>CM022297.1:126870868-127402733 GCA_011799875.1 Thinopyrum elongatum
TCAGAAGGAGACCATGGACTTGAAGCAGTAGATGCCGTCGAACTCCGGCGCGAACCGCACCTCCCACTTCCTCTCCGGCGGCAAGCCCTGGTCCACCTTTTGCTGCTGCTTGTTCGTGGCTTTCTCTGGCTGCTCCCCTCCGCGGCTCCAACAGGACAGGCACGAGGGCTTGGCATAGTCGGCGCCTGCGACGTCTGCCAGCGACAAGCTGAGGATCGAGAAAGCCAAGATCCTGTCAATGTCAACGGCGCCTAGCGTTGATGCTTTTTGGTTTGCTGACCTATATTGGTGTGCTGCGTTGATGGATGCTTTGATTTTCCATGGCTCTGCTCGTGCTCTGTATATATAGACGGAAACAGGGGAAGGGAAGCAGGGCAGGAAAGTGGAGCCATGACGCGGACGAGGGACTCCGAGAAGGGGAAGCGACGTGAGACGCGGTCGATTGTTGAAGGAGTCGGAGATGCGGCGTGCTGATGCGCCACGGAGTTGGTGAAGAGCGTTCCAACGATAGAAACCAACAGGAAAAGCGGAATATGAAAACGGATTTGGGAAGGTGTCGGTTGGTCGGCGTCCGGCGATGCGCTGCCGGCCGTCTGCGTGCGGGGTGGCGAGCGAGTGGAGATATGCCACGGTCTGCTGGTAACCGGGCTGTGCGCTGTACCTAACCCACGTGATGAGTTGATCCCATACAGAACTCAGTTCTCATGACCGTCAGAGGCACTAAATTTCTAGGGACAATGACTCGGCGAGGATGACTAAAGATTGGGCTCCTGTGCTTGTGCTTGAGTGCTTGACTCCACGAGAGGTCGGTTGGAGAAAGGCAACGGGGGCGCTTGCCTCATTCTGTTTGCATGATTTTTATAGGAATGCGATTCTATAGATGCTTCCAGTTTGTAGGAGCCGAGGAGATGATTTTTTTAGGACTATCAAAGTGGCCCGCTCGATGCACGAGCTTTAAATTTATAAAATTTAATAATGAGAACAAATTATTTTATAAAGTAGCCTAGCTGTTCATCCACAGTCAACCAACCGGCTAGGTCAACACGTCTCGCGCAAAGGGTTGGATCAATCCAACCGGCGGCTGGTCTCGATTAGATCTACGTATTGTGCGCGCGGCAGCAACGGCATCTGTTCATCGAGAAGCAACCAACGGGCTAGGTCAACTCACGTCTCATGCGGGGGCTCGATGCAACGCATCGATCGATCGGGCCAGCAACCTATGTACGCACATGAGTCTTGCTTGCATTGATCGGATACAGTAAGCAGTGAAGGGATCGCTCGGATTCAGTTAGCAACGAAGGGATCGTTCGGGTTTAGTTAGAAGCGAAGCGATCGCTCGAGTTCAGTAGTTATGCGAGGGATCGCTTGGGAGTGCGAGGAATCGATCGCTCAGCTTTAGTAGCATAGTACGTGCAAGGGATCAATCGACCGGGTTTAGTAAGCGAACGGCTCGCTCGGGTTCAGTTAGCGAAGGGCTCGGACATGCACACGTACGAGAGAAACGTGCAAACCACTCCATCGCTTGGGCCCGACTACCCACTAATTGTCCATCGTATACAGGGAAATCCCCGAAAATTTTCTCGCCCTCACTTCTACCATGATTTTTTACGTCATGCACGGCCTAAAGAATGTCATGCAGGTGCGCCTCCGGCCCGCCTATGACAAAAAGCACATTTTCTGTGAGATTTTTTTTTATAGATCTAGGAGTTCACCATATCTATGATGATACGTGTTTTGTCACAATTACCATCATGGAAGTGTCACTTCCATGACAGAAAATGTTTTCGTCCAGGCCATAATGTCACGGTTATGTCTTTTTTTTTGGTAGTGCATGGGTAAATTGCCATCCTTAATTGAGATTTGCATGGGGATATGAGCTATCTAGACATACTTCATCAAATAATGAAATTCATCTATGTTTAACAGTGATGATGGACTTCTAGCAGTCCACGGATGATGGACTTTCAGCAGTCCTGAGAAAATGTGAGGTCCTATAACAGAGAGGCATACCAAGATGAAGTGAGCAGTCTAATACAATGCGGTGGTTATTTCACATGGACATTACCATTCTTGCATGTTGGAACATTCGGGTCAATCGCAATGCTAGGATCATTTGCAGTATAGCTCCATCTGTTCTTTCTAGCAAAAAGGAAACTGAAAGAAGATATAGCTCTATTTGTTCATAAGATCAACAGAAGGACATTCAATCACTATCATACTGGCTACATCTTTTCCAGTAATTGTGGTTCCTTGATTTTGTTTATTTTCCTTGTCAATGTTTTCTACTTGTTTGCTTGGGTTTCAAATATTTACACTAGGATACCCACCTACTGGTTCAGATCAAAAAAGGAAGATCGTAGGTGTGGTGTAAAAACAAGGAACTTTGCTAAGCTTAAAGTTGGTGGAGTGTTCATTTTGTGCAACGAGAAAATGCATGCCAATGTGTTGATATACACCTCTACATAGCCTCAGTGGACGCGGTCATTATTAAAGCATCACACATCACATGTGGGTGCGTCTAGTATGTATGATTGTTGCAAACTAACAAATAATAATACATGTGCAGTTTTACGGATATGTTTTTTAGGCCAAAATAACCTTTAGTTAAAAGTTATTCTAAATTGGTAGATGGCCACCTTCTATAACTATCATCGATGAAAAAAAGATGACGTGGAATGCACGATATCCAGGAATTGGTTCAATAGCGTGGTGCATGTTGGAACCATGCACGACATCATGTGGTTATGGTGTAGTACATATAGCATGATGAACGTCGGAGAAACTTGGAACCTCGAATGACCTGTGTCGCATGTTATGGCAAAATGGCAACAAGAGTGTGCAGGGTATTGCTTCTTCAAGTCTCAACCCTACATTTCATGGCAAATCAAGCGAACGATAGAGACCGGAAATAACTTAGTATGTTGAGTTTAGCTCAAAACCGTACACGTAAGTAGGATATGTTTCTAGCTGATAGTGCAAAGTAGATGATTTCGGAATCGAATCTGCTTCAAAAAAGTAACCAAAGTTGTTTACTTGACTGAAGCACTAAGGTGGCATGCCCAAGCTTCAGCGTGGATCGTCTTCTTCATTCACGAAGGATTTTTTTTCTAGGCCGTGGTCATTACTCTTCACTACGTTAGCTTGTTTTCTTTGTGCACTGAGCATGAGCTTATTTTTTAACTCTAGTCAGCATGAGCTCTGCATCTTCATTAGAAATATAGAAAAATTGACTGGTTATCAACAATTGAAATGCTTTAGCATTTATATGCCTCGCAATGAGCTAAACATGTCACTATCTAGAACATTTCGCCACCATACCCAAGAAACATCTGCCGTCAGATTTATGTTTTGTGCTCTACAATATTAGCTAGGCATGACTGAAGTACGTGTTGTTTCTACCTGGTGCCAACACCAATGGGTTTTTACTTTTGCATTGTGTAGCTCTTCCCTTCGCTTTGATGAAATAAAGAAGGTGAATTGCCAACGATAGATAACAATGAGAGTAATCAAAATACATTCCGTTCATGCGGATGCATACATCACAAGTTGCATACAGAAGAATAGGCTTTATCTTTAATGAAATTAAAATTAAAAATTGACTCTAAGATTTTCTATCTTTGTGGGCTTTGGTGTTGAAAAATATCATGAACACCTAAGCTTGGATAAAACAAAAACATTAGCAATTCCTTAATATATTTTTAGTTAGATATGCAAATCAATATTGTGTTCTTATAATGACTAATAGGCACTGAATGCTACTAGAAAAATTATGTACTTATTTTAATTAATAAAACATTAACAATATATGTCATCACTTCAAGTAGACAAACCATTTGTAAGAAAATACTATACGTCATAGAGTGCTTGAAGAAATCCGCATGTGATTTATTTATTTATAACAAAAATCAGTGGTGTAAGCACAAATATCCATTCGTCTCCGGAGGCGGCAAGCACAATGATCAGCATGTTCTTTTAGCTTTTTGATATGTGGACTTATGGAGGAGCAAAAGCCTTGTGCGACATTTTGTTTAAGCTTTTTCATGTGACTATGGTACTATGAGTGTGTTTCTTCATAAGATTGATGCGTATGTGATATTGGGTTACTCTAGCTTTACAGGACGTCAGTTTCTTCGCCAGCTCTTTAGGGTCAAATTTTGTCACCGGCAAAGTAAACATGTTGAAGAATATCATATTAATTACGAACACATCAAGTGAGGGTGCTATCGC
This sequence comes from Thinopyrum elongatum, assembly GCA_011799875.1. Classification (NCBI taxonomy): domain Eukaryota; kingdom Viridiplantae; phylum Streptophyta; class Magnoliopsida; order Poales; family Poaceae; genus Thinopyrum; species Thinopyrum elongatum. The sequence continues at coordinate 126,875,096 of CM022297.1, forward strand.
TATACCAAAGGACAGCCGCAATGTGAGCAAACTAAATTTTGCACCAACCATTATTTTAGTGAGTGATGTTTTCCATCTACATATAGAACTCACCTTCATCCTTTTTTTGATAAAGGGCATTTTATTGACTCATTTCATCATAGAAGCTAGACCAGATAGCAATCTATGTAGATCAACTTATCGCAGATTGTTACCACCATACCTATTTTTTTTTAGTGAATTAGTCCCCCCCCCCCCCCCCCCCTCCCCCCCCCCCCCCCCCCCCCCCCTGCTGGAATTCATACCTTTAATTTGACACGTAGCACATGGGATAAGTGCCAATCTCAGATGCAATAGAAACACAAGGGAATTGGAGACATTGGGATAGAAGCAATCATTACTAAGCAGATCCGGCAACTACCAATTTTATCCTAATCTCTCTATAATCAATGAGGCATGGCTCCTAGAAGCTATGAATCAGCATAGTGGGTACCTATCACGACATGCCCTAGAATATCATCTGCATGCTTAGTTTGATTGTGAGGGGGCAAACCAGTCTTAGTTACATTGAGGCACATATGAAGTGAGTCCATGGGCCTTTCATGGTTGTTGTTGTGAGCATGTGACACAAGATTTCCCTGTTGTGGATACTCTTACGATCATCACCGATTTGTGATGTTTCTTCATGGCCATAGGCATTCGTACACACGTGTACTTAAAATCACTTAGTTTGACTTTGACTTTGTAATGAGTTGTAAAAGATGAATAACATATTATGCAAATAATGTGGTTGAATGGTCAAAATTTGAAAGCATTGGCCCCTTACATAAATCATGACAGTATTATAGAGGATTCCCACATTTAAAAAAATACAATATGTGCATGGTGTGCTCCTTTTCTCTGAGCAAAGCTTGTTCGAGAGTATCCTTAGTAGAGTAATGAAAGAAGGAAAATCATAAGGAATAAATTGACTCAAATAGATTCACCAACAACTCAACAGCCACAAGAAAATGAAAAGAAGTGGGGAGGTATTGACGGCCACATCCCAGGTCCATCACTTTTGCACCCGGGCAATTCCTTGGTTTGGGACGAAGCAGTGGTGGTGTGCGGTGTGACCAGATCTGGAGCGCGGGAGCGCATATCTAGCCCCGGTGCAACCTTCATCCCGTTCTAGCCAGGCTACTCTGGTGCAGGCCTGTTCTTGATCCGGCAGCATGGCCCTTCCTTGGGGCACAATCTCGCTGATGGGGGGCATGGTGGTGGACGCTGGGGTGGCGGTCTTAGGGACGTATTTGGTGTAGGGACAGATATTGAGGGCACACAAGGTGGGTCGCTGCCTACCTTGAGATTTCTCGGTAGCCTATATCTCTACTCTTATAAAAAAAACCGAGTTGGTGATGATGGTGTGTCTGCCATCTTGCAATATAGACCGTCCAATCTATATCTGACGGATAGAAAACAAACTATGTCAATTTTGCAAAAAGATACCCGCACCTCTCTCCACATTTGCAGATAAGGCCTTCCCTCGTTCATCCTTATCTCCCACAACCTCATTATTGTGCAATTAAAAAAGGAAGCCTCTGGAACAATCTGGCATGGTGGCCACTGACAGCGTCGTCCATCCCCATGCCTCCGCTCAGTCCGACCACCAATCGCCACCACGCCCCACTCCTCCTCACCTTATCTCTTCTCTTTCTCGAGATATCATTAGTTTTTACACATGGGATTGCTCCCGCATGGGTCAATCACAACAGGTGTTTTATAAAGAAATTCATCTTGATGTTCTGTGCAATGCACGGGCATCTTGCTAGTATATAAATAAATTTCAGTGGACGGTCTCACTTCTAACCCATATTGGCCCATTGGGTTAGATCCTTCGCCGAATGGGTGGATCCGCGAGGTGGGTGCAGCAGTAACTATCAACGAGGTGGCTACAATTATGACTATATCTTTAGCAGCTTACGTCCAAGTGTACCTCTCTCCCATTGAGAGCTACATATGGTAGACAATGACCGAAAGCAGGATGACGGTCCTCAACCTACATCTTGTGTTTTCTCAAGCGGTCTGGGCAGCCTTCGAACTCTCTCCATGTGAGCATGTAGCTAGCTAGATGTTGTAAGACATTCTCGAGGCATTGGCCTGAAGCTTCACTCGGGGGATGAAAATAACATGTTGAACCTCCAGCTGGACTCCTCAACACCGGCGCTAGCATGTCAATTCCTTCTTGTAGGCATTGCTTAAGAATATCTTAATTTTCATTTAATTTTGTCACATGTAATGGGGGTTGTGTTAGGGTTTTGGAGATCCTGCCATATGAGGGGGGTCCATTTTGGATGACCTTGGTTTTTTCCTTATTCTCCTGTAAGACATGTCGTGTGCCATTGATACTATGCATTGCTTGGCATCACTACCGAATTAGTAATACATGGTTGTGTGCATCAATTTATTTAGAGGCCCTGGTTGTTGTCCTCCTTTTCCAAGAAAAAAAAGCAATTGTAATGAAATGGGATCTCCTTGACCTGTAGTGAGTGATTACTCTATAAAAACTTATCTCTATCTATTGTCACTCCTAGAAGCGACTCGGGAGGAACCCTAGGTAGCCGCCGCCTCCACACCCCGTCCGCTCCCTCCTCCTCATTGTCATCCACTCACGCCTCTATCCAAAGCCCACTATTGGCTGGTGCAGCAGAATCCCTTCCTCTGACGGTCACTCTTGGTGGTAGGGGCCTTGTCATGATGGCCTGCTGCAGGATGGCGGCGTGGCGCTCTGGTGGCTCCATGGCAGCATAGACGTGGCCACTAGTGCAGTCTCATCCTATGCAAATCGTTTAAACCCCCTTTCGCTGATACAGTTCTAAATTGTCGCCTTGCTAAGGTGGGCTTTGCCTGCTGGTACTTTGGTGGAGAAGGTGGCGCATGCGGCCCAGTCTGGATCGGTTGCTGCGGGTCTAGGCAAGCCATTCTCGGTGGTGCGCTTGAACAAACTTGTTGGTCCTGCCTCCCTGTCGCTCTCGGGTATTGTGGATGTGCCTCAGCGACAAGAGCCGGAGGTCTCTGGCCCTGTGGTGCTGCCCAAGAGGAAATCGTCTATCAAGAAGTTCTCGGCCAAGAGCAGGGCGGCATCGGGCTCAAAGCACTCTGTTGCGGGGCTATGCAAGCGCCTGCATGCTGACATGGGTGGTGAGACTGTGGGGGCCTCGGCTGGGCTGGCCATACCCTCATCGGCACGCTCTGTTCTGGTTCGCTCTCCTGTCTCCACTGCTTGCAAGAGCAGGCGCTCTGAGGACACTGGCCTGCATGTGGCTGAGAAGGCGTCACACCGTGGGGCGGCCAAGGACGACTATGATGCAGGTACTTCGCATGTCCCATCCCCCATTCGTCTCGTTCATCCTTCGCTGTCCGACAACCACTTAGTTAAGGTTCTCACTGATTGGTGGATTATTTTGGATTCGAACACGGGTTCCCCCTCTCCTCTCCCCACTATAATTCAGGCTAACGAAATTGCTCAGGCTGCAATAGCTAAGGCCATGGAGAGTGTTGCCGCTGCCAAAGCCAGGGAGGCGCTGGGGGTGGTGGCTGCATTACGACTGCCGTTGCCACCGCGGCCTCCGCCGTCGTTGGAGCCGCCATGCCCATCGCGAGAAATGGCGTTGGCAGAGGAGTGGGAGGACTGGCCGCCGCCCTCGAACATGGTCAGTCTGCTTTCAAAGTTGATGAGCTTAGAATAAAGCTTGCTCAGCTTGATTGATTCGGCCCGGGCGTTGATCGTGGAGACAAAGGACATGTAGTCGTAGTCAAGCCCCGTGAGGATGTAGGACACCATGTGTCATCGGTGAGTGGCTTGCCCGTCGATGCCATCTCATCACCGAGTGCCTTCATGCGCCCGATGTACTCAACCACCGTCGAGGTCCCCTTCTTGATCATGGAGAGGGCGATCCTCGTGTTGACGATGTGCGCCTGAGTCTGGGAGATAAAGATTTCCGTGATGGTGGCCCATGCTTTGGCCCCCGTGATGCAGTGTGCAACCTTGATCATGACAGGAGCTGAGATGGAATTGAAGATGAAGCTCCGCACCTGGGAGTCTCGAGCCTTATCGATGTCGTACGCGGGGTTGGGCACGTCGGTGGGCTTGCCGTCTTTGTCGGTGATCTTCCGTGTCGGCTTCTCCCTCTCTGGATCGATATAGGAGATGAGCTGCGTGCCCCGGATGGCCGCCATAGCTTGGGCGCACCACAACAGGAAGTTGGAGCAGTGGAGTCGATCAGCGATGGTGATGAGTGCGTGTGCGTGTGCGGCGACAGCGGAGCTTGAGGAAGGCATGGCTACAGGGTGATGTGTGATACGTCTCCAACATATATATAATTTTTGATTGTTCCATGCTGTTATATTATCATTCTTGGATGTTTTACAATCATTTTATAGCAACTTTATATAATTTTTGGGACTAACCTATTGACATAGTGCCCAGTGCTAGTTGCTGTTTTTTGTTTGTTTTTTACTTCACAGAATATCAGTACCAAACGGAGTCCAAACGTAGCGAAACTTTTTGGAGAATTTTTATGGACCAGAAGACACAACATGGGTCAAAGAAGTACCAGAGGGGGGCTCCGAGGGGAGCACAACCCACCAGGGCATGCCTGGGGGCCCAGGCGCGCCCAGGTGGGTTGTGCCCACCTAGGTGGCCTCCCGCACCGCCTCTTCGCCCTATAAATATCCCAATATTCCAAGAACCCTAGGGGAGTCGACGAAACACAATTCCAGCCGCCGCAAGTTCCAGAACCACCAGATCCAATCTAGACACCATCACGGAGCAGTTCATCATCCTCATTGGTGCCTCTCCGATGATGCATGAGTAGTTCATGATAGACCTACGGGTCCGTAGGCAGTAGCTAGATGGTTTCTTCTCTCTTTTTGATTCTCAATACAATTAATTGTCTCTTGGAGACCTATTCGATATAACTCTTTTTGCGGTGTGTTTGTTGGGATCCGATGAACTTTGAGTTTATGATCAGCTCTATATCCATGAATACTATTTGAGTCTTCTTTTGATCTCTTATATGCATGATTACTTATAGCTTCGTATTTCTTCTTCGAATCTTTGGTTTAGTTAGACCAACTAGATCGATTTTTTTTGCCATGTGAAGAGGTGCTTTGTGTTGGGTTCAATCGTATGGTGTTCTTTCCCAGTGACAGAAGGGGCAGCAAGATACGCATGTATCATTGCTATTAAGGATAACAAGATGGGGGCTATTTCTACATGAATAGATCTTGTCTACATCATTTCATCGTTCTTATTGCATTACTCCGTTTCTTCATGAACTTAATACACTAGATGCATGCTGGATAGCGGTCGATGCGTGGAGTAATAGTAGTAGATGCAGGCAGGAGTCGGTCTGCTAATCTCGGACGTGATGCCTATATAATGATCATTGCCTTGGATATCGTCATAATTATTGTATCTTCTATCAATTGCCCAACAGTAATTTGTTTACCCACCGTGTGCTATTGTAACGACCCGCATTTTTTTTCACATAGTAATTCCACCCTTAACTAGATAATTAAGTAGAATACATTAAGCAAATACATCTCAGATTTCTTCAACAAGCATAACCACTCAAATATATATTTATATTCACACACCTCCACAGTACAGCAGTACATGTGTGTTACAATTCTTGGGTAAAACAAAATATAGGGAGATGAGACCAACACAAACTTAGACCAACACAAATATCTCTGGGTCAAATAGGACAGCAGGACACATTTGACCACCACCATCACGTGCATTACATAATACATATATATGTAGTCAATTGACCAACAGTTGGTCTAGGCATGGGCCGCAACTTCTAGCCAATAGAGTGACTCCACAAAGGGCTACACAGTACACCAGGGATGGGCAGCCATACCAGCCAAGGGAGATGGATATTAGATATTAGTGGGAGAGGAAGCAGAGTAAGCATTGCCCAGGTTTCATCGTCTCCACCTTGCTCCCAAATAGCCAGACCAAGCTCTTCTTCTCAGCAGCACATCCATTCCCCTGTCCAAAACCAACAAAGATCCAAAAGAAATAAGTAAAGACGGTGACCTGAGAAATCATAGTAGATCGAAGGGGACAAGCTGGAGCAAGAAACTAGCCTACTGGAGTAGAGTTTGGGCGTAGGAGCAGCAGGAATACGGCAAACGGAGAGTGCAAGAGAAGAAAGGAGAGTTCTTCTTCTTCTTCCATTTATGTAGTACTCACAACCACAAATGAGCCTAACCCAGATGCCTCACTACTTCTCACAGATGCACACAAAAGCCCCTAGTTATTCACAGGTACACACAAATCTCAATAGTTTCATTTATCCCAGATCTTGGAAGCAACAATACTAGAAAGCATAAATAATGCCTTAAGCAAGTATAATAAAAGGGAACAAGACATTGTACAGCATCAGTAGACCAACATCTTGCACGTACACCCACATGGGAGCCAATCTACTTTGCTAAATCTGAGTACTTGAGCAAATAAAAAAATTAGGGAGAGGAACAAGGGAACCACTAACATGCACATATGCTCGATCTGCTCCATGGCCGGACACTTGACCTGCACCACCCAACGGCACCGCGGCCACCAACGCCGACCACTTCAATCTGGAGCAGGGGAAGCATCCCCAATAGGGTTTGACCTGCAAGCCAAAAAGAACACACACACAGGGGGATTAGAGAGTTGAGGCTGAAATTCACGGGGATAATATGGGGATTCACATCAGGGGAGAGAGAGTGTGGAGGATCTTGCAGCGGCATCTTTCCCATCGCTGGCGGCGCCATCGATCTGGGCAAGGAGCTGAGGAACCAGAGGAGGGCATCAGCGTGTGCTACGGTGTTGTGGCTGGACTAATACAACTTGACTGGTCGTTCGGTTCAGAACTTGTACTAGTACTAGTACAAGGAGAGAGAAAGAGCAACTTAGCCTAAGCTGAAATGTCACGTATACTCTCAGGATATTAGTACTAATTAGCTAGTTAGGGCATGTACAATGGTGCTATCTTAGAAGTGCCACATAGGATAAATGATGAGGTGGAGGAGAGAGAACTCATAAGAAAAGGCTTGTCTTCTCTTATTTAAGAGAAGACAAGAGATGATCTCTTAGCACAATTTGTCTCACCATATTTTAAGGAATGACAAGTTATTGAAGATAAGGCTAAGATATAACCCATTGTAGACATATTTTTTTGTCATCTCTAAATTACATGCAAAACATAAGATAAGACTGTCTTATCAACCATTGTACATGCCCTTAGATGCCATCTCAATAATGCTAGCTACCCAGTACACACTGCACTGATATATATCAAATATCTGGTATAATAATATTTGACTGTAGGATGACCACACTGCACCGATGTATATATTTATTTCCCTAGTATTCACTCGACTTAGTCTCAAAATATATATATTTGCCGAATTGCAGGAAGCGAACAAGACCTGGAGAAGGAAGCGCCACAGAAGCAATTTGAGTCCGGGTCTGAGTACGAGAACTCAGGCAGGCTCTCCTTGATCATGCTGAGTAGAACTATTTTCGAAAAACAATATTCTCTGCGGTATCTTATCATCAACTTGCATAAAATGTTTTGTAATAAATTGTGTGGAGTGAGTGTTGGCAAATAGTTGGGCTAGCTGATGGAGCAGCTAATCCATTCTTTTTATATAAATATTTGGTGGGTAGAGGGTGCCCGGGATGGACATACTGGAAGGTGGGGCCCTCTACATAGGGCTATGGTATTAAGATTAAATAACTTTCACTCATTTTTTGCGTCGTACTACAACCGTATCAACCACTACCAGAATAACTGCTTACGCCGACGGCCCCGTCTATGCCGACGGCCCCCGTCGGCATAGATAGACCTATCCCGACGGCCTAGGACAGGCCGTAGGCATAGAAAAGCCGTCGGCATACATCTATCTATGCCGACGGGGCCGTCGGCATAGACGAGGCCGTCGTGACCGCTCGAGATACGCCTAGGGGGCCCGTCGGCATAGCCCGGGCCCACCTACCCGGTCAGCGCTGACCGTTTGACGGCGTTGAAACTACGCCGACGGGAGGTAACGGCGGCCGTCGGCATATCTATGGCAGAGATATGCCTACGGCATAGCCGTCGGCATAGGCCTCTGCCACTTCATCGATCTGTGTGCGATGCCACGTCATTGATCCGTGGGACTGCACCTCCGTGTGCGCAGCTCTTGCCGTCGGCATATATTTAATTTATTTTTATTTTTCTACTTTTACTTTATATTTTTTTTTGTTTTTCAATAAGATAGTTATACCTTATGTAAAAAAACATACCCCGATGGTATATCGATTGCCCCCCGTTATGAACGTTGCTGTCGCCGTGTCACGGAGGGGGGGGGGAACGGTCGACACGGAGGGAATCTGGTTAGTGGGGGGATTCGGGGTGTAGCTATGTCACCGAAACATCGCACGGGTCCCGATGCATATATGAAAGTGTTCAGGCATGCGTAGATGCCCGTCTTGGGGCTCCGCGGTGTGGCCCCCCCCCTCCACGCAAGGCAGTGCCGCCGTCACTTGGAGAGGGCCCGGTGCGACGCTCCGGTGGCATTGCTACCCCCCAGGGCCCCCGTCCCGCCTAACCCTGTAGCGTTTGAGCACGGGATCTAGCCCTTTGACTTTGCACGGACGGGTCAGCCCATAGGAACACTTTGGAGCAACATCCGGGCCAGACCCACAGCAAGATCCCCTCCGTGTAGACCCGACGCGTCCGTTTCCCCCCTCCAGGTGCCGGCGGCGGCGCCGTCCGTGAGGGGGGCCACACCCCGGAGACGCGTGCCGGGCTTTTGCAACCGCCACAACACTTCCAGACTTGTGAGAGGCCGCCTACGCAAGATATGGCGGCATGCTAGCCCCCGGAGGCCGCCGCCCACAGTCGTAGACACGCGGAGAGCAATCCGTGTAGAGGGAAGTGTTCAGATACTTCTCCATCACCAAAAATTATGAAAAATTACCATCAGTCCTATAGCACATGTGCCCACGTCATGTAAAAAACTCATGATTTTATCGCGCTCCGAGTATTTAATAATATTCACGCCGCATCGTTACCGCAGAACGTCTACTACCGTGTCATCGCCGTCCGTGAGGGGGGCACACCCTGGAGACGCGTGCCGCCTCTTCGGACATGCCACCACACCACCCCGCATGTATGAGGGCCCGGTGCGACGCTCCGGTGGCATTGCTACCCCCCCAGGGCCCCCGTCCCGCCTAACCCTGTAGCGTTTGACCACGGGATCTAGCCCTTTGACTTTGCACGGACGGGCTTTGACCAGTGGACCTCTCCACCCGGTTGTGTAAGGTCAGCCCATAGGAACACTTTGGAGCAACATCCGGGCCAGACCCACAGCAAGATCCCCTCCGTGTAGACCCGACGCGTCCGTTTCCCCCTCCAGGTGCCGACGGCAGTGCCGTCCGTGAGGGGGGGCACACCTCGGAGACGTGTGCCGCCTCTTCGGACATGCCACCACACCACCCCACATGTATGAGGGCCGGGGCGCTCCGGTGGCATTGCTACCCCCCCAGGGCCCCCGTCCCGCCTAACCCTGTAGCGTTTGACCACGGGATCTAGCCCTTTGACTTTGCACGGACGGGCTTTGACCAGTGGACCTCTCCACCCGGTTGTGTTAGGTCAGCCCATAGGAACACTTTGGAGCAACATCCGGGCCAGACCCACAGCAAGATCCCCTCCGTGTAGACCCGACGCGTCCGTTTCCCCCCTCCAGGTGCCGGCGGCGGCGCCGTCCATGAGGGGGGGCACACCCCGGAGACACGTGCCGCCTCTTCGGACATGCCACCACACCACCCCGCATGTATGAGGGCCCGGTGCGATGCTCCGGTGGCATTGCTACCCCCCCAGGGCCCCCGTCCCGCCGTGTAGACCTCACGGGCGTGGCTGCCGCCGTGTCCCGGAGGGGGGAAACGGCCACGTCGGGCCGACATGGAGGGTATCTTTGGGTGGGTTGGGCCGGGATGGTGTTGGGGGGTGCAGCTATGGGCCGGGCTTCGACAACCAGGTGAAAAGGTCCACCGGTCAGACCCAGTCCGGCGGAAGTCAAAGAGTTAGATCCGGCGGACGTTTGTGTCAGGGTTAGACGGGACGGGGTACCGGAGGGGGGGTAGCAATGCCGCCAGGTGTTGCGGTGGGCCCTCCTACGCTTGTGGAAGCATGGTGGCACGCTCAGGCACCCGACACGAGGCTCCGGGGTGTGCCCCCCTCACGGGCGTCGCTGCCGCCATGTCTCGAAGGGGGGAAACGGCCACCACAGCTTACACACGACAAACTGAAAAATAGTAATAATTGAATTTATAAAAAACACCGGCATCCATCATGGAAAATGGACTATCACGGTGAAACCTTCAGACCCGGGCACCGGGCCGGTAACTGAACGTTTCACCGTAATTGTTCATTTTCTTAACAGAAGTCTAATGAATACCGGAGCTCACGTCGTATGGATTAGCCAACTATTTAAACAGGTCATGTTGCTTGTCTTTGGGCGAGGTGGGACTATTTTTTACAGTGTGCTGAGAGTCACACATATGCCATAATAAAAAAATGCAAAGTATCTATGCCGACGGCTTAGCCGTCGGCACAGCAGCACACACGGCCACGGATCGATGACGTGGCAAAGGGCCAGGCCTATGCCGACGGCCAGGCCGTCGGCATAGGTTTGACATTATCCGCTGCGGTTCGCCCCCCACCACCCATTCCCCATCTCCCCCTTCCCCCCGACCCACACCCGCGCCGCTGCCCACCACCTCCGCCGCCCGCCCTGAGCACGCCACCGCCGGCCCTGAGCCCGCCGCCGCCCGCGCCGCACCAACCCCGCGCCGCCCCGCCCCAAGCCCGCCGCCGCCCGCGCCTCCCCGCCACGACCCCGTGCCGCACCGCCCCGAGCCCGCCGCCACTCGCGCGTCCCCCGTCTCCCCCACCCACCCGCGGTGCGCCGCCGTCCTCCCCGCCCCGCGCCGCACCGCCGTCCTCCCCGCCCCGCGGTGAGCTATTTTTTCTTTATTTTTTAGTGGTTTGCTACTGTTTTTAGGTGGATGAATGCATAGATAGATGGAATGTATGTCATATTTGTTAGATGTAGTTAGTTTGCAAAATATTGATCAATGGATGTTATTAGAAATATGAGTTTTTTTTTTAGTTTGAAGTGTCAATGTTGTTTTGTGATGTGATTATATACTTTTTGCACGGTGGTATTTTGATCATGATGGTGTTGCTACAAAACAATGATGAAATATTTTTTGACACTTATATAATGGTCTTGCTAAAAATTAGTTATTTGAGAAAAATGTGATGTTCATAACTTGTTCATACGGATTTTTTTTAGATGATGATGACGATGATTGTTAGATGAGGAGAGATAATGATGATTTTTTATGCTTCGATGATTTTGAGATGATGATGATGATGATAGATGATATATGATAGATGATAGATGTTTATGTTTTTTTATGCTTCGATAATTTTTAGATGATGATGATGATGATAGATGACGTTTTTTTTATGATTTGATGATTGTTAGATGATGATGATATTGTGATGTTCTATGAGTTGTGATGTTCTAATTTTTTGTCGCGATGGAATTTGCAGGCTTTGTGGTGTCGCATTTCATCGGAGTGACCGTTGTCCGACGCGTTGGTCCCCCTGAGCATCCCTCTGCTGTTCGACTACTTCCTCTACAGCCGATGGTGAGCTACAAGTCCATCTCCTCCATTTTTTCATATCACTAGATTTCATTCTCAAGTCAACTGGCGTAACCTAGGCGTCTCCCGTCCGAAAGGGTTGCATCGATAAATATGCATTCAATTGCATATTTATCACCGCAGCTCTTTCGGATTGTCCAGCGTTTTCCATGGACAGCCCGAGGATGTGTAGATTGGGTATGTTCTCCATGTTCTACCCCGTTCCGAGACAGGATTTCGGCGGCGCCTCCCCATTGTTCTCCGGAGCACATTCTCTCGGCTATTTGCCGAGACGTGTATCTGGAGAACAGCGGGGAGGTGCTACCGAAATTTTGTCTCGGAACGGGGTAGAATGGAGAACGTACTCAATCTACACATCCTCGGGTGGGATTAGGACCCATCTTTACCTATTAGAGATGTAGGTGGATTCAACGCGGTAGAAACTGAAAATTTGATGTGATTAATTTAAGTGAATCCTTAATTATGTTGTGTGGCTTGCAAAAAAGCAGAGGATGGCAGATAATCAGTGGATGTACAGTGGTTTTATCCGTCGGAATCGAGTAACATTAGAGTGGATCGCGAAAACCGATGTGTATTTGAAGGAGATATTCCGTCGTCCAATGAGAATTATCCCACCATGCCCCTGTGCGAGATGTGCCAGACGTCACCGTAGAAATCAGACGGACATGAGTGAGCACCTTCACACGCACGGATATATGCCAAACTTTGACATGCCGCCGATAAACATAGCCGAGCAGGACCGTGGTAGAGAGGAGGTGATGCGACAACGCATCGATGGATATGAGGACGACGGGGTCAGGGACATGCTAGATGATGTCATTGTTGCAGAAACGGCAAATGCGACACCTTCAGAGAATGAACCGGAGGAGCCGGAGGCAACCGCAAAGGCCTTCTTGGAGGTCTTGGCCTCGTCGAAGAAACCTCTTTATGCGGGTGCGAAAATATCTCAGCTGGATGCCATCTCGCAACTGATTGCAGTCAAGGCTGAGTACGGCTGTAGCCAGAAATGCTTCGAAGCATTCCTGGGAGTATGGGCTAACAGCCTCCCTGAGGGTCATGAACTGCCGAAAAGCATGTACGATACAAAGAAAATCATGAAGGCACTCTCTATGGATTATGAGAAAATAGATGTTTGCCCGAAGAATTTCCTTTTGTTTAGGCACGAGTATGCGGATGACAAGTACTGTAGGAAGTGCGGTTCGTCTCGGTACATTGAGGTGGTCGGTGAGGATGGTGAGAAAAAGCAGCTAACCATCCCCGTTAAGGTTCTTCGGTATCTTGATTTTATAAAAAGACTGCAGCGCCTTTTCATCATGAAGGAGTCTGCCAAAATGATGAAGTGGCACAAGGAAGGTATAAGGTACAATCCAAAAAAAATTGTACATCCATCGGAAGGGGAAGCATGGAAGTCGTTCGATGAAGAATACCCCGAGGAAGCAGCCGAGGCTGGGAATGTCAGAATAGCCATATCAGGTGATGGGTTGAATCCATATGGTATGTCGTCCAATCCATACAGCTGCTGGCCCGTGTTTGTAATTCCGCTCAATCTTCCTCCCGGTGCCCTAATGCAACGGAAGACCATGTTCTTGTCGCTCATCATTCCGGGGCCTGAATACCCGGGGAAGCAATTGGGTGTGTTTATGCAGCCGCTGGTGGATGCTTTGCACCATTCTTGGTACTTTCCGAGGTTGACATACGACAGGGATCTGGAGAGAAATTTCTTGATGAAAGTTTGGTTGCACTATTGCATGCATGACTTTCCCGGCTATGCTCTATTCTGCGGATGGTGTACAAGTGGGAAGATGCCATGCCCAGTGTGCATGCAGGCTCTGCGAATGATTTGGCTGAGTAAGGGTGGCATGTATGTAGCCTTTGACCTGCATCGACAGTTCCTCCCTCCAGACCATCCAGACAGGGAAGAGAAGAAGAACTTCACGAAAGGCCGGGTTGTTCATGAAGTAACCGAGATTCCAACATTTTCGGGGGCAGATGTTCTTGCTCAGCTAAAAGCTCTCAAGCCTAAAGTCGAAGGTAAAGGCAAAGGCTTCGAGGGATATGGTGAGACGCACAACTGGACTCACATTACCCCCTTCTCGCAGCTTCCCTATTTCAAGGACCTCAAACTTCCTTACAATATCGATGTGATGCACACCGAAAAGAATGTGGCAGAGTCCCTTTTCCGCACGATCCTCAACATTCCTGATAAGACGAAGGATAACGTTAAAGCTAGAGCCGATCAACAGAGAATTTGTGATAGACCACGTCTGAACATGAAGCCTCCCATAGGCGGTCGAAAAAACTGGTTCAAGCCAGATGCTGACTTTGTCCTTAAATCGCTGGCAGTACGGCCTTGAGAGACAGAACAAGCATCTCCGACGGAAATGTGGAAACAAAGCTAAGATTGAAGCTTCCATAGCTGAGGCAGTTATCCTAGAGGAGGTGTCAGACCTCAGGACATCATCCTATCTAGACCACGTTCCCCATCTGCATAACAAGGTGCCTCGATACAATATAGAAGAGCCCAAGTATCAACCCAGGCTCCATCTATTCAACGCGCAAGGTGGGAGGGCTGGGGCCTCGAAATCTTATAACATGCCACGACAAGAGTGGGAGGACCTCATGTTCTATATCTTGCACAACATCAAGGAAGTTGAGGAAGTGGATGAGGTAATACCACTACACCATTCCTTTATGTCTTCCACATCATCATGTTCTATGTTCACTTAGTCCCGGTATAACACCGCTTTTCTTTTTTTAGTGATTTCGTTCAAGAGGAATGGACGGGAATGAATCCTCCTACTGAGGCGGAGGCACTTACTCTTCTCCGTCATGGAAACCCTGGACGTAAAAATTTTGTTGCTTGGTTCATGGAGAAAGTAATTTTCCACACTCCCCTATTAAATACCTAGTTCAACATTTATTAGTTAACCGAACTAACGCACGCAGCAATTTCAATTATACTTGTAGGGAAAAGATCCGAACATATCTATGGATGATGAATTGAGATGGGTTTCCATGGGTTTTGACCCAGCCGTCATGACATGTAAAAAGTATGATGTGAATGGGTATCGCTTCCATACAGAGGAGCACCAGAACAGCTGGCCCGATCCCAAAACTATAAATACCGGAGTGTACACCCCCGGTCAAAATTCAGTAGACTACTACGGAAGGGTACAAAATATATACGAGGTTAAATTCCGCCAGGGGCGCGAGACCCTAAGTCTGCCTGTGTTCAAATGCCGATGGTTCGATCCGCGGGAGGGGGTAAAACATACGCCTTCCATTGGTTTGGTAGAAGTTAAACCATCAACCGTCTATGCCGGAGCCGATCTCTTCATTGCGGCTACCCAAGCTACACAAGTATATTATCTGCCTTACCCATGCCAGAAAGAGTACCTAAAGGGTTGGGAAGTTGTGTTCAAGGTGTCGCCACATGGTAAGCTACCGGACCCGAATGAAGACGATTACTACAACATTAACCCCATGACATACGAGGGAGTGTTCTATCAAGAGCAACTTGATGATGATGATGTGGTTAGAAACGATGACGCTAGACCATTGGGTGATGATGATGTGGATCCAAACGACGACGATGCACGGAATGATGGTGAGACCATTGTCAATGAAAATGACATACTTATGCTAGAAAAGTTAAACGAAGACGCTGACGACGAGGAAGAGCCTCCACCTCCGTCAGACAACGAAGATGATATGATTGATAGTGATGATGAGACGGACCGAGAAAGAGGTTACAACAGTGATGATTCATATGGGTTCTAGCAGATGTACGTTTCAAGTCTTTTTTTTCTATAATTTAGGAATATGCCTTTTTATGCATTTTTATTAATGTGTTTATTATCATGCCTTTTCCTTCATTTCATTAATTTACTAATTGCTTATTCTCTTTTCAATGCAGGTTCATGGAACATGGGCAAGGGGAAGGCCGACGGCGTGGGTTTCCTACGCAAGGTCGTCGGCCTGCCTAGTCGGAGTGGTCGAGCACGTAATCCTCCCACCCGGCTACTTGACGATGACTCCTCACAGGGAGGTCGAGGGAGAGGTGCCCCTAGAGGAGGAGGGGGCGGGGGGAGAGCCCCTGAGGGCGAGGTGGTGGGGGGAGAGCCACTACAGGGGGTCGCGGCCAGAAAGAGCGCACCCTCACCGACTTAGGGGTGTTGTCTTCGAGGCCCTCCTCTAGTGAGGTACCCTCTGGCGAGGAGGAGGAGGAGGAGGAGGAGGTTCGGGATGGGGCCGAGGAGGAGGTGGAGGAGGAGGCAGGCGAGGAGGAGGAGGACGAGGAGAAGGAGGAGGAGGAGGTTGGGGAGGGGGAGGCAGGTGAGGAGGAGGGTGGTGGCGGGGATGATGGTGGTGGCGGGAATGAAGTTGACAACAAGGGGTGGCTGCGTGGTAACGCAAAGCTACCAAAGCAGGTTCTTGCTACTGAGGAGCAGAAGTGGCTCATTGAGCCCACGGGAAAAGAGTAAGTGCCACTTTATAATAATTTCATTATTTTGCTTGTCACATGCTCATTCCGGTTGTTATTTATTTTGCTTGTCACATGCTAATAGTTCATTCTTTTGCAGCAACTGGATATATTCTAAAGGGGCCGTATTCCCAACGGCCTCATCACCGTCTTGCTGAAGTTATACTGGCCGGGGTTGTACTGTCCGGATCCAGTCAGGCACCCGGACCGTCGGGTTTTGGCCACGAGCTGGGACCACTGGGAAGCGGCCCTCCATGCGGACCATGAGACCCATGCCAAGGCCGTGATCACTACTTTCTGGGTGAGTTCTCTTCAGAAGCACAATTCCATTCTAGTTTCATGAATGATTTAACTCATGGCTTCTTCCATTCTTGTTTCATGCATGATTGTAGAAATTCTATCGAGTTCTTCCGGAGCACAGGGCCAGAGCGGACCAGATCGTGCTGCGCCAATGCAAGAAGAAGGCCCGCCAGATGCAGTACGAGGTGCGCTATGTGGCCATCTCGACATACTACCACGACTATCTTAGTGTGAAGATGACCAAGAAAGAAGCGCGGAGGATGGGCATTACCTTGGAGAGGGACGAGTTCTTGGCGGTAAGTATAAAAGATTTTTCATTATGCTTTCATTATGCTTTCATTACCTTGTGGTACATTTCACCGTTTCGTGTTGACATGCCATTATGCTTTCATTATGTAGGTGTGTCCAAATTGGTGTTATGGAAAAGACGAGTCCTGGGCTGCATTGGTGGATCTTTGGTGTGATGAGGCTGGAGCCTGGGCGGCTATGAGAATCAAAAGCAAGGCTAACCGAGGGAAGGAGGGAGTACATGCTCAGGGAAACCGAAACCACTATCTCCACAAGGCAGTTAATGTATGACTAACCCCATTAAACATTCTTCTTCTTCTATTTACCATCACTTTCTTATGTATGACTAACCTCTGTTTGGTGGTGCAGGAGGAGAAACTGAAGCGGCCGCTCTCACACATGCAGGCGTGGGAGATCGCCCATACGCGGAAGGACCCCAAGCCTGGCGAGCCCAAGTACTACGGCAAGAAGACCGAGAGGAGGAAGAAGGCCTACTCCGAAGGGTATCTGAAGTTACATCCTGACACACCTGACCCCATTGTGGCGGATTTGGACGATAGGGTGGTGGTGGGCATGGGGCCGAAGGAGCACGGTCGGGAGGCGGTTCTCGATGCTATGATCACTCCTACTATCTCCTACACACAGCTCCGTCGGATCGACCCAAGCCTGAGCCAGCGCACGAGCACACCAGTGACCAGTGCACAGTCACAGTCCCTCTTTCAGGAGCGGCAATCTGTAAGTATTTTCCCTCTTATCTTCATTGCTCACTTTATTTTCCGCATTTAGTAGTTTTATGAGTTCCATCATGTCATACCGTAGGCCTACCTGGAGTACACACGCCAGGAGACCATGGCGTGGCACGAGAGGCTTTATGCATACCATGAGCAGAGGGATCGCCAGATGCAGCACGCTTTTCAGGAAATGGCGGCCGGCAGGTGTCCTCAGTTGCAACCAGCACAATGTCCTCCAGCACAACCAAGGCTGCTGACCTTTGACGAGTTTGTGGCACAGAACGCTGGCCCCTCACCGGTTAGTTCATCCCCAATCTATTCACCCAAAGCATATCATGCCTTTCAACACAGTCATATATCCCGTTAATATGTCTTTTCAACATCCAGGGAACCGATGGATCTACCATTGGCGGTGGTCTTCGCAGCACTCCCGAGTCACGGAGCCCGACCACTCCGATCCACGGAGGCGGAGGCGGAGGTGGAGGCGATCTTGGCGGTAGCGCTGCCGCTAGCAGTGACGACCTGGGCTTCGGCGGTGACGACCTCCGCGGTGCTCGACGTCCTCGCGCTTAAGCCTTTGGGTCATATTGTGGCGGTCTTGGTGGTGATGATACTTATATGCTTGTGATGTTTCTTATTGTTGTTTGTGAGATTCTTATATGCTTGGTGGTGATGATACTTATATGTTTATGATTTGCGATGCTTCTTATGATGTGTGATGATGAATTTGTTGTGTGATGCTGCTGGGCCAGCTGTTATGTGTTGCATATATTTGTTGTGTGATGCTGTATATATTCAAATGAATTGAGCTGAAACAAAACAGAAAAAAGAAAAAAAAACAGACAGAAACTATGCCGATGGCTAGGCCATCGGCGTAGAGCTGGTGTGAGCTCCCAGTGGCTGACACGTGGCAGGTCTATGCTGACGGCCTAGCCGTCGGCATAGACCTGCTCCAGGAGCGCCCAGTTGCTGCCACGTGGCAGGGCTATGCCGACGGCCTAGCCGTCGGCTTAGTTTGAAACTATGCCGACGGCCCTGGCCGTCGGCATAGCCCTGCCCCAGGGGTGACGCCTGCTCGCCACGTGGCACGTCTATGCTGACGGCCTAGCCGTCGGCTTAGTTTGGAACTATGCCGACGGCTAGGCCGTCGGCATAGACATGCCACGTGGCGAGCAGGCGTTGGTCAGCACTTGACGGCGGCCGCCGTTAGGCGATAACGTTGCCGACGGCCAGGGCCGTCGGCATAGATGTACGGACACCGTCGGGATAGGGCTTATGCCGACGGCCTTTCTATGCCGACGGCCTTACTGGCTACGCCGACGGATATGTTGCCAACGAGCCGTCGGCATAGGCCTGTCCTGACGGCCAGTCAGGGCTATGTCGACGGCCCTGGCCTTCGGCATAGGGTGCGATTCCGGTAGTGAACCATGGTCTCGTCTAAGACGGGTTAAGCCCAATACCCATCAAGTTATTATACTCTCCACATGGGTAAGTAGTAGTAGGATGGGCGATGAGTTCCCACGCTAATGCCGGATGGGTGCATTAGCAAGCGCTATATATATTAAGCGTTGGTGGAGTGCGGGTTCCGAAACCCGACACAACGGTTAGTGACAACTAGCCGGGTGGAGATATAATATACACAATGGGGAAAAGCTTTATGCTCTGGACCAGGTCTCTCATCTAAGGAAATGTAGATGGCAATTATGGCTTCGAGCTCTATGGGTAAAGTGATACAAACTCTGCAGAGTTAAAGAAAACATGAATTCATGCCAGTCTCTTGGATTGGAGACTACGGGAACCTGTTGGTGGTCTATCTCGCAATACGAGTGTTTGATAGCTTTTATAAATTAAAAAGAACTTTCTGCAACAAATGTTTTATTTTGAAAGGTGTTGAGTTGAGGTAGGACTTGTTGATTTATATTGAGCTATCATGAGTGTTGCATTCTGCTATTTGAGCTTGCTGAGTACTTTGTACTCACTCTTGCTGTTAATCATCTCTTTCTTAGAGCAAAGCATGTATGAGAATCTTACTGGACCAAGTGAGGAGAGCAATGGTGATGTCTACAACTACACAGGGGACCTAGATGTGGATCTATCTAGTGCTATGTACGATCTGGATGCCACATATGAGGGTTGGGATGTATAAGTAACTTATGAGCTAGCTGTGTAATCCAGGAACTATTTCAATCACTATGTATCTAGTACTGCTAGTTGGAACTCCGGTGTTAGGAGATATAATAATTTGGCAAACATGTGAGAAGCCTACTTGAGACTTTTAGCCCTGCGTGGCATGGTATTGTAATATAAATGACCATCTCTAGCTATTTCCCTATTGCATATCTCTGACATGGATTATTATTTGACAAGACAGGATTTTGTCAAGAAATAATCCAAGGACTGGTGTCATTATCTATAATAATAACTAGATGATACTCCGCGCGTTGCTGCGGAACATGTAAATTATACTTTTCGTAAGTTGCTTGGAAGGAGCACATTATAATACTTGATGAAAAGTTAACATCAAATAAAGATCTGATGGTACATTGATATTTCCCTTTGCAATGGTGAATGATACATGGCACGGACTTGGACTTAGCACTGATATGACATAGTTATGTGTTTCTGTCCACGGTAGTCAAGCTAGCTTTTGTAGGAGCATTGAAACAATTGAAGTTTGTCACGGGTATTTTTAGTTTAGACTATATATGTTCAAAAAAGGCATTTAAATTCACTTGTACCCAAACGTTAAATCTTGTAGAGTTAACCCTGTTGAATTAGAGAATAAAATATGGCCATATGAATTAGAGATTGCTTTCCACTATTGTGTGCTCTGAAGTCAAAAGAAATAATCATACAAAATCTGGAGAATTCACCATCCAAATATTGCAATACTATGTTCAACAACAAACTGTAATGGTAACACATGTTTTGGGGGTTCGACAAACAAATCGGTGCACTGCTATTTGGAATTTAGCTGCCTTTTTTTTCACAACCCACAAATGAATACATACTTTCCACAAAAATAAAACGAATGCATATTTAACTAAAACTGTAACATGTATTATTTTGCTTAGAAAATGTACAGTGCTAGAAGTACCACATATGATTATTTGAGAATGCGAAATGATAGGAAAGAAAAAGCACACCAGAAAGTTGGGAATGAAGCCACCGAGAGAGAGGCATGCGCAGCCACATGATATCATTTAAACAGACAAAGGAATCATCAATATATAGCTGAGCTATTTACCTCTTAAAGCTGCAAAAGGAAGCGTGATTTGAAACCTACATAATCTGCCGACTCAGATACTTCTCTGATTTATTCTATAGAAATCAATTATCAGAAATCATAACTAGTAGAACATGGTATGTATTCTAATCCAGTTAGCCCATCTATGATTATGATGACAACATGGGGCTAGCACTCCTGCTATGTACTTGGGATGTGTTTGACACTCTTCGAGAAAATGTTGCTGCACCCTGAAATTGAAATGAGATAAGAGTAGACTCGAAAAGTAAAAAAGATAAGGGATATACCAACACAACACAACTAGAAAGGAGATCTTCATGTTAACTTTATTAGGTATGAGCTGCAATGGAACCTTCACAAATGCAACGAATTAATAAAGCAATCTGCAAAAAAAAATTGCATAATCTTGATCTCATTTTTTTTAACCATCACTCTGCAAAAATAAAAATTAATACACTAAATCATGGAGATATAAACGTTTTAACTCCAAATTCTTCAAATAGTTCGGTTCATAACCATTTAACCACTTCATCAAGGTTACCAACATGATGTGGAAACTGCGATATCTCCAGGCGAAGGCAAGGCCATGACAGCAAGGCAATATGTAGTGCATGTGGGGTGATTTTAGCAGCCGCATGCTCCCAGGAGAACAAACCTGCGATATCTCCGTTGAGGGATTGACAACCCCTCCTAGTCGTCGGGTTGCAAGTATTTGTTCTTTGTGTGCAGGTACCGTTTATGTAGTGTTGCTTGGTTCTCCTACTGGATTGATACCTTGGTTTCATAACTGAGGAAAATACCTACCGTAGTTGTACTGCATCATCCCTTCCTCTTTGGGAAAATACCGACATAGTTCAAGCGACCATCAAGGTGCTTAGAGTATATAGGCTCTGAATACCATGAAAGATGGCGTGAAGCGTAAGCCTAGCAGGGATGCATTGCGTGTTAATATATAGCCGTTGGCTAGGGTTACAAGATTCAGTAGTTAGCTTGTGGATTGATCCTCAAGTTAGCTAACCACAAGATAGAGATCATCACAACAACCTAACTACCAGATTACAACACACGCGATGAATATCTCTACAATGTATATACAGTTTATACTCCACTGTATATACGTACAATATATTCTAACAGCTCCAAGAGCCCAAGTAGAGCCCAGCCGCAAAGAGAGTTGAGCGACCCAGAAGCCGAAGTTTTAACGCGCGAGATGGTGCGTTCGACGATGCCAGGAAAACAGGTGACATGGTCGCATGAGGATGCTGGAAAATGAGGTAGTGGGGAGCTCCTATTTAGATATACTAGAAGATAAGCCTCATCATTTCTTGGAACCAAAAACATACATATGGAGAACTACAATGCCAAACAATTTATTATGTAGGCCGGTTTCTCGACTTCGCCTTAAGATGGAACTAGCTATGTTAGTAAATGTCAATCACAATTGCTATTCACCTCTAACTTTCGAATTGAGAAGCTTTTCGCCCCGATTTCATGAAATGAAATGAAATCAATAGGGAACAGTCTCCCCACACTAGAGAGGAGGTAAATCTTTCAGGTTGTGCCATCTTTCGCTGATGACAACTCATTACTAACATGTGCAAGTATCCCTGGATTTTGTAGAGAATGGGGACACATTGAAGGCTACTGTATTCACCGGCTGCAAACTGCTTTGCTCCTGATGCTTCTGATTCCCAACTATTGTGGACCCCTTTTGATCATCTCTCGTCGCTTTTCTCTGGCTGCGTGTTAGCTATTTATTTGCACTCTAACATGTCAAACAGAAAGAAGAGTAAGTATCAAAGTGTATATGATCTATTGGACCTTGCTATATGGTCGTGTGAATATACACTTATATATAGCACAAGCATTACTCACAAAAGTGATGGTTGGTGGAGTATTTACTTTCATTGTTTATCTTTCTGTGTCATTTTCCCCATTGATCAATGTACCAGTGTTTTTTTGCAAAAAGAAGAATGTGTGTGTGTGTCTCAACAGTTTGATTTTCACAATAGCTACATGACAGTCGCCTGAGTTTTGATTTTTGGGTCAGTCGATTTCTCTAGAATGAAGAAACTGCCGAAGGAGAGGAAGAAGCTCCCTGGCAGGCTACCCCATCGTCTATCTTAGGGTTGCGAGGTGGGAGAGGTAGCATGGCGGCAGTGGGGCGCAGCAGCACGGCAGTGGTGCAAGTTCGCTGGAGAAAAATCTGTCATCGCTGGGGGCTAGACTGGCTGTGGAAGGTGGTTCAGGGTAGGGCGGTGCCGTGAGGCGACCGTGGGAGCGCCGCCGGCCATGAGGTGCGGCAGCAGGTGCCCCGGCCGATGGTACGCGAGGTGGTTAGAGGAGGAAGATAGGCGTGAGGTTGAAGAAGACGTCCTGACTGTTGATTTTGCATCCGATGGTGCACAATGATCGACTGACCCAAAACTAATTTTCACTAGCCATCAACCCGTACACGCGCACGGTCTAGAAATTTCTCTATATTAAGATTGTTGACCGGTCAAACTATAGCATTTACACACAAATTAATATGCTCTAAAATTACAAAAACGCAACAAAATCCTTATTTATACTGTCTTGACATTTTGTCCAAATGTTCTAAATGAATTTGTAGGTTTTAATTTTTTTGCTTTCATTTCGAAGATAAAATTACAAACAAAATAGCTATAATCAACAATTTTATCCATTCAGGGTATTTGAGTACCAAGTTGACTTTAATTATACTAAAATTCTTCATGTGAAACCAAATAGTGGAATTACAACATACAGCACACAATATTGATCTGTAGTTTCTTCTATCCTACCGAGAAAAAGAAGTAGATCATCTACAAAGGCCGTGCCTTGTACCTTCAGTTTGGTTCTCAAGTCTGATATCTTCCATAAAAATCATCCCTAACACATATCAATAAGTAGGGCCAATGTAATGGAAATAGCGCAACCAAAATGTAACTGAAAACTGATGTAACAGGTCGAAAATGAGTTAATCTTTTTTGAGGTACGAACAATACATAAAAAATACATTAGATATTTGGGGAAATCTCTATCAAAATGGATAGAAAAGCCTCATAAAGACGACATTGAAGACCATATATCACCCAGCTTCGGTACAACGAAAATGGAATACAAAGATAAAAGTGCAACAGTGAATAAGTAAAGAAGCATGCCCAGATGGACGTGTATATATGTGTTGGCATATGAGGTATGATGTCCCAGGAGAGGAACAAAAATACAACGAAGTCAAATATTCTTTTCAGTAGGACCTTACCTGCCAATTGAAAAAAAAGGGAATGCCTATACTTATTATGGGATCATCAATAAGCGCACGCAAAATGTTGTTCGAATTCTTACTATGGTAGTCATTACGTTTGTCGTTCAATGATGAGTAAATACTTTTTGGACAATGAACAAAAGCGAGAGTTCAAACTCTCGACCCCAAAAACTATGGTTGCAAATCAATGGTATGTGTACTATTCTAGGAGCATCTTAATGGGCAAAACAAACTAATTTATATTGAAATTTCTAAAAGAGTAACTAATTTATATTGTAATGGCTAAGGATTTCCTTATATAGGGACAACTTGTAGGCACTTATTTCCTTGCGGTGTATTTCATGAGTATACGCTCAAAATTCCTTCTTGTACTGAAAAATACCATGTAGTATGTTACAATTTTGTACCACTATATATAGTTCTTTCCCTTTCAGAACAGAACAATTTGTTCTTTCCATCTTTCATACATATAATAGGCAGAATAGAAATCGTTCCTGACTTTTAGTGGCGAATATTATCAAAAGAAGTACGTCTATAGATCCACCGTGTCCTGAACTCATGATAACCACAATACCAATTTCATTTTTAGTTGAAAAGGCAAACTTCTAATATTGAAATATGTCTCATGAATTTGTTTAAAGGGATACATCGAGATACCATGCTACCACAAAGGCAGTCAAAAAGATAATATACTTGTGCTTCATTTGGTCTGAAAGTGCATATAAATATGGAATAGAATTCGTATTGGCCACTATATTGAGCTAACAATACATTAGCTGCCAACTGTAATAGAAGTACTATATTATTTTTGAAAAGCAAGGAAAAGCATCTAACTTACCACTAAACAGTGGTTGAAATATTCATCATTTGTTACTAAAAACACCTTGCTGATGCAATACTCGTACATAATAATCATATCATTCTCAGATAACTTGAAGATTAGCTTTTATTTTAGAAGGGAAAAGAAGCAGCAATCTGCAAAACATAAATCAATAACTAACCATTAAAAAGCAAAAGAAATAATATTGCTCAGTTTCAAAGCCAACGTGGCAATACATAGGGAACCACATACATACCCTGGCTGCAGCATGTGCACTGCAAGCCATGTAGACTAAGTTAAGATGTACAATAATAAAAGTATATTTATGCTTCATCTGTTAAAATTACATGGGAGATCATTATCAGATCAAGAAATTCCACAAAGCAGCAACTATTTTGTTGGAAAAAAGAGCAGAAATCTAATAGCTAAATTGATCTTACCTGATCTAACCGGGCCAACACTGAGGACAGGAACCGAGTTCTGTGCATGACTGGATAATGGCAGACAGGCGGCACCTATGATGAGGATTGGTTTTCAGTTGGGATTGGTTTTGCCTGTACAGAGAAGGGATAGAGGGGCGTACAGGAAGATAGATGCATCCACACATACATGAAGATAGATGAAGATCTGGTTCACACGAGAGACTACATTGTTTTTGCACAGCCCTCACGGCCTCTACTTTCTTATTCATTTGTTGTGCTTAAATAGCCAGTACAGGATAACAACTTGAGCACCATACGGGCCACTAACTCCCACGTACTCCACTCCTGGAATCACTCCAGCGTTGCACATGACTCGGTAACCCACTAACTAATCCATGCATGCAACCATTGACTAGATAACTCACTAGCTAATGACCCGGCTAGCTACACATACACATGACTAGATGACTCCCTCCATGCAAACTAGATTAACATGCAAATACAATCGATATGACAAGATTAATGCTAACATTGGCATCTGCAAGTCGTGGATGGAGAGAGGCCATCAACAAAAAGGAAGACGCGGCAGCAGAGATTCAAAGGCCAGGAGACGGGGGCTGAGGCCGAGTGTTGCTAGAGAGAATTTTCGTGAGGCTTCAAGGGAGGTTTCTTTGCGCAGCCAGCAACATGACAACCTGTACGTGTGGTAGATGGTGAGGACTCCTCGAGGCACTTGATCTGACGACTGTACGTTTCTAATTTGCAGAACTTACGGACAATTTAATATGTTCTCTAGGATAATTCAATCCATTAACTCCACGGTGGTGTCATGGAGGAGAACAGGGGGCAGGGGATCATCATCACAGCACAACTCAAAGATCGGAGAAGGCATGGTGCCGTCAGTCTCGCACAGCTCCATGTAAAGAAATAGCAGGATTGAAGGGTAGGAGGAGGCAGCGTCCATGTGGAGGAGTTGGCGGTGATGGTATTTTTTCCCCTTTTGGTATCCGCAGTCAAGGTTAGATAGAGCGACGTGCTATCAACCTGATCGTGGAATATTTTTTCACCCATGATGGTTGCAATTGTTTTCCATTTTCTATCTATACCGGTGGAGTTTTTATGTCTGAAGTCTTCCTTTGTTTTTTTCACTAACATTAGACGTGTCAGATGGTTTTCTTATGAGATAGGACCATCCCTGTTATGCAACTTTTCTTTTTATCCTGGCCGTAAATTCTGCAATCTAACGGTATAATTAATTTTAATGATGTGGATTAACGAGATCGCTTGAAATGTGCCTCCAATTAGTAAATAAGAGATTAGCCACGCCCTTTGATTTTCACACTGGGAGTTGGAGGCAGGGTGGGGACTCCGAAGGAATTCGTCATTCTTTTATATTACACTTCGTACAGTTATGCTTATGGCTCAAGTTAGCAGCATAAAAGATCAGCATAAAGCGTATGATCAGTAATTCATTCACCTACTCTGTGCATATTAAAGGTCTCATCATCACTTTTCTGTTTGCAAAATACATGTCTCATCATCTCTAATTAAGCAACCAGCAAAAATAGACATGAAGCTCACTAACTATCCCGAGACAGCAGCACGTCAGCCGCTCAGAAGGAGATGATGGACTCGAAGCAGTTGATGCCTTCGAACTCCGTGGCGAACCGCACCTCCCGCTTCTTCTCCGGTCGAGAGTCCTGGTCGACCTTTTCCTCCTGCTGCTGCTTCTCCATCGTTTTCTGCAGCTGCTCCCCGCTGCGACCCCTCCAGGAGAGGCGCGTGGGCGTCCCGCAGCCGGTACCCGCGATGTCCACCGGCAACGAGCTGAGGATAGAGAAAGCCAAGATCCCGTCCATGGTCAGCGGCGGCTAGCGTTGATGCGTCCCGGGTTCGTGGTGTGCGGGGTGTTCTGCGGTTATGGATGCTCGGTTTACCATGGCTCTAGTCATGCTCTTGTATACATACACGGAAACAGGGGCAGGAAAGTGGAGCCGTGACACGGACGAAAGAAGTGAGAGCGACGCGAGATACGCTTGATTGTTGACAGAATCGGAGAGGCGGGCGCCGCACGTGGAGTTGGTCAACATCGTTGCAACGCTAGATAGCAACGGAGCCTAAATTTTGTGTTTTGACTCTTTTCCGAAACTTGATCAAGATCTGACCCTGCCTTGCAAATTTTTTGAGATCTGACCCTTTTCTTACCGCCATGATCCATGGCGGTAAGGTATAACAGCCTACCGCCAAGGTCCCTGGCGATAGGGTTGCACGCCCTACCGAATTTTTTTTCTAAGTATGAAACACAGTGCATGCTCACACCTACCGCTGGATACCTTGGCGGTAGGGTTGTACAGGCTACCGTCAGCCTGTTTGTCGGTAGGGGTGTTTTCTACTGCCAAGGTTCCTGACGGTAGGCTGTTACACCCTACCGCCATGGACTCTGGCGGTAGCAAAAGGGTCAAATCCTGAAATTTTTACAAACTGGGGTCGGATCTCGATTAACTTTCAGAAAGGTGTCAAAACACAAAATTTTGCCAGCAACGGACAGGAAAAGGGGCAGGCAGATACATTGCGGGGGTGAGGACTTGGACCTGGACTCGGAGTTATATTGTAGTTGGTCGGCGTCGCGCGATGAGGTGTCATTGTCCCGCGATGCGCTGTCGGCCGTTTGGGTGCGGGGCGGCGAGGCAGAGCAGTTGTGCCACGGCCTGCAGGTAACGGGGCTGTACATGTGCTACTGTCCGTGCGGTGTACCTAAGCCACGGGATGCCCTCAAAAAAAAAAAAAACCTAACCCACAAGATGAGCTGATCCCATCCAGCGCTCAACGCTTCTGTCCGTCGGACTCGATTTTCTAGGAACAAAGTCTCAAAAGTGGTTGCTGTCGATGAGAAGTTCGTCGATTGGGGCTTCTTTGCAAGACTCGGCAAAAATAATGCTGAAGAAATGTTAGGTACCCACTACTATTAACTCATAAAGCGACGGAGGAATCGAATATGATGGCGATTACAGGGATGCTTGAGGTAGAAGAAGTGCAGAGGGGAATAGATACAAGTCATCGCCGCCGCCGTTCGTCTGATCCCAGCCAGGATGCCTCTTCGTTGCCTTCCCCTGTCACATATAAGGCCGTATGTCGCTGACAGTTGAATCGTGGGCTGGGCCTTGTAGTGGGGAGGTCGCTAGAAACACGGCTTGTCCCCAAGCCGTCGCCGTAGAAGAGGCTCAGACCCCCAGGATCCCATAGAACTTGTAGCACCTTCCTCCTTGAAAAACTGCTTGTCGAATAGATTTCACTAAGAACAGCAATGCTGATCCTCCCGGATCCTAAGACATGCTCATCTGACAGAAGCTAGGGGCAGATTCCAACATATCAATAGCAGAAAGGAGCAGATAATAGGAATGGAGCCAAAATAGGAGACACCAGCTGCGGCTGGAGATGTCTAGCTGAATATTCGGAAATAGCTTACGCACATAGGGCCTTGCTCCGGTGCACCCCCCTAACTCAATTTCCTAGGGGTATTCTTGACCCCCGCCATCTATTTTTTCTCCAGCCCGCCGCTGCCCATATCCAAGCCCCGTAGCCCATATCCAAGCCCCGTATAACCCGTATGACCCATACGTATGTATACGGTGACATCCCGAAAAATAAAAGGATGACACGACCCCACGACCAGGTACGACCTGCCGACGGCCGATCCATCAATCACGCAGCTCAATCAATCACGCAGCTCCATCATTCACGCAGCTCCTCCATCATTCTGGTGAGATTCTGTAGGAATATCGGCGGCGGCGATCTCATCGCCGCCGATCTCGTCCGAGAGCGCGCGCGGCACCATCGTCAACCTCCAGCGCTCGCAGGTACCGCATCCCGTTTCCCCATGTTTGTCTCGCTCACGGCAGCATCAAACGAACTGCCGCTGTTTTCGTCGTAGTGGTTAACCTAGCGGGGCGGGTAACCTAGCTTTCCGGCGGTCCAGGCCATCGCAGATCTTGTTCTGGTAGTGCTGCTCGTCGTGATATACACAGTGATCACGCGGGCTAAATTGGGTTTGTTCTTTCTAGGGTCAACCTAGCGTCGGTTGCCGTCGGTTGTGTGCACGACGGCTCCGTTATTTGATGCGGCGGCTTACCTAGGTTTCCGGCGATCCAAAGTAATCACGACTGGTGCCGTGGGCTAGGAATCCGGCGGCGCATGTTATCACGGGTAGCGCTGCATCTCGCGATCCAAACTGATCACGTACTGGATCCGTGGGACGTACCTTAACGCCGATGACCGGTGTGGAGAGGGGGGAGGATCCATGGGCGATCAGAGGTCGTTGGCGTCGGTTGTGTGCATGATCTGAACGCCCTCGGTTGGGGCGCTTTCCGGTTGGGGTAGTTTATTTAACATCCGTGATCGTGCGCTAGGTGTTGTATATGTCAGCATTGATAATGTTTGCACATGTGATGATACATATTATTTGTTGTAGGAAATGGCGGACGATGAGTTAACTGATATGATGTATGACATGGAGTTTGGAGAACTGATGAAAGACTGGATAGAAGATTGGTCAGATGATGAAAATTCAGATCGTGGAGATAGGTCAGAGAATGGGAACGAATTGGAAGATCTTAATGTGAGTGGCATTATCATGTTGTAATTTTTTGGTGGCATCCGACAATATTATATTTTGAAAATTTATAGATGGATGAACATGATGATGGTCAGGAAAACAATGAGCATGATGATGGTGAGGAAAACAACTCGGAGATCTCGAATGAAGATTACATTAGTCAGGTATGGAAGTGGAATTTTTTGTTGGCATGCATGCAAATTGAATTAATCCAGGAATATTATATGATAAGTACTTATGTATTTGTGTTATATTTTTCAGCTCATTTCCGAATGTCATAATGCGTACGACTATTACGGTGAATCCGACGCGGAGACAGGCCTTGATGACGAATCATTAGCTGCACCTGATTCTGGGGAGTCGCTGTCGTCGGTCATCATGAGTGAGGTATGTATGTAATCAATGTTGTATGGAAGTAATGTTATACCATAGAAAACTGTTTTCATGGCTATGTTATGATTTTGTAGGTGACAGAAGATGGGGGGAAAAAGAATGTCCAAGATACTGCCAGTGCAGATGATAAGAGGGATATGTTCATGCAGATAATACAAATGACTTTTATGTCTCATGATGCTGCGTATGATTTCTACAACAGCTATGCTAGAGATAATGGTTTCAGCATTAGAAAGAATAAGGTCAGGTATAGCAAAACCGAGTCACATCATATGCGTTATAGGCGGTTTGTTTGTTCCAGACAAGGAAAACGTGACAGCAGGTTGCTAACCGAGGAAGGACACAGCCGTAGGCTCAGACCCGAGACACGCTGCCACTGCGAAGCGCACCTGACCGTGAAGCTTGACCAAAAGCGTGGGGTTTGGTATGTTGATAGTTTTGAGGACAAGCATAGCCATATCTTGGCAGGACCGGACGAGGTACCTTTTCTTTGGTCCCACAGAAAAATCAAAGAGTACCAGAGAGCTGAGATACTGTCCATGGGAGCTACAGGGATTAGAATTCACGACATGATGGATTCCTTCATCAGCAAACATGTATGGTATGTCGGTGTTGGTTTTACCAGGCGTGAAATATACAACCTTTGTGCCAGGGAGAAGAGGAAGCTGCTTTCAAAAGGTGATGCTGCCACAGTCATAGGCATCATGGCCAGTAGGAAACAGAGGGATCCTAGCTTATTTTTCGAGTACAAGCTAGACAAGGAAGGACATATGAATAGGATGTTCTGGTGTGACTCCCAGTCTCGTCATGACTATGAGGACTTCGGCGACGTGCTTGTATTTGACAGCACGTACAAGATGAACCGGTATGGTATGCCATTCATACCCTTTGTTGGTCTTAACAATCACCGGAAGACCACTGTTTTTGCTTGTGCCATAGTTTGAGACGAGACCGAAGAGACATATGTGTGGCTGCTGGAGACTTTTTTGAGGTCCATGTGTCAAAAGATGCCGAAGAGTGTTATCACGGACGCCGACGCTGCGATGATCAAGGCAATTCGCCAAGTCTTGCCAGACGTGTGGCACCGTATATGTACGTGGCATATAGAAAAAAAATATGAAGATTCACCTCAGTCACAAGTCCTTGAAGGAGTTCCGAACTCTTCTGTACTACAGCACGTCCACGGCCACGTTTGAGGAGAGATGGCACGCGTTTTCCAAAAGATGGCAGTCGGAAAAAACAGTAACATGGTTGAGACGGATGTATAAGAAGAGGAGACTGTGGGCCGTGGCTTATCTGACAGAGGGTTTTTGGCTTGGCATGAAAAGCAACCAGAGGAGTGAAAGTCTAAACTCATGCCTTCACCTCCACCTAGACGGTGAAATGACCCTGGTGGATATGATTTTGCACTATGAGAACGCCGTTGTACGTATCCGTGAGAACGAGGCACGAGATGATTGCACGGCCTCACAGAGTTTACCGGTGCCAGTTACTAGCTCGAGGGAACTTGAGATAGCTGCTTCTCACGTCTTCACTCCAGCAAACTTCTATATGTTGCAAGCTGATCTTAGGAAAATTGGCGGCATGGAGATTGTAGAAATAAAGCTCGGAGACGGATCACAGCAGTACATCGTGGCCTGGAAGAATAACCGGAAGAGCCGTTTTTGGGTGGAGTACACTCCAATAAATTCCGCAGAAACTATAAGGTCCAGTTGGAGAAGAATGATTCGAAAGGGTCTAACTTGCAAGCACATATTCCATGTACTGAAGTACTTGAATATATCTGAAATACCAAAGTGTTTAGTTCTTGTGCGGTTCACGAAAGACGCAAGGTTGGGACTGCCCGCGAGGCGCACAAGCGATCTGTTGGGATTTGGATGGACTGGAGCAGCTGAAAGAATGAAATATAGCCAGGTCAGTGTGTTGGCTTCAGAAGCTATGCATGCGGCATGCAAACACCCAACGTTGTGGGATCAGTTACAGGAGAGTTTGAAGACCGTGATAGCTAAGAGCCATGAGTATGATCAGCTAAAGGAAAATTTGAGTAAGAAAACGGCCGATCTCAGTAGTTGTGCAATTGAATATGTAGACGATGGTGAAGGCAACATAGTTGAAGTTCAAGATCCTATTAAAGTACCAACGAAAGGTGCAACTAAGGTAGATGAGAACTGCCCTATGTCGAAAAATGGTAGGCCACTTTCGTACGACGAGATCAGAATCCGGTGCGGCGCATGCAAGTTGCTAGGGCACACTAAACGCAGCAAGAAATGCAAACTAAATAAGAAGTAAGTTTTTGTACGCATTGTTGGTTATAATTGTTTATAACTTTTCATTCATTAACTTTTCCTGTTATCATGTGCAGAAGCGTGGTGGGCGAAGAAGAGTAGAACACTTGCTAGAGTTATGTTCGGATGAATCCAGTGATCTAATAGTGAGGTGTTTACAATGTGTTACTGCATACATGATACATGATATATACTCTTGCAAGAGGCCAGGACCTTGAGATAGCGCTTGTAGCATATATGGACTAAACAGGAGGCGGTCACTAGGTACTTTAATCATGGAAAATGGATAGCATTTTAGCCATTGTAATGATGGCATCTTTTGTGTTGTCCACTCTAGTTATATTATATTAGAAAACTATACGATACCCGGCACGTTGTTGCGGGAATGTTTTGCAATATATTCATAGAGAATTGGTTACGTTGAACATGTATATGTTGTTGCGGGAATCTTTTGTTTGCATGTTGTGGTAGACCTTTCTCCATGCATGTTGAATGATGAGGTGGCAAACTTGCATGTTAAGAGAAAGAGGTTAGTGGTGGCTAGTTGTTTAGATATAGAAGATGTAATTATGTGTGGTAATAATTATTATTTTTTCACTCCTTTGGTTCACCACCATTTAGATATAGAAGATTCCAGCTCACTTGGGTCTAGAGTATAGACTTCGTACCGAAAAACCCTCCATTTTCCCCTCATTAATAAAAGAAAAACCCACCATATTCTGGCTTGTAGTGTAACTCGGGCCGCTTGTCGCGATGACGTGGAGGGGGAGCGACGGATGCCGTTAGACGGCGCGACACACGGCCGCTCCCGTTGCTGAGCCCATTTAACAATTTTTATTTTGATTACAGCCCGGTTAAATGGGCCGCGCTGGCCACCTGGTCGGGGCGGTTCCTCCCTCGCGATCTCCACGCGCGTTCTATCTATCCACTGCGACCGCCACCGCCGCCACCATCGATCGACGTCTTGCCGCCGGTCGCGTTACGCCATGGTTTCGTGGAGCGACGAGTCGAGCTCTTCTTCGGATGGCGAATCCGTGACTAGCCTGCAGGTACGGTCCTACTATATAATCTCCAGATAGTGCTAGGCTTAGGGTTAGGGTTCTTCATTTCCGGTATTTAACGCAGGGCGTTGATTTGTGCATTATCTCTGTTGTTTCGTTTAGCTTTCTACGACTATCCCTTGCTATGAATGGAGTGGTATTGCTCACGATCTGTCTTCTCGTTGTCTGCATTGAGAACCTTGCGTCAGGCTAGTTGCTTTTGATTCCTTGGACACTGGCAGACGTTTTCTTGCCTGTGCTCAGAAGGTATGTTGTTCCGTACTGTAAATATATGTTTACATTAGCTCGTGCTCGATTTACTTCGCGGTAATACATTGTTCTGCCCAAAGTTGCATACAATTTCAATTAATTTGTGCATTTACAAAGTCCGTATTTATGTTTTATTTTTTACGGTCTAATATTTGTTTCAGCACATAATAGCATATACTTGTAGTTAATTGATCCATATATATATATATGTATATCAGTGCATGGTACATTTTGTGTTTATATGATTGAGACCATATTTGTAGTGCATTTGTGCATATATGATTGAGACCATATTTTTTCATACTGTAGGAAGAAGTGAAATGTAACTATGTGGAATGGGTAGACCCGGAGTGGTCAGTGGCTACGAAGTTCTGCCTCAGAGAACTGTGGAGCATGTATGACGAGAAGCTAAGACAGAATGTTAAGAATGCTGAAGACAAATGCAAGTTAATTGGAGAAAAGAGGAGGATGGAGGAAGAGCTGAGATTTTTCAAAATGGACTTTGCTAAACTGGTGGCTGATAAGGAGGATGCTCTCACGCAGTTGGGCAACGCAAGATTGTCACTTAGCGATCTCAAAGAGGAGCTGGAGAAGAATAAGATGGCAGACCATGGTTGTGCCAATCTACATCAGGTCCTGAGGGTAAAGGCTGAGAAAGACCGGGACCGGGTGGTGCTAGAGAGAGACCAAGTGATGAGAGAGAGGGACCAGCTGAAGCAAGAGAAGAAAAAACTTGAGTATATTATTGCCGATTTTCTCAAATAGAAACATGGGTACGTTGATAAGATCAAGAAGCTGAAGGAGATTTGTGATGAATTTTAAGTATGTTTTGTGGTTTATTGTTGAACTGAATGATCAAGTCCTATCTGCATTGTGGCCAGTTCATTTGTGTAAGGCCTAAGTATATTATATTAACCAATAAATTATATCACTTTCGAAATAGTTTGCCCTTGTTTGACCTGCATCCTTATGCGGGTTCTCGGCTAAGCACTGAAATTCTTTTGCTTCCACCGGAGCTCTAAATCTTACTGATCAAGGGGGCAAAAGAGCAGTTGATCATGTGATTGATGGTGCTACTGATCCTGATCTTCATGATGCAGAAAAGGAAAAGGATAACAAAAATGCAGCAAAAAAAACTGTGCAACGTGATTTCAGGCAACACATAACGCCAAGGGAGTCTGGCGCAAGACACGACGAAGATCCACCTGCGGACGCCGATCCCAAGAGATCCAGCGGCAATCATGCGCACGGGATCCCAGGCGGATCTGCCTACTCCACCCACCGCAGGATCCAGGGGTGGCCCGTCTGCGTCCGACACGCGGGCTGTCTCCACCGAGCGGTCAGGCGGGACCGGACCTGGCGCGTCCCCCTGCGCCAACTGGCGCTCGTCGACTGGGTCGCCCGCGCGGGGACCGGATCTGTCGTTGTCTCGGGCGCGGGATCCCACAACGGATGGCACGGCAGCCGAGGTTGATCCTCAGGCAAACAAAAAGAAATTTGTCTAATTTGTTTCTTATTGTTGAATAATGCCAAATCAAATCAAAAAAATATGCAAAATTAAAAAGGAAATGAATTACTCTTCCATGAAAGAAAAGAATGAACACAGCAGCAAAAAACATTAAGGTAGAACAAATGAAGGGAAGCAAAAATTTATTGGTACGAAACGTAAAGTCTGACTGCATTACACATATACATGTATGTGTAAGCGACCAAAAATGCAGACAAAATCCAAGGTATCGTGCTTATTACATGAATGATCAAAAATCAAAGTTGTCCATGCCGGGAAACGTGCTTCCGGACTTAAAACAAACGACTAAAACTAGAATCTTTAATCATGTATGATGTCTTCACGCCTTGCGTTTCTTTGCGATGTCGCGAATTTTGTTCTTCACACATTCGAGCATGTTGGTAGGTGAGAGAAGCAACTCGGCGACGAGACGCCTTCTCCTTGCATTAACCGTGTCCTGCAATTTTTAGAAGAAGGTTTAATGAATTGAAGTTGGTATTATACGACAAATGTTCAAGTGTACGAACAGAGAGGACAAATTACCTGGGTAAAATCTGCGGTCCATCGTTCCCCGTCCCAATGCTCCATAACTTCAATCACAAAAAGGCCACAAGAGTTCCTAATATATATGCAAACATTAGTCACCGTGCACATGACCATGTCTTTCGTAAGTAGAAAATGATGAACCATAACTCACCCGTCCTCTTGTAGTGGCATGTCCATCTGAGCTGTGATAGGCCACTTAGTGACGTCTGGATATTTGCCAGGTGTAATACGGTTTGCCTCTTCCATATCAATTGCTATTGCTAGTCGCTATTTCAAAGAAAGTAGTAGTGAGAAACCATATGACATTTCATATGAAGAATGCTCAATGTTGGGGAGATTACCACTGCTTTCACAGTGTCGAGAGAGAACTCGAGAGGATAGAGCGAATCAAAAACTCGGAATTCTTTCTTGCGGTTGTGCATCACTACGGTGATCCAGTGTGTATTGCCGACGTTCAACGGGATAAACGACTAAAATGTGGAATAAATTTGTA
Source organism: Thinopyrum elongatum (assembly GCA_011799875.1). Taxonomy (NCBI): domain Eukaryota; kingdom Viridiplantae; phylum Streptophyta; class Magnoliopsida; order Poales; family Poaceae; genus Thinopyrum; species Thinopyrum elongatum. Next base: position 126,911,538 of record CM022297.1, read on the forward strand.
ATTAGATGCAATTATGCTTGTTAAAATGAGTGTTAATGAACTAGTAAGAACATATCGTACCTTATCATGGACGGTATGCTCGTCCAGAACCCTACGTACTGCTCCAGCTCTGCTCAGCGCACTATCCATGTTGTATTTCGACGGTTTAGGGTTGTCTCGTGCCTTAGCACGATCAACAAGGTATTTGGACCTCCAGGCTGGACAGAGGTGCCGATCATGACCAACGCGCAGAGCCAAATGTGTCTGATAAGCATCGATAATCTGCGTAAAATAATAGAACATTTTATGTTCATAGGTGACACCTAGATTATGCACTTAAATAGCAGGACATGGTAATAGATCTTACGTCATCCGCCAGCCATGTATGCTCAAGTACCGGTCGTATACTCTCCACAGTCACAGAGGTGCCACATTCATTGTAGTAAACTCTTTTTGTCATATTCTTCTCAGACCGAGCAGCTGCCTCCACAAACGTAACAGCAGCATCGATGAGTTCCGGTGTCAAATCGTCCTTAACAGAGCCTTCCATGGCATGGTCACTAAACAGAGTTGCATGATAAATTACGAACGTCAAGAACGGTGAGTACATGAAATGGTAGTAAATTAAGCACTAAGTTAGCTAGTAATGGTACCTCTAGTTGCGGTAGTGTTGCCGGATGGCTTAGTACTGCGTGCGTTTCGCTTGCTGGGCTTGTCAAGCGCAAAGGGGGATTCAAATTTCTTGGGAACAGTCCGTCGGCGCTTCCCGGATATAACATCGTCTTCTTTTGCGGTTGCTGTAGACTTTTTCCGCTTGCTCTTACCCACCATCCTGTCGATAGAACTTGCAGAAATGTCAATGTCGGACGATTCTGCTCGAGGAGAATTACTTACGATCCAAGGGTTCTCCAGTGTTGCGCCGCACTCATCAGTAGGCTTCGTTGTCTTGTCAACATTTAACTTGGCAGGTGTTTTCTGGTTAACAAAAAAATAATGTGATAGGTTCTGTTTACGAAAATGAAGATGCATAATTGAGATAAATGAAGACAAATAAATGAAAACATACTTCCTCATCATCGTTTTTCTGGTTTCCAACAGGCTCGTCAGGCTGTGTCAAATCAATCACCGGCTCTAGACCGTCAGAGTCATCCTTGTACACGAATTCTTTTTTTTCTGGCGGACCATTCTCAAAGGAATCCACTTCTTCGTCTGCATCGTTGTTGCCGGAAGCCGCAGCAGCCGCTGGCTTGTACATCACACCATTTTGGTTCAACTTCTCTAACAATCTCTGCCTTACATAAAAAATATTAATTAATGTGGGCATGGTTTTGCAACTTCAAAAATGTTGTAAACATAGAATTAAGGGTGTGTCACCTCGGCTACTTGTTCCGGTATTTCCTTCATTTGGCTGTGTATGTAATCCATACACCGCTTCATGATGAGGTTCATCATCTCGTCCGCGTTTGAGGCTAACTTGGACTTCTTTGCCGCACCAACGGCGGGCTTCATTTTTGGCTTTTCTGGTTCGGGAACTTTGCGCTCCTGCGCCCTATACTCCTTGGTTATGTTGTCTTCAATCTGCATGTGAAATACAAGTATATGTGATCAATAAAAATATTAATACAACTAATTATGTTATATAAAAGATTTAAGAAGTACCCAACGTAATGAATTACCTTGATGTTACCACGGCCACGGCCGTGGTCATAATCAAACTTGTCTCTCCTAGAGGATGCAGCTTCAGTCCAATTCCTCATTAGAGGTTCCATGGACAAGCTAGGATTGAATGCGCATTCACCTTCCAGAGGCTGAGTCTTCTCCCAGTACAAGTACTGCATGAATATGAAAAATTAGAGTTAGTACTATACAGCAGGTAAATTAGCAATCATATTTTTTTTCAATGGTACAAGTCTGAAAGGTGTACCTGCAGGAGAGCTAAGTTCCCTCTCGGCCATTGGCGGAGGTGTTTGCCTTTCCTCACGTTGCGAAGGCAGTACAGCAGAACCCGGAGGGTGAACGCATTCCAATTAATGTTGGATATACGATTCACATCGTCCACCAATGCGTAATATTGCTTTGGGACAGTCTTGCTGGACATGGGAGCAAGAACTGTTCCAAGCAACACGAGGACAACTCTCCGAAGGAAATCGTCGTCGGCAGATTTTTTTTTTGTGATGTCCACAATCAGATCATCGATGACTATATTACCTGTGGTCTTGCTCAGGAATTGAGGCGGCACTCGATCTTTAACATCCTCACCTTCCTCACCGAGAATACCTTCTGCCGACAGTCCGTGGTTCTCCAAGGCCAAGATGCACTGAACATCCACGGCACCGAGAGACACTTCGCCAACCAAGTCTTGTACAATGAATCTGCCCTTGCTAGGATCAAAAATCTCAACCATGTACCGGATCAACAATGTACGCATCTTCAGCGAAGGTATCTGAAGCATGCTACGCAGTGGTGTTTCGGCAAGTGCGGCGCGTTGACCGGAAGATAGACCGGCAATAAGTTTGCACCATTTTTCAACGGCGCAAACAATTTCTCCATTGAGTTCATCCATCCTGTTAAAAAAATATACTTGGTTACAGTACCATAAATTATTTAATCAACTTTTTTCCTAACATATTGTTGGATAAAACATAATAATGGAATACACTATCCCATAGTAGATAGAAAACTATACAACATAATTTATTCATACTGAAACATTCAGCAGAGACACGTGCAGCACATAAAATGACAGTTTAACAAGTACTTATTTAACCAATTAGTTTCAGAATCAAAAGTAACATAATTTATTTAATCATTTATTTTTATATGGTACTGTACAAATAGATATAAGAATCGGTGACGGTGCCTAATTAACAGTAAATCGAAAAGAAAAAAACAAAATTATGCATACTGGAACATGCATCAAACAAACGTGCAACACATACAATATTAGTGGGCGTCTCATAGTTGCAACATGCATGTCTTAGGGCATTGCTATAACTTAAAGTGACTATGCTATAACTAACACTGATTAAAAATTGTTGTTTATTCATCAATCCAACCTACAAGTGAAAGACAACAAACAACATGCAGAAACTAATTTGCAATCGTAGGGCTATCTAATCTAATACACGCACAAACAGATCTAGTGTCATAGGCCTATGTAATCTAATACACGCACAAACAAAAAACATCTACTCCAACAGATGTAATGCGAAGATTATGCGCTAATTAATCTTAGTCCTATCGAATCTAACACACGCACAAAGAAAAGCATCATGAATGCGGTACGGTTGCCAACATACTGGATCGCTCGATGAAGATGGAAGTTGTTGGCGTTGTAACGTGGACGCAGTTCGTCCACGGCGGCCAGCACGCGCTGACGATCTGGATGTTCTCGACGATCTTGCTGGAGTTGGGCGGATGCTAGGGACGCAGTTGTCGTCGACTCGGCGGTAGGAGCCGTCGTAGACGACATGAGACGATGCCGAGACTATATAGGAGGAGGAGGATCTCCTAGGTCGTCGTAACCACCAGGGAAAGTACGTCCGTGATCTTTGCCTTCCTTGGTTGAGGAGAGGCAGTACGTGCTCCTAAATTAAAGGGATAGGCTTCCCACACTCGAGTTTTTTTTTGTAGATTCCGATCCGGGAATTGTGTAACAAATCCCGGCTGCTCCTCTCTTTGAGCGACGAGGGGCTCGTTTCATGTATTTTTTTTCTTTTCTTTTTCATATTAGAAAATTTTGAAATCAAATAATTATTTCAACTCAACCCAATGGCCCCAAATTTTTTTCACACAATGGGATGACCATGGACATCATGCATGCCAATTCTCATCGATTTCCGACACTCGATGCATTTACTAGGATTTTGCCGGCGAAAAGAACCCAAAACGCTGCCCGGACGTGACGCAACGTTCGTTCGGTGTCCGGAATGGCTCAGATGTTGCATGGGGGCCTACATTGGGCATCCTCACATGGTGCCAAACTTTGGTGTCATTTCATGCAGGCCACCACATAGCACATGTGCAATCACCATCATTCGGGTCTGCCGGAGGGGGAGCCCGAAGGACATTGTTTTTGTACACTCAACCAAATGGAATTTTGAAAATAGAAGGAAAATTTTATTTAAGACGTGAAATAGAAGACAACATACATTCATGGAATTTTGATTTTTATAAGTATAATAAGAAATAAAAGACAAAACATATACTTGAATTTTAAAACTCTAAGAAGAAATAACAGAGAAAAAATATATTTGATATACCTTTTTTGAAATAGAAAACAGAAAAGATATATTATAATAAAGATGAAACATATTATATTGCATTTTTTGAATTTTAAAAGTGTGAGAATAACTGAAAGAGTCAAAATATATTAGATTTTAAATTATTGTACATATAAAAAGAAAATAAATATTTGATTGAATAAGTGAAATATAACACATTAATTGTTCGTACGTTAGTGAAATTTTCGTACACATTGAATAAGTGAAATATAACACATTGAAGCAGTTCGGTTTTAAATGTGGTAATAATCTGCGCGCGGGTGAGGCTGGCCTGGGACGGCCCATCCGAATTAGGCCCAAGCGAGCGTCGCGCCGGGCACATCCCAGCGGTGCGGGGAGTTTAGTCCCACCTCGCCAAGCGAGGGGAGCTCGCACCGGTTTATATACCGGGTTGAGCCTCCCCTCTCAAGTTCCTTTCTAAAGCGGGCAGTACATTGCCTAACCCTGCCTGTCCCTGTCCAGTGGGGCCTACTAGCTGCCTATTATCACAATCTGGCGGGCCTGCATCCTGGCCCAATAAATGAATTGGGTTGCTAGTCGTATGCTGGCCGTTGAATTGTGAACTATGCAGCTAGTAGGCGGGCTTTTTTTGTCATATTTCATTTTTTGCATTTGTCACCATTATTTGTTGTTCTTCAAATCACCTCATAAAAGAATATAACACAACAATTTTTCGCACATTCATGAATTTTATAACTCAGAACAAATAATAGAGAAAAATATATATGTGATTTAAAATTATTTCAAAGATAAAACTAAAAAGAAATATTTTAATTAACAAGTGAAATGAAAGAGAACGTATTATCTTGCATAATTTGAATTGTAAAACTGTAGGAATTAATGAAAGAGGAAAAATATATTTGATTTTAAAATATTTGAAATATAAATAAGAAATGAAATACATAAACATCATGGCAATGCACCCATTTCCATTGCAACCAGTAATTTAGGCTAACTAGGATTGTTTCCAAACACAAATGTGAGATTATGATAACCTTGCAGGGTTAAGCTATGTATTTGAATCTAGAACCAAATTAAAGCAACCTTAGAGTTGAAGAACTGGCTGATCCATATATCAATAATAATGCTCTATTTTCACTTCAAGACAGCATAAACCTATATAACCAAAAGCCAGCATGGCCTGCAGTCTGCCTAACCCATCATCCTGGACTTACAAAGTTCACGAGGACTGCAAAATAACAGCAACAACTACTAAAACATCGCAACAAAGTAAAGGCCACATCTTCAGCAGGAAGTAGAGTCTTCTTTTTTTATCCTTCTAGTCTTGCCACGTTGATTCTCCACCCCTGCTTCGCTGTGTACACTTCACTTGCTACTCGCTCTAGCAGTCTTGCTCCCATCTCCAGCACCTTTTTTGTGGCTCCTTTGTCTGCAAAATAGATCAATCAACAATCCAATGGCTCATTAGTTTGATTATAGAGAAAGTAGAAATGGGATTATTTTTTTAATATTTATTTAATTTTTTCGCATATGTCACATGTCTAATTTTGCACACAAGTTTGAAACTTTCAATATTTCTATTTTAAATTAAATAGAAATTTAACTAAATTTGAAAAATGTTTTGACCAACATTGGCACCATGTCAGGATGCCCAAAGTCATTTTTTAAATTTGTATTTATTTTTTTGCATATGTCACATGTCTATTTTTTTGCATATGTCACATGTCAAATTTTGCACACAAGTTTGAATCATTAAATTTTCAAATTTTAAATTAAATATAAATTTTACAAAATTTGTAAAATATTTGGACCAAACATTTCCACCATGTGAGGATACCCAAAGTAATTTTTAAAATTTCTATTCAATTTTTTGCATATGTCACATGTCTAATTTTGCACACAAGTTTGAAACTTTCAATATTTCTATTTTAAAATATATAGAAATTTGACTAAATTTGAAAAATGTTTTGACCAACATTGGCGCCATGTCAGGATGCCCAAAGTCATTTTTTAAATTTGTATTTATTTTTTTGCATATGTCACATGTCTAATTTTTTCCATATGTCACATGTCAAATTTTGCACACATGTCAGGACCAACTCCAAATCACCTCAATTTTGGCACACATGATCTCTTGCACAAACAAAGCTAGGTTTCCAAGGTTTTATATTTTTTTGAATTTTTTTGAATTTATACTGCCCTCTAGACTGACTGATCAAAACATCGGTCTATACCTCAAGGGGGCATTGTAAAATATATTTTTTCAAATTTTTCTTTCATAGCCATGTTTGGCACATGTGGGTCACCAAGTACAAGAAAATTTGGGTGGTTTGGAGGTGGTGGAAAAAATCACCCATGTTCAAAAACTGGCTTAAGTTAAGACCAAATGGTCCCTCTGGAAATGCGGCATTTTTTCGACCACCTCCAAATCACCTCAATTTTGGAACACATGATCTCTTGCACAAACAAAGCTAGGTTTCCAAGGTTTTATATTTTTTTGAATTTTTTTGAATTTATACTGTCCTCTAGACTGACTGATCAAAACATCGGTCTATACCTCAAGGGGCCATTGTAAAATATATTTTTCCCAAATTTTATTTCATAGCCATGTTTGGCACATGTGGGTCACCAAGTACAAGAAAATTTGGGTGATTTGGATGTGTTCGAAAAAATCACCTTTGTTCAAAAACTGTCTTTAGTTAGACCAAATGGTCCCTTCGGAATGCGGGCATTTTTTCGACCACCTCCAAATCACCTCAATTTTGGCACACATGATCTCTTGCACAAACAAAGCTAGGTTTCTAAGGTTTTATATTTTTTTGAATTTTTTATTAATTTATAATGCCCTCTAGACTGACTGATCAAAACATCGGTCTATACCTCAAGGGGGCAGTGTAAAATATTTTTTTCCCAAACGGTCCGTCCGAAATGAGGTCATTTTTTGGACATCCTCTAAATCACCTCAAAATTTGCACACATGTTCTCCTACTCAAACATAGATACGTTACCAAGGTGTCACAATTTTTGAATTTTTTCTGAATTTTTTATGCCCTGCCCAATGCCGGTTCGAAACATGCGGCTTCACGGAGCCACTATAAATTGTACAAAAGGAGATCTTTCATCTTACAAATAATCAACTTGCATTTCATGAAAAAACTCCTTCATATTACAAATAATCATTACATCTTTATTCAAATGTTGTTTTTTGCACACACACACCATCTTTAACTACTTTTTTATTATTATTTGATGAAATGATGGAATATGTGCTCAGTTATTGGAATATTTGATCATATGGTGGAGTATTTGCTATTTTTGCTTACTCAAATGATGGAAAGATGTCATATGTGTGGATGAACAATTTCCACTTACTTCACTAAAGAACATTAATTAACTTAACGCAAAGTTTTACATTTGGTCCGATTTGCTTATGGGCAGAGCATGTTGCACATGGCCACAGCATGGGAATTTATTGCACCATTGCCACAGCATGGGAAGTGTTTGCAGCATGCCTGATCAGTGAAGCAACACTGATGCGGCATGTCTGATCATTGCAGCAGGTAAATTCAAACAAATCATACATCTAAGGAACCATAATGGCAAATTTAAGGGACACAAATATAGATAGCAATATATATTACTACCATAGATAGCAGCATCCACACAGCACACTTGCTGATGCAGACACCTCCAAGTTCAGACCACTAGCATATTAGATAAGTTCAGACCACACATCATAGTACTACACTTAGATAAAGTTCATACTACATTACCACTTCAAGTTTCCACCATCAGACTACCACATAAAGTTCACCAAAAGAACTGAGGCTTCCTCCATCATACGACAACCAGGGTCTAGGGCAACTACATGTTAGGGTTTTGCAGGACCTTGTGGAGGGCAGAATGCTGAGCCCTGATCTTGTACTCACCACTGCTGATGGATGTAGCCCGACAATGTTCCATCAGATGCTCCAGCAACCCAGACCTGGGCTTGGGCCTGCTGCAGTAGGGGCACCGGTACTTGTCCGTCCTCCACTTGTAGTACATACCAGATCCTTGGGCCCTGATCTTCTCCACCACCTTCTCTTCAAAGGACTCGACGTTCCCCTCGACCACATCATCTCCAGATTGATACTGCACACATTAATGACTGACATTAATACATTATGCATTCAAATACTATAAACATCTAACACTAACTCAATGCACAAATAACTTTTCAACTAGGCCTTACCTCGTACCGCTCATCTTCATCACTGTCATATGGGTAGTACCCAGATGAGCCCCACTTCCTCTTGTTGCCAACAAGATCCTCCTTCTGCTATATTGTCAACCAAGCAAATCATTTACAAGGAATTGAATTGCAGTTCAAATAATGTCATTACAAACAAGTTGATTTTGCATAATGATGGAAAGCTCCTAACCATATTGAAAAGGTGCACAGGTTACACATGGTATGTACATTTCAACAACTAATTCATAGACTATATATGAAGCTATATAGATACTAAACAATAGGGTTATGAACATACAAGTTCATTCATATGGACATACAAATCCAGATTTTGCTTTTGAACATGCATATGAAGGTATAAATGAATATCATTCCTCTCTTATTAACCAATGAAATAGCAGTTTGGGACAGATAATGCAAATAGGAACTTTATATATAACTTCACAAACATATCAGGTTTTCATTTCATTTCTAAATATTAATAAATATTTAGTTCAGAGCAGTTCTGAATGAGCACTCATATGTTAGAATAAGTGAAATGGTGAAGCCTAACTCCTACATCTAATTAAAATACCCTAACTCCAGCATCTAATTAAAAAACACTAACTCCTAGATCCACTGGAACATTGAATCACAAAGTTTACTTACATATATCATTGGATATAAATGAATCCAGTACAAATAACACTAACTCATACATCTAATTAAAATATCATAACTCTTACTTCTACTGCATCATTCAGTCACACCATTTAATTACATTTATCTCTGCCTATAAATGAATCCAATACAAAAGAAACCTAACTAAACATCTAATTAAGAAACACTAACTAGTACATCTACTACATCATTCAATCACAGATCTTATTATAAAATGTCTATAAATGAATAATACAAATAATAACCATACTAATAACTAATTAATAAACCATAACTACTACATATACGGATGATCAATCATAGATCCTACATATAACTGGCTATAAATGAATCCAATACAAGAAAACCCTAACTAAACATCTAATTAAAAAACCCTAACTACTACGTCTACTGGATGATTCAACACAGATTCCTATTAACATGATCTGAAATGAATCCAATACAAATAAACCTTAACTAATGAACTAATTAAAAAACCATAACTACTACATCTACTGAATGTGATTCAATCACAAATTCTACTTATCAGTGGCTCTAATTGAATCCAATACAAAAAATCCCCAACTAAACATGTAATTAAAAAACCCTAACTACTACATCTACTGGATGTGATTCAATCACACATTCTACATATCAGAGGCTATAAATGAATCCAATACAAAAAAACCCTAACTAAAAATCTAATTAAAAAACCCTAACTACTACATCTACTGGATGTGATTCAATCACAGATAGTACATATCAGTGGCTCTAATTGAATCCAATACAAAAAATCCCCAACTTAACATCTCATTAAAAAACCCTAACTACTTGATCTACTGGATGATTCAATCACAGAATCCAAACTTAACCTTCACTATAAATCAATCAAACATCTAAAAAAACCCTAATTATCAGAAGGGGATGCAGCAACTAGCAACAACAAAAAACCCTAACACCTAAATCTACTGCTTAACGGGGGTAACTAGCAACGGAGGGGACTGCTGGCAAGGATTACCTGCAGGTCCACGTGCTCGCCGCCGGCCTCCGCAGGTCCATCAGACGGGCCGCTCGACGCCGTCACGCCAAGCTCCGGCACGGCTGAGTCCGCCACGGCCACCTTCTTCTCCTCCAGATCGGCCGCCGCAGCGACCGATCCAGCGCGTGGGGATGCAGCACCTCCTGCACCCGCGCCGCCGATGAGGGTCTGCACGGCATCTGCCACGGTCTCCGCGCCCGTCTTCTGCAGATCTCCGTCAGCGACGGCGGCTTCGCCACGGCCTTGCTCCATCCGAGCCAGAAGCAAGCAGGAGAAGAGAGGGAGGCGGCGGTGGTGAGCGAGCAGGTGGGGTGGCCGGTGAGGGAGACAATGAGGCAGAGGAGAGAGGAGGGAGAGGGAGGCGATTTGGGGGAAATGGGGTGGGCGATGCGGCCGGTGCCCGTTCCCCTCCTCTTATACTAGGGGCCTTTTTTTGGAAACTATCCACGCACACGTGCATGCGCACGACCGCGGGGAAACGCAACCGCCAGCGTATAATACACGTAGACGCCCGGCGTACAATAGTACACGGGCCGGCGCGGGCTCATACAGGGCTCTACGACTGGTCTATGTGCGCTCTACGCCCACCTGAAATGACCATCATGCCCCTCGTTACGAACCGCCATCGACGCATCTGGACCGTCCTTGTGTTTTTCCCACTCGCGTTCAGCCCAGGGGGGGAGCACCGGAGCAGAAGCGGCCGTTGGAGGCAGATACGCACGTGTTGTCGCCCTAGGCCCATCATAATCATCCACTCATGCAACATGATCGCCATGGATTAATAGAATGAGGAGGAGGCTGATGTAAGATTAGCCTGATGTGCGTGGGTAAATGGAAAGAGGTATGATGGATTTATGGGGATTGAAGACAAGGGAGATGAGCCGAGGGGCCTCGCGAGGGAGGCGTGCCGCGTGCATTGGTTTCCCTCCACGAGGAAGGAGAATAGATATTAGTGAGATTTGATGGAAATTAAAGAAGGTGAAGTGGGAGAGGAAAATCAAGAGGCGTTTCCATCAAGATTTCTCAGGGAAAAGAGAATGATGCCATGAAGACAGGAAGCGTTGCGTCGGAGGAAAATTCTTTGGTGAAAAAAAGAGATGACATCAGGAAGGGTGATGAGGTAGTGGGGCCGCTGATGTGGATATGCTACATGTCAAGAGAATTAGTTTAGTGGGGATGAACTATTTAGGTATTATAGATACGGATGCTAGAGACCGCCATCCAACCATGCAATGTCATTGTGTTGACTAATTGCATCTCCAATACTAACCCGCAAATTTGCTCCGGCATCCATCCGTGTACGAGGGGACCAGTTTATGAACACGGATGCTGAAGACCGCCATCCAACGATGCCCACATATATTTCAACCACCTGAACTAAACAGACGAAATTCATGCAAACACGATGGATTTCATATAATCTGGACGAAATTCATTATATTTTGAACAATTTTTAACTAAAAACTACTAGTAGAGTGCCCGTGCGTTGCCACGGGCTTTTGAAATATTTGCTAAAGCTATTTAAACATTATACATGTTAAATTTTACATGTAAACTTAAGTTAAGTCCACTTCACTTACAAGGTAGATTGATTACAAAAAGTAATTTGACAATATAAGTAAAAATCTGTTACAAATTAAGATCTATTTGATGCGTTTAAGGAATTTTCGCACAATTGCAGGATATTGACTTTAGCTTCACTCGCATGATATTTGAACAACTATACTAAAAACGTCTTCCTCAGCTCGTACCCATCCTACACAAGCATGAAATCACCATTAGCACGAATATCTTACATTAATAAAGGTCATAAATGTGTAACAGAGAATACTAACCGTGCAAACCGGATGAACCAATTCTTTAACGTCCCACCGGAGCATAAAGAAAAAAACCTAAATAGCCAGGCACATTCCTGCAATTTTATAAATTCATATTATCTTGAATATAGTGATAACAAAATAAATGCTTGTATTTTGCATGGATAATGAGGTGAGACTAACCACATCTTGTTGTATATAAGTATTAACATGTTGTACGATGTGATAATATTTTGATGGGTCTATGTCATTTTCTCGGTCTTCTTTTATCTGGCCAGATACGAACGTGCTAATAATATGTATCTTTTGACCCGCTCTGTCTCGTATATGGTCGTGAGCAAGCATACAATATATGTAAGCATTTATCACCTATAATTCAACATTTAGAATATATTTATGTTAGATATTATACTTCAAATGGTTTATGTTAGTAAGTACAAAGTGTATGTGATTAGTCTTACACCGTCATGCAAGAACATATCATCTTTTATAAGGCATTCCAAGTGGTCATTTGATAACAAGGCATCTTCAATATCCACGAATTTGGTTTTATTGGGGCAGACATGACTGATTCGATGACTGAAATATCTCTAGGGGTACAAACATAGTCTATCATCATGATACACAAATGAGAGAAAATAGTGAATGATGAAAGGAAAGAAAGATAATCACATTGAAAGTAAAAACCTTGTGGGATAACAATTGTATTTACCCTTTTCGGTTTGTTGTGGGATATCATTGCTTGCACATCGTTTTGCTGTATACAACTTGGTGAGATTTTTTCCCCTTTCAACAACTTCGCCCCAGGAACCTTGTAAATGAGTTGTGTTTGAACGTCGACAAGATCCATCCCCATCTCTCTGATACTCTGCAAAATTAAACATGTATAGAAATATACCATTTGAGTATTACATCATGTGCAACATACATACAAAGAAGAACAATCCTATGTCAGTCGGTAGTTTTAAAGCAACATCCAAATCCACCAAAATGTTAGAATTTTTTTATATGATGGTATGGAAAATATATATTCACTGGTCATCTGTTAGAAATGAGCAGTGCTCAATTTAAACTGAGTGAGATGCAGAGTGCTTTGTGGTAAAGTCAGTGACATCCCAGTTTTAATAAATTGTAGGCTCACCTCTAAATAATATGTTGATGGTTATTATCCGAAATCTCTACTATTTAGGATATGGTGTACTGTGACCACAGAAAAAATGTTGCAATTCTCTAGGAGCAAACAACCAATTTTCGCTTTATATATAAATAAGCAGTCATCCGAAATTTCTTGGATCATTTTAATTTATTTATACAGGATAAGGAAAATTGTCTGACGAAAGATAAAAACATGCAAGCAATCCAACATAAACCAAGTATATTCTGTTTCTTCTCTCAAAATTGTGTTTTTGTGTGATATTCTGAATATATTGAATACGTATAAAAAAGCTTTATTTCTATGATCCATGTTCAATTAATATATATATACATATATTTTTCGAGAATCATATATATATATATGGTTTTTTTCGTACAACAAATTTTGGGATCCAAGGCCCAAATCAGCATAGCCCACTCTCTCCTTCCCCTCACTATCCCTATCCAGCACGGCCCAACCAGCCCCCACTATCTTCCTCAAAAAAAAAACAGCCCCCACTATCTCCTTCCCCTCACTCTATCGTTCCCCTCACTCTCTCCGCTCCCGCACACGCAAATCCCTAATCTCGGCCGAGTCACCCACTCCACTCCCTCCGCTGTCGCCCCCACAGCCGCCACAACCAGCGAACTCATCTCCCACCGCCGCCCCCTCTCATCCCCTCCCCTCTACTCATCCAACGGCGCTGACCGCGCAGATCGAGAGACCAGGCGGCGGCCACATGCGCACACAACCGGCGACCAACATCACGCAAAGGTCACCACCGCCGTCGTCGAAGGGCGGTCTTCTTCCACCTCGACGGACGAGCTTGCGCGCCAGGAGAGGAGTGGGGATCCTGTGCTTCTTCCTCGCTCAGCGCCCCTCTCGCCACGCCATGGATGGACCTCCCTCTGCTCCCACCAACGCCATGTACCGAGCTCGCTCTCCTCCTCAAGGTAATCTATTCACCCATCGCCATCGTTAGGACCTAGGATGCGTGGTCACTGTAGATCAGGGTACCCACTGCTGCACACTTGGTCTCTGCTCTCCGTCCCCTGAATTCATGTCGCCCGCAGCCAAATGCTCCCGCCCAACAACCAGTTTCCTGCCCCAGCGACCTGTCCTCCATGTATTGTGGTCTAACATTTGCCTTAGTAATCTTTAATGTAAGAGAATATGATGGCAGGTGGATAGAGCTAATGGCCTAATGCAGATCTGAAGAATACCAACGTGAGAATAAAACAAACAATTCTTCAGTTAAAGTTTACTCTTTTCATGGTGCTCCTCGTTGACTAATGGTTTGATTGCCTAGTGAGCTCGTACATACATGTTTTCTCTCTTTGAATTGCTGTTAGATGAGATACAGTCGCAACTACTACATCGACACTGTCATATATACTTTGGTATTGTATACTATTGCTGCCTACATTTACAAGTAAGTTTGCTTGCCAACCCTCGTGAAAAAAGTTCGTCTGCCAAGGAACCACTCCAGTGGATATATATTCTCCTTAACTCTTCAACTATTTTCTTATCTGACCAGCTGCTGAACGAAAAACATAATATTGTTACCTCATATTTATTTACTTGCCTGCTTGATTGTTAGTCTGTTCCTCTGCGTGTGAGGAATGTAACAATGTCCTGCATGTTCAAATCAGTTATCTTGTCATTCCCCAATTTTCTTACTTTCTTTTGGCCTTGGAGAAGGTCAATCGGATGTGTGTGTTGACACAGATCTTTGATGTGGAAGTTAATATATCAGTCCTATCCTACCTCTCTATACTGTTTTGTTATATATACGTTGGGGATAGATGAAAGGTAAATGTTTAGAGCCGGGGCGCCGGCCGAAACTTGGGCCGCTCGCCTCGCTAGCGACGCGAGCAGGCGGGGCCACGCGGGCCACACGTCCTTGACTTGTCGAGCCCTGCTGCACTGCTTCACTTTTTTATCCTCTTTCCTTTATCCCGTCGGCTTCCAGTGCTTTCTTCCTCCTCCCAAAAGTGCATCTCACCTGAAAGCATCCAACGCCATGGCCATGGCCGAGCTGCCATGCTTTACTTCCAGCTCGAGGCGCCACAACTAGCAACAAATCAGGGGCCACACGAGCTGCAACCGGCATTTGGCGGAGCTGCAACCGTCTATCTGGTCGAGCTGCATCCAACGATGCCGGGCGGTGGTGACTGCAACCCGTGGAGCACAGGTTCTTCATACAACGGCGAGGAGGACTCCAATCAGCTGCACCCCTCGACAGTGGAGTTGCAATCGTGCACGTCGGAGCTGCAACCGGCGTTTGTGGGAGCTACAAGGTTGGATGTTGAGATGTGATTATTTGCTGGAACTAGAGGTATTTTTTGCTGGAACCAGGTAAATTTTTGCTTCAAACATGTTTTTACCTAAGATTCCTACTTGCTCAGTTTTGGTTTGCTGGAACCAGAGTTTGTTTTTACTGGAACCGTGGTAAAATTTTGCTTCAAACAATTTCCCCGAATTTCCAGCGCTTGGGTTGTTTTGCTGGAAACGGAGTTATTTTTTGCTGGAACCGTTCTATGATTTTGCTTCAACTGTATTTTTGGGCTGCTATGATGACTGCATGATTTGATGGGCCGACTTTTGTTCAGAGCTGCATCTGGCAAGACTTGGAACAACGACGAGATGAGGAGGGTGCGCGACGACTGCTACTTTCAAGCAGCGGAGAGAAGCGGGGAGCTGCGATTGACGATGATGGTGGTGGCCGTTGAGGGGTGCGACGAGCTAGGTGCGGCAGCCATGGAGGGGCCGCCGGAGAGGCGGCACTTCGGAAGCTGCGCGGGCGGGGGCAGCGATGCAATGGATTTCGGCGATCTGGGCCGCATCCTCTCTTTTTTTCTTTTTTCTCTCGTGCGTGTTCGGATGCGAGAGTGGGGGACAAAACGCTCCTGATCAGACGGTTGGCAGTCAGCGGAGCGGACGCACAGGATAGGACCGGCCGAAATTTTCGGCCGGTGCGCCGGCGCCTATCACCGGCTGAGTGAAATAGTAGAAGTTAACTATGCTGGTTATTGTCATGTGTGGTCCATTACTCTGACCTTTTTGATTATCTAAAGAAAAGGGGTTTATTTACTTTTCTGATTTCATTCGAGCTCTGAATGTATTTCATTCTGACATTTCATTTTGTCGATAATAACATTTTTCTTCTTTCTGAACATTTCTATGGGCAGATATTATCCTCCAAGCTATATGATATGGACAACACATGATTTATGGAACGAAAAGAGGTGATTTGTCGAACTTTCACTCTTTTACAATTTGCTACCTCTTATAAATTTTATGATTTATAATCTGAGTTAATAAAACCATTAAGATATCTTATTTTGTGTAATTAGATCATGTCATCCAGATAATTAGATTTCACCGCATGCTGTTCTTTACCCCAACCGAGCATAGTGTGCTGCCGCGCAGTCGATTTCCATGAAGTGGCCATCCCGAGCCGATTCCCCAATGTGTCAACGACTACGTCTGCTGCGTGATCCTGTGGGACATGACCAATCCACTGCCTCATCAACACATCGAGGTAACAAATCCCCTCCTAATACAAGTGCTCTAGTCGGCTGCTGGCTCTACCACATAGCCTTCCGTCCACAGTGAGCAGGAGTTAATATTAGAATATGACCATCTCTTTCTTAATGATGTGTGCCTTGTATTTCCATTTTGCTTTCTAAAAATATCGATTCAGGGAACAAAAGGAAAGCATGATAATTATTATTTTTGACTTTACATTACATATCTCCAAGGTCCTATTTTTTGCTTGGTACGGGTAGTCATTATGCTTGGGCTCATGACCATGATTAATCTATAGCATGATTTAGGGTGACCTATTTAACATAATAGTGCTATATGTTTGCATTTCTTGAACTATCAGTAGGAACCTATATAGGATGCCAGGAAAATAGCCGTCAAGCATAAGAAGCAATATATTATCAATCTGCCAAAAGAATTACTACAAATTCTATTAAATCCTTTTTTAAATAGGGGTTTTCATCAGGTTTAGAAATCAAACTGTAAACAACAGTTTTCAGAGCATGTTCAAGGTGCGTTACAGGCCAACCATTAAATTAGAATCTCATATTACACATTTCAAAGTATACAGTGTGACACATATATTGTACTACATAGTTCTTGTTTATTTCTTGTCACCTATTTGTTATATCTAACAATAGGATTTTCTAGATCAACTCCCCGCATAGACCCGCGTCGAGGGAGCAGGACGCAGAGGCCAGCAACAAGGAGCGGGTGTGGGTGCTCATCCTCGCCGCTGACCACAAGTTCTGCGAGAAACTTTGGGCAGAATTTGCTGCCTACACTGGTATGAGCAAATCAAATATTGCTTCCTTCTCTCTGTTTGTTGTCCGCTGAAGTAGCTCATAGATTGCTTACGAATTTTGTGATCTTGGTTATTTTACGTCTTCTGCTAATGTTAAGCAAAGAATGAGTGCTGGAGTGTGTTACATGTACGCAACAATGTTCTACTTACATGTAGTAGATGATTGATTACAAAATAGCAAAAGAATAATATACATAAGCATTTGACCAAAAGGAAAAATAATCTAAACTACAAGTAATTCTCTGTACCACGAGTTGACCATGGCTATGCTAGAAACAAGGAGAAAATAGAAAACCTCAACAGTGATGATGCTGCTACTATTTCCATTTCTTAAACATTAGTTAGGATTTCACCTAATTGCAGTCTAGCTCCAGCTACCTAAAAAAAGGTAAAAAGGAGCAAACAGACACAAATTAAATGAAACTAAGAAACAACTATACCGCAAAAAAATATTTGGGTGACATTGTGTGTGCCTGCTTTGGGGCTGCATCATAAATATTTCTCTAATGTAGAACACTCCAGTGGAGTCTAGTTTCACAACATCAGAGTGACCTAGGCAGTGTGCGATATTTGTGCAGGAATACATAATCTGTATAATCACAGTGTGGTCGCGGACGTTTAAACACATAGGATGCAGGTACCAGGTTTGTCACATACATGAAAAATTGACAACTTGCAAAGTCACAAATCCGAGGCAATATTATTAATATTTGATTTGTTGTATAAACATAATAAAGTTCAGTTGCTAACAACGAAAGATAAAGATCTGTACAAAAACACCAAAGTGCAGCAATTTATCTGTAGCATAAGAGTAATTCCTCTGTCATATTCAAAACCCGCCAGTTTCTTAAGTGCGGACTTCAGCCTGTAAGGACTTCCTTATAGACGATGTTCTTCATCGAGGTCTGTAAGGAGACGGTAGGTCTTTTCCGCTTCTTTGATTTACTGCTTTGCTTCTTGCCATTCTCCTTCTCCTTCTCCTTCTCGATGAGGATCTTTATGTTACTGTTCGCGGTGGCTCGAGACAACGCGACATAGAGTTGACCATGAGAGAACACCGGATTAGGTAGGTACACGCCAACAATCGGGATGGTCTGCCCTTGAGCCTTGTTAATCATCATAGCAAAGCTAAGCCTTACAGGAAATTGCTTCCTCTTGAACTTGAATGGAAACATGTCATTGTCCGACGGGCATAGGGGTATTCGAGGAAGGAAGACCCTCCTGCCCGCGTGTTGTCCAATCAAGATTTCTGCGTCAATGGCGTTCCTCTCGAAACCTTAGACCACAAGCCTCATCCCGTTACACAGTCCATTACCCGGATCAATGTTCCTCAGAAGTATGACAGAGCAGTTGAGCTTCAGTTTGAGTGCATGCGGGGGCAGATCATTCAAAGTCAATCAATTCAGGAACTCGGGAGCGTAGTAGCCATATGGATCGTCCTCTACACTATCAAAGCTATGGTAGATTACTTCTTCTCCTCGAAAACGCTCGACCATGCGTATGTTTATCTTGTCGATGTTGTCGTTCGTGGTGGAGAGGATTGCGCGAGAAGTCATGTAATTCGGATCAGACATGTTGTCATCTAGACTCGGAAATACATGGTCAGTCAACTTGTCCAGGTCGTCAACCTCGCCTGTAGACGACACACAAATATCTTCAGGGAGTCGTATGTTGCCTTGATCGTCAGCTTCCTCGGTGCCATTGCCTACCCTTAGCAAGTAATCCGCAAACCAGGTGTCATTATGAGCCCTCATGTTGGTGACGAGCCTTAGCTAGCGCATAACCTTCCAGAGATGTGAACTTCGGAGGTTTGCATCGATTATCTGACCCTGGGACCCCCTCCTGACTACCAGAAGCACCTGCCTAAAGTCCCCGCCAAAAACAACTGTCTTTCTTCCAAAGGGTCGATCCCATCTTCCCATGATGTCGCGCATGCTGTTGTCCAGTGCCTCGACCGCCTGTCGCTTAGTGTAACATCCCAAATTTTCAATTTGGATGTTATGCATTAGATCATCATATGCATTCATTATTTGTGCACTTTGAATTTTTTTTTTATTTGGACTTTTGATCCTAGAGACCTTAAGCAACTCAAGGACCAATTGAGAGAGTTGGAGGTTTCCAAAAAAATCCATTTTTGAATTTTCAAAATTGGCAAATTGGATCAAAGTGTTTTATTCGAAATTATTTTTCCAAATTATTTTAAAATAAATAAAATAATGAGAGAAGATAATATGACTTCTTCTAGATCAGTAAAGAAATATTGGGAATTTAATTTTGAATAAAAATATATTTTATTTGGATTTTATTTGCGAGTTTAATTATTCTTATTAGTACTAAAAATGTTTGTTTTTATTTTAGGCATTTAGGTCCAGAAAAATGTTCACTAGGTCATATATAAGGCCATATAATTATGTGAATTTTTTTGGAATTTTTTGAATTTTATTTATATTAGTTTTTCGTGTTTTTCTCTCTCTGGAAAAAATGTTTTAAAAAAAAATCTTCTCAGTCGACCGGGACGGCCCAGCACCCCGCCAGGCCGCGGCCCAGCCCAGCCGCGCGCTCGTCCCCGAGCTCGGGACGGAGTCCCGAGCGTGCCCGACAGCGCCGCCGCCTTGCCTTGCCCCCTCCCCAAGCCGCATCGCCCCCCTCTCCCATTTAAATACTGGAGCCCCTGGCCCTCTCCTCCCCAAGCCGCTGTCGCCGCCGCACTCTGCGCCGCAGCCGCCCACCGCCCGCCCGCGCCGCCGCACGCTGCCAGCGCCGCCGTCGCTCGCAGCCGCCCGCGCCGCGCCTCGCCGAAGCCCCGCCTCGCCGGAGCCCGCGCCGCAGTCGTTTCTGTCGCCGCCGGCCGAACCGTCCCGAACCGGTATAAACCGCCGGTCCGATCCGGTTTATTTCATGTTTTCTTTTAGATCGGTTGATTTATTTAGGTTAGTTTAATTAGCGAACGTTCGTCCGTTGAGTTTCTGTAGCGAACGAATTCGTTAGATTAGGTTCTGTAGCGAACGTTCGTTCGGTAGTTTTTTTTTTCTTTTTCTGTTTTTTTTTCTTCCAGGGACCTATTCGTTAGTTTTCTTTCACAGATTAGTCCCTGTTTTTCAAACAATCACAACTTTTTACTCGTTTGTCCAAATCCAACGAAACCAACGCCAAATTCTTCTTCTTGTTTCCCTCTGTCCAGATAATCAACTTGAACATATTTTTGAAAGTTTAAAATTTGGTTTCAAATATTTTTGAATTTGAACTTCTTTTGATCGTAATTTGAGTTTCGTAATTCCAATTTGATCGATTCTTTTTGCAAATCGAAGCTCTTCACTTGAACTTTCTGTTTAGATCTTTTTATTTGGTTTTACCTTTGCATCTTATGATTGAGTGCTTATGTATGCTATTGTTTGTCTACGATAGAGTATCCGGACTGCGAAGCTTGCTACTACGAATCTCTAGGGTTTTCCGATCGTCAGCAAGGCAAGTTACACTTTAATCATACTTTCAATACCCAGTTTTTACTATGCATTAGTTATACCCTCAAAGATTTGCATGAGTAGGATTGGGAACATATGGTTTGGTTGTAGTTTATGAGGTAGGAACCTATTACCTTTGATCACCCCGGGATTATACGCTTTGTTACTTATTGCTTAGCCATGCTCGTAGACGTGGATTGATATGTGAGATTCATGAAAGATGCGAGAGTAATTTCTTAACTAAGGGAAACTTAAGGTGGCTACTTTAATACACATCTGGGTGGATTGGTTGCGGGCACCTGGAGAATCCAGTGTTGTCCTAGGGATCATAAGATTATTCATGCTAGAAACTTCCGTGTGCAGCCACAAGCCATTATGGGCTCTGGCATAGTTGAGTATGTTGTGTGACCTCTTTCAGTGGTAGGCTAGCAGATGTAGGGGAAAGTAGGTGGTACAGTCTACCCAGAGTAAAGAGTTAACACTTCGGAAAGACTGTGTCTCGGTCATCCGTTTCTCAAACACCGTGTAGTGCGAGAAATCCAACGGAGGAGATCAAGTCTTGTGGGGAAAAGTGCGCAAATCTCTGCAGAGTGTGTAAACTAATCATGGTTAGCCGTGTCCCCGGTTATGGACATCTTGAGTATCTGGTATTTGAATTATTGGTTGATCTCATCACTTTTACTTAACGAATTTGTTGGGTTACCATTAATTATACAGGTTAATTTTGGGATTGAGATGAAGGAACCATTCTCAATATTGCTTAATTCAACATAGTAGTAAATAAAATGTATTCCTTTGTTGTAGGGAAAAATTAGCTTTATGCAAAAAAAAGTTAAACATAGAGCCTCCACCAGCCAAATATGCATGTAGTGGTAGATATTGTTCATCATTGCTCTATAGTGTGATTTTGCCAGCATATTCCATGTGCTGACCTACACGGCTGCAACATCTCATGTTGCAGAGTTTTTAGACGAGGATTAAGGTGCGATAGGTCATTGTCATGCACTCAGCTATGCCGTTGGAGTTGATGGACTCATTTACCCTCGAAGCTTCCGCAGTTATTTAATTTAGATGGCCTTCAGCCATATTATTTATGTAATAATACTCTTTATGAGGACCTCGATGTAATAAGTGTGTGATTGAACTCTATTATAATTCCTCGAGTACTGTGTGTGTCAGCATACCGATCCAGGGATGACACTTAAGCACAGAGACTTCGGTCAATTCGGATCGTGGTCGCTACAAGATGGTATCAGAGCACACGCTGACTGTAGGACGCGACCACTAGGAAAAGCCACAGGATACTCTTCTCTACTCATTTCTAATCCTCCTCTATTTCTACTCTACAGATGTCGGACCCCAGGAACAAATTCACTCAGCCGGATGATGACACCCCCTTCGGACGCCACTTGAAGGAAGTCACCAAGTACCTGAACATCGGCATACCAAGCTTCACCGGAACCTTCACTGCCACTTTACCAGAAGAGGAGCGCTGGAGGATCAAAGTTCGTGTACCTGGAAGGACATTTGCACCAACAACCGAGCCCATCGAGTTTACCTTGGATGCACCAACTTGGAGCCTAGGAAAGAGCACGGCAGCCCACATCACCTTTGGACGCATTTGTGAGGTTTACCACAAGGATCTCGAAGACACCATCTACCAGATATGTGGACGCCGGGATGAGCAATGGGAGATGATTCACACCAGGAAGGATGAATCTATTGCAGCGTACATTCAGGAGATGGATCAGCACATTCGCCGATATGAGAACCAGATGTGCGCTATCATGAAGAAGACCAAGAAGGTGATGACCAGGAATGTCGAGCTAGAAGAGGAACTCAAGTCAACACGCGATGGATATGAAGAGGAAATTGCAGTGCTACTGGAGAAACTTAAAGAACTGAAGAAGAAGCTAGGAATACCCGTGGTGAACCCGAAGCAAGAACCCGAAGTGGATATCCATTCGAAGGACTACATCATATTGGATGACACCGACACAGACAGTGATGCAGATGATGACAGTGATGATGACTATGAAGATGAAGCTGGAGCTGACATTATGGAGTCTTCCACCGATCAAAATTTCTAGACGACCACCATGTTATTAGTAGTATTCTCCCAAGTAGTTAGTATTGATCAATTTGTAATAGTAGTTTAGATCGTTTGTGTGAACCTTGTTTGATATTGAGTGGTGTGAATTGATTGTATTTGCCTCATGTGCATATGGGTAGTGAAATCTCTCTTAGACCTTATTCTATTCTGTTTTCTCACCCCTCTAACCCATCAGATGCCTCCGAGACGTGACCCCGGATTTGCTTTCCCGCCAGAGCTCACCCAGTTGATCCAACAGCAGAATGCCTTGATGCAGATGCTCATCCAGAACCAAGGCAACAACAACAACAACCCACCGCCACCACCCCCTGTTGACAACCTAGCCCGTTTTCTGAGGTTGAATCCGCCGGTGTTTTCTAGCAGCACCGTGACAATTGTTGCAGATGATTTGCTCCACCAGATCGGAAGAGAGCTGACCACTGCTGGATGCACGGATGCGGAGAAGGTGCGCTTTGCCGCACATCAACTGGATGGACCCGCAGCCTCATGGTGGGAGAACTACACTGCCACTTTCCCCGTGGCCAATGTTACATGGGATCAGTTTCAGCAGGCTTTCCGCACCGCACATGTCTCAACTGGAACCATGAGTCTGAAGAAGCGTGAGTTCCGCAACTTACGCCAAGGGAATCGTACAGTGGGGCAGTATGTGGATGAGTTCAGCAAGCTAGCACGCTATGCCCTAGATGATGTGGCCATAGATGCCGCGAAGCAGGAGAAGTTTCTTGAAGGACTCAATGATGAGCTGAGTATGCAGTTGATGGTGGCAACATTCACCAACTACCAAGAGCTGGTAGACAGGGCCCTCATGATTGAAGGCAAGCAGCAGCAGATAGAGAACCGCAAACGGAAGTATGGACAGGGGAAGTACAACTCTGGAGCTCAGCAGAAGCCTCGCTATGCCCCGTACCCGGGAGGACACACTCATACCCATGGAGGCCATTCCCACAATGGAGGAAATTCACACAACCATAGTGGCCCTAAGAATGGTAGTGGGAATGGAGGTAACAACAGTCAGAGCCGTTCCAACCCCGCGACACCCGCAAAGAAAGATCTGAGTCACATTACTTGTTTCAAGTGCGGGAAGACCGGACACTACGCCACTGAATGTTCTGAAGCAAAGGATGGTAATGGCAATGGAAGCTCAGGAAAGAAGCCAAATCCCTTCACCAGAGGTCAGGTGAACCACGTCAATGTGGAGGAAGTTGAAGAGCAGCCTGATGCAGTTATTGGTAAGTTTTTGATTAAGTCATTTACAGCCCTTGTTCTTTTTGACACTGGTGCATCGCATTCATACATATCAAGGGGATTTGTAGATAAGTTTGAGTTGGAAACCATAGTCCTTAGGTCACCCATGTTAGTGAGCTCACCAGGAGCGGAATATATGGCTAGACGATGGTGTTGCCAGTTGCCATTGACCATAGGTAAGCATGTTTTCCCCTCAGACCTCATTATTTTGGAATCTCAAGGATTGGATGTAATACTAGGCATGGATTGGTTATCGAAGTATAGAGGAAACATCGATTGTGCTAGTAAGTCAATTCTTCTCACCACCCCAGAGGGACAACGGATCAAGTATGTGTCTAGGCATGCGCCAAGGAGGACTCAAGTAAATTCACTCTCGGGAGTTGTTCAGGAGGAAGTGCCCGTTGTGAAGGATTATCCAGATGTATTCCCAGAGGAATTACCAGGCATGCCACCAGACCGAGACATAGAATTTTTGATAGAGTTGTTGCCAGGGACCGGACCAATATCGAAGAGACCGTATCAGATGCCCGCAAATGTTCTGGAGGAAATTAAGAAGCAGATTAAGGAGTTATTGGAGAAAGGTTATATTCAACCAAGTTCATCACCGTGGGGAGCCCCAGTGCTCTTAGTTGAGAAGAAGGATGGATCCTTAAGAATGGTTGTTGATTATCGTGCGTTGAATGAGGTGACGATCAAGAACAAATATCCTCTGCCGATGATCAATGATTTGTTTGACCAGCTGCAGGGAGCTAAGGTTTTCTCCAAGATCGATATTCGATCGGGATATCACCAGCTGAAGATCCGAGAGCAGGATATACCTAAGACAGCTTTTACCACAAGGTATGGGCTATACGAGTACACGGTCATGTCTTTTGGTTTGACTAACGCCCCTGCCTACTTTATGAGTATGATGAATAAAGTGTTCATGGAGTTCTTGGATAAGTTTGTTGTGGTGTTCATTGATGATATATTGGTGTACTCGAAGAATGAAGAATAACACAAGGAACATTTGCGCTTGGTGCTCGAGAAGCTCAGGGAACATCAGCTATATGCCAAGTTCAGCAAGTGCGAGTTTTGGTTGAAGGAAGTTGGATTTCTCAGACATGTTATATCAGGAGAAGGGATAGCAGTAGACCCTTCCAAGGTTAATGTAAGTGCATCTAGTGCCCCTTAGTGATTTTGGTGTATTGAAGACTTATAGGTTAAGGGACTAATGCGTTTGTGAGTGGACACAGGTTCTATAAGTCTATGAGGAGTTTGATATTTACGATGAAAGTCGACCCCTAAAAATGAATGTGTTCAACTGAAGACTTTGGTTTTCTTGAAGACTTTGAAAGTGAAGAAATTGGTGTGACCCTGAAACTTGATATTCATGCGAGGATTATGAAGCATGAAGACTTTTGTTTTCGTAGTTTCATTTTCTTCTTCTTGAGTCATAGGAAACACCGTACTATTAAAGGGGGTCGAGGTAAAACTAAGGAAAAGTTTCCAAGTGATGCTCATCTCAAAATCCTACACCTACCCAATCCTTTCGAGTGAAGCCATTGGAAATCTCATTCAGTTCAGTCAATTTCTTCAGTGACAGAGACGAAGTTCTTCTGTTCTCTGAGGAATTTGTTCTGACTGAGGAGTTAGGAATTCGCCAGTGCGGATTGCCTACAAGTGAGGAACATGATAGCCCTGAGGAATTTGATACTCAAATTTCCGACCGTTGCTGTGCTACGCGCCAGCTGTCCAAATATCCTTCCCACCTAACGGTCATATCATTGAAGGGCATTTATGTCTTATCATGTTGGGCTGCTCCCTAGGCTATAAATAGCCGCCCCCTACAACCACTAGCTGGTTGGCTGCTCTGAGAGATAGATTGACACTTGTCATTTAGAGCATCCCATCCTCCGAGGACTTTGAGCGAAAATCATCAAGTGAGGAAAAACCCAAAAACCCAAACACCTACAAACCCAAAGTGATTGAGCATCACTGAAGAGATTGTTCATGTGTGGAACCGACACTTGTTACCTTTGAGGATTTTGCATCCTCCAGACGGTTAGGCGTCATGGTCTAGAGCATCCAAGAGGAAATTGTGGATCGCCGAGTGACCGAGTCTGTGAAGGTTTGGAAGTCACCTGAAGACTTACCACGAGTGATTGAGCGAGGTCTGTGTG
Organism: Thinopyrum elongatum; assembly: GCA_011799875.1. Taxonomy (NCBI): domain Eukaryota; kingdom Viridiplantae; phylum Streptophyta; class Magnoliopsida; order Poales; family Poaceae; genus Thinopyrum; species Thinopyrum elongatum. Next base: position 126,937,960 of record CM022297.1, read on the forward strand.
ACCTTAGCTCAAGGAGAATACGGTGAGGACTGTGTGTCCTCAGGTTTAAATACCTAGCCGCTCCAACCAGACGTACAACTGTCACAGCAGTTGGAACTGGTCTACCAAATCATCGTCTTCACCGAGCTACTGGTTCTATTTCCTCAACCCTTTCATTTCCTCATTCATGTGTTAATGTACTTGATCGTTACTGTGTGAAGACTTTGACTGAAGACTTTCTCAATTTTCTCAATCCTATTTCTTCAGTCACATAGTCTTCAGCCTGCTTATCCTGTGTTTCACTCTACGTGTACTCTGTGCCTATTTCATTTCATCATGATGACTGTTCTTATGCCATGTTATGTTTGCATCTGAGTACTTATTCCGCTGCTAAGTAGTTCGTTACTTAGGAATTTCCTCACCGTGAAATTCCTCAGTGACGAATTTGTAAAAATCGCCTATTCACCCCCCTCTAGTCGATATAACGCACTTTCAATTGGTATCAGAGCAAGGTACTCCCTTGTTCTGTGTGATTTTGGTTTAACCACCTGGAGTTTTAGTTATGTCGACTGCAGGCATGATCAAGGTCTCGGCTGGGTGTCCTACCTTTGATGGGACAGACTACCCCTACTGGAAGAATAAGATGCGCATGCATCTTGAGGCAATTGACAACGATCTCTGGTACGTTGTGGAAAATGGCGTTCCCGCTGTCACTCATTCGAAGAATGCTGCTGATGTGAAGAGATTCAAGCAACTCGACTCTCAAGAGAAGAATATCAGGATTAAATAGAAATTTGACTAAATTTGAAAAATGTTTTGACCAACATTGGCACCATGTCAGGATGCCCAAAGTCATTTTTTAAATTTGTATTTATTTTTTTGCATATGTCACATGTCTAATTTTTTGCATATGTCACATGTCAAATTTTGCACACAAGTTTGAATCATTAAATTTTCAAATTTTAAATTAAATATAAATTTTACAAAATTTGTAAAATATTTGGACCAAACATTTCCACCATGTGAGGATACCCAAAGTAATTTTTAAAATTTCTATTCAATTTTTTGCATATGTCACATGTCTAATTTTGCACACAAGTTTGAAACTTTCAATATTTCTATTTTAAAATATATAGAAATTTGACTAAATTTGAAAAATGTTTTGACCAACATTGGCGCCATGTCAGGATGCCCAAAGTCATTTTTTAAATTTGTATTTATTTTTTTGCATATGTCACATGTCTAATTTTTTCCATATGTCACATGTCAAATTTTGCACACATGTCAGGACCACCTCCAAATCACCTCAATTTTGGCACACATGATCTATTGCACAAACAAAGCTAGGTTTCCAAGGTTTTATATTTTTTTGAATTTTTTTGAATTTATACTGCCCTCTAGACTGACTGATCAAAACATCGGTCTATACCTCAAGGGGGCATTGTAAAATATATTTTTTTCAAATTTTTCTTTCATAGCCATGTTTGGCACATGTGGGTCACCAAGTACAAGAAAATTTGGGTGATTTGGAGGTGGTGGAAAAAATCACCCATGTTCAAAAACTGGCTTAAGTTGACCAAATGGTCCCTCTGGAAATGGGGCATTTTTTCGACCACCTCCAAATCACCTCAATTTTGGCACACATGATCTCTTGCACAAACAAAGCTAGGTTTCCAAGGTTTTATATTTTTTTGAATTTTTTTGAATTTATACTGCCCTCTAGACTGACTGATCAAAACATCGGTCTATACCTCAAGGGGCCATTGTAAAATATATTTTTCCCAAATTTTCTTTCATAGCCATGTTTGGCACATGTGGGTCACCAAGTACAAGAAAATTTGGGTGATTTGGAGGTGGTCGAAAAAATCACCTTTGTTCAAAAACTGTCTTTAGTGGTCCCTCCGGAATGCGGGCATTTTTTCGACCACCTCCAAATCACCTCAATTTTGGCACACATGATCTCTTGCACAAACAAAGCTAGGTTTCCAAGGTTTTAAATTTTTTTGAATTTTTTTATTAATTTATAATGCCCTCTAGACTGACTGATCAAAACATCGGTCTATACCTCAAGGGGGCAGTGTAAAATATATTTTTTCCAAACGGTCCGTCCGAAATGAGGTCATTTTTTGGACATCCTCTAAATCACCTCAAAATTTGCACACATGTTCTCCTACTCAAACATAGATACGTTACCATGGTTTCACAATTTTTGAATTTTTTCTGAATTTTTTATGCCCTGCCCAATGCCGGTTCTTTGGGCAGCTTCATATCTTTCTGATGGTTTTTTCCTTGGTATGCGAAGTAACCAGAGGAGCGAAAGCCTCAACTCCTGCCTTCACCTTCACCTAAACTACGGTATGACAATAGTTAATTTGGTAGTGCATTATGAGAACTGTATAGTTCGCCTCCGTGAGAACGAGGCGTACGATGACTGCGAGGCACACCAGAAAGAACCACCATCGGTTACTGAATATAAGGCCCTTGAGGAGCATGCTGCCAAAGTATTCACACCTGCTAATTTCTACATCCTGCAAGATGATTTGCATAAGATGGGTCAGCTGGAGATATTTGAGACGCTCGTGGGAATTGAGCGTCAGACATTTATGGTGACATGGAAGGATAACCACAAGTTCAGGTACAATGTTGTTTATGAACCAGGTAACTCAGAAGAAACTATAACATGCAGTTGTCTTAGGATGGTTCAGAAAGGGCTGCCATGCAAACACATTCTTTTTGTTCTCCATCATCTGAGCATAACTGAAATAACAAAGTGTTGTGTCCTTCATCGGTTGTCAAAAAATGCGAGAGATGGGTTGCATGTGCAGCGGAAGAGTGATATGTTTGGATGGGGTTGGTCAGGGCCATTAGAGAGAGAACGGTATAGTCAAATAACCATAAAAACCGCAGAAGCTGCTCATGTTGCAGCAAATGATCCTTTCTTGTTCGACGAGTTGATGAAGTGTCTGGACAACATAATAGCGCAGAAAAAGATATCAAAGGAGGAACTTGTAGGAAGTAGAAGGTATGCTAAGCTTATGAAGGAGGCAAGTCAGGCGCAACAAGTTGAACCTGGTATTGGTGATCCTGAGAAAGTTTCGACGAAGGGTGCACCTAAGAAGGGGCGGTCAAAGGGGGGGCCCGACGTTACGAAGAATGGTAGGCCAAAAGATTTTAGAGAGAAGAAAAGTGGTCCTTTGTGCAGTCTGTGTAGTCTCCCAGGTCATAACAAGGCTACATGTAAATTGAACGAGAAGTGAGCTGCTACCTTCTTGTTTTTGTTATGTTGCTACTTTGATTTCACCGACTATATTTTCTCACCCATTTCTTTATATTTTGTTCAGGAATTGGGCGTAGAGAAGCAGCTTGGTTTGTTGGAAGAATAGAAGTGGTAGCATGAGTCATATCTGAATAACCTATGTTGTTTTTTATTCGTACGTGTGTCTCAGAAAACTTAATAAGTGATTTGTTCATGTTTGATGAAAATACTTATGTGAACATATGTGATATGACACATCATATTTGTTGAATGAATTGCCATGTTTTTTGTACTGCTATGTGAAAGAGTTCACAATTTTTAAATACTGGGCATTTTGTTTGATTAATGATCATTACTGTACATGTGTGTTCCGTTCCCCGCCTAACCGGCGTTGTGGAATAAAAATGCCCGACCGGCGATGTGGAAAAAAATGCCCGACCGGCAGCTGCTGGACCGAAATTGGGATATTTTCCACACAAATCAAGCCGACGAGGGCGACTCGGGAGGTCCATAGGGCCCAACAATGGCCCAGCAGCTGGGTCCAACGGGGCGGCGAGGTCAGGCAGTAGTAGTAGAGGAGTTCGACCTCTGTACGACGCCGGGGTATTTAAGACGGTCCTCGCCCCCGCCAGCTTCCGAGGTGGGACTAAACAGCTGCGTCGGGCGCGTGAGGCGACGGTGAGTGGGCCGGGGGAGGGGCGAGTCGGGGCCTTTCGTATTGGGCCGACCTGGGCCGGGCGGTGACGGTGGATAAATCCAGCCTCATCAGCGTTGCGTCCATCGCATGCACAGCCGGCGATTATTTAGTCCCACCTTGCCAATGGAAGGGCGCGCCGACCGGCTTAAATAGCCGCGTCGACGTATGCTCCCGAACTCCTCTATTACCAGTGCCTTGTCAGCCCCGTTGGGCCTCGCTTGTGGGCCCATTTGGGGTCCGAATCGATCGCCCGAGTCGCCTTTCGGCTTGATTTGGGTTGGTTGTATAGTCCCATATGGGTCCAGGAGCGAAGGTCGGGCCGTTTTTTTTAAATCAATTTTTTTTCAGCATACAAGCAGGCGTCCGCCTCCATTTATATATGCCTCTAAGAGCCAACAGACGGCGGCGTCATCATCACATAATCAGACAGCACATATATATAGTTGCAAAATCATCACATAATCATCACCCATAATGAGGCAAATAAGAGTGACATTGCAAAATCAATATTGTAGCTAGTACCGACGATGGCACGTTTATTTAGTTGCGAAACATGCAAAATCATGCCGCATTACAATAAAGAAATATCTTAATATCAAAATTGTTCCAAGTGTCGACAACGGCATGTTTATTTAGTTGCGATAATATGAAAAATAATGTCCTAGTAGCCAAAACCCCATCATCGGACTCATTTCTTATCCATTATCTTGAGAATCTTCTCTTTCACAGTTTCCATCGTGTTGCATTCTGAAAAAAGTATTTCATCTAGAATGCGTCCCCTTGAAGCATTAACCTCAGCTTGATAAAAGTCAAATATCCAATCATCTCCGTCCCAGTTTTCAATGCATTTCACCACAAAAAGACCACAAGAGACTCTGCAAGAAACCGCGAGTCAAGCTTTGCTGGATCAGATAAGTACATACAAATTCAACATTTGAACATACCCGTCCTCTTGTAACGGCATATTATACTCCCTTATTGGCCAGGAAGATACGTCAGGATGTTCCGAATGTATAAGGGAGTTCACCTCCGTCGTATCTTTAGCTATTTCTGCCCTCTGAAATAAAAATGTGAAATTCATATGAAGTACATATCTAATTACTACTATATCTTGTTTTATGTAAAGTTGTAAGCTTACCAGCTTAGTAATCTTTGCAAGAACTCTCTTGCTGCATTCACCAGTAGAATTTAAAACTTGAAACTGTTTTTTCTTGTTGTGCATGAGAACTGTTATCCAATGATTTTCTTCCACATGAAAAGGAAAGTATGCCTACAACAAAGTTTATTCATGTTGGTGTACACACAGATAGTTATGTAGTACGAAGGATCATACTAAACAGAAGTACATTATCTTTGATGAAATACTCTTCAGTAACTCTAGACACCATTTTATTTTGGTTTGTGAAATGTTCCATAAAATGCTTCTTAGAGTTCTTAACCTTTCCATCAGCACGAAGAATGAGCCAGTGGGACACCCAAGATGATAATATGTGACGGTCAGCACGAGGATTATGGGTCTGCATATGGTTGCAATAACTATTGATGACCTGAAAATAACATAACAGCAATACGCCTATTAGAAAATTTATATAAATGACATGTACAACTTAATAAATTAATGCTAATACTTACAGCGCCATGCAACCACTTTTTCGAAATGATGGCTTCAAGCATATCAGGTGTACATGTTTCCCCACCAATTCCCGTTATGTGCACGATAGTTTTCCTACAAAGCTTCTCCGAGTCTGCTAGTGTCTGGATATAAACCTTCGCGGCCTCTATGTGTTCCTCATTAATGTAATCCATACTAATCATAGCGGCTCTTATACCAAACAGATCTAAAATAGTAACAAACGATGAGTTAATAAAGTGTGCATGCAAGGACAGAAATATCTTGCAAGAATAAATTACCTAGCACTTACTTTTCTTTGGACGTTTGCGTCCACCGTTCTGCTGGTAGGGTGAACGATAGTATTTTGACTGTTTCCTCTTGCGTTTCCGATCATTCTCCTTAGTGCCACTTTCTTTCGCATTTTTAATATGGGTATTCAGACTATCCATACTAATCTCCTCAGATTTATCGGTGCTAGACCCGTCTGACACTGTATTTATATTCTTGGGGGTTGCAGTAAGAGCTGGAAAGTCATTCGTGTCTACCGTTGCTAGAGATGGGTTGGGTGAATTACCATTCTCCTCAATAATGAAGGGGTCGCCTTCATCTCCTGTACCGGGTGTGTTGTGATGCACACCTTTCTCACACGCCAACTTCTTCCTGTTCCCAGTGGTGAAGGATGCCTCCACCCTGTTATCCATATCTTCTTTTGCAGGAGTTGATTTTACATCTGTCCAATATTTTGATGGACCATACTTCCCCACCCAGTCTTCACTATGCTCCACAAACTCAACCTCATCACGAAACCCCCTGTTTGGCTTGAAGACAAGACCTTTCTTCTCTAGCTTCTCCACTACTATCTGCAATAACACATCGAAAGCATTAACTGCATGCAAACATTATGAATAATCCCATGTAAATTGAAGTACACATCACTCATTACCTCAGCACATTTTTCAGGGAGAAGACGAATTTCTTTTTGCATATCTTTGATGCATTTCATCACTTGATCTAAGGTAGTGTCCCTGCTCGACGAAGCCTCGTCTCTATTATCTTTCCTTTTTCGGGCATGACCTGTTCGATCTTCTGGCTCAAATTCTTCCTCTGCAATTTCCCCTTCTCGAGCAATTAATGCCTGTCTGTACTTCTCATTTATTAAGTCATCAATCTGTGACATGTGAAATCAGTTTAAATTACTCAACATTTAAATAGTACCATAAGTGCATGCAGTACAAACCATAAATACTTACCCTCCCATTCCCGCGGCCGTATGATGTGTCGTACGCGTCATGCTTCTTAGCCTCAACTTCTGTCCAGTTCAGCATCAGCGGATATTCATGAGCCAGTGGATCAAATGTCTCTTCATCTAGTGGCTGCACTTTCTCCCAAAACAAGTACTGCATGAACATGACATATATTAGCAATCTTAATTTTACAAACTATAGTTGGAAATAAAAATTATAACATACAATTTACCTGTATGAGGGCAAGGTTTCCCACCGGCCATGTAAATTTTGTAACATCTGATACAGTCTTTGTGATGCCATCAACGCAAACGCGTAAAGTAAACGTGTTCCAGTTAAATGATTTGATGCTCTCCACATCCTCCACTAACTTGTAAAAAGCATTAGGAACTTCTTTCGTGGAGTGTGGTGCAAGAACCGTGCCAAGGAGAACCAACACAATTCGACGCAGGAAATCATCATCATACGTGCCACTGCCACTGGTAGTGATGTCCTCAATAAGCTGGTCTATCATTATTTCATTCGTACTGGAATCTATAAAACGACTCGGCACCTTCACCTTCGCCTTTAACCCCCCTTTACCTAACGCTTTCATGGCATCTTTGCCCTTGTTCTCTAGCCCAAAAATGTCAAACACATCTTCAGCACGCAATGATATCGCACCATTTTTTGATGGCATGATGAACCTTTTTCTGTCCAACGCATATGATTTAATAATGAACTTAAGCAAACACTTTTGCATGAGCACACTAGGAATCATCAACATTTTTTTCCAGTCTAGTGCTTGCAAAACGCTTTTTCTGCCTAGAGTTTAGTTTGCTGATCAATAGACACCACTTCTCAACAGTACAGTAAATCTCTCCGTACTCGACCATCACTACGAATAGAAGCAAAAAAAATATTAGCTACTTTACATGTCTACATGATAAACATGATGAATGCACCGTGTGTTCGAAAAACAAAAAAATTACCTCCCACCATTAGGCCCTAGGTGGCCGGCCGGGGGGGGGGGGGGGGGGGACGACGGCGTGCTGTGGAACCGCGGACGGCGGCATCAGAGACTTCGGACGGCGTGATGGGGACAGCGGACGACGGCGGACGGCGTGCTGTCGAACGGCGGACGGCGTGCTGTCGAACGGCGGACGGCGTGTTCTCGAACGGCGGACGGCGGCGCGGCGTGACGGGGCCAGATGGGGATGATGGACGGCGGCGTGCTGAGAGGACAGGGTGGGGGCGTCAGGCGATGCGGGCAGGTGGCGGCGTGCTTTAGGGTTGGGGCAGGGCATCGTGGGTGACGTGGGCATATGGCGGCGGGCGTACCAGGTACGAGGTCCCAATCCCGATAGATTCTATCGGGCCTGCATCGCCTCCGTCTCCTCTGTCGTCCTCAATGATTGGGCCGGGCCCCAGACGACGCGGGTGGATGAGGGTCGGTTAACCCATGCATGGTCATATTTTTTGCCCAACTATGTTTTTTTTTACTCCGTCAAATGGCCCGAAACTTTTTCCACACGTTGGCATCACCATCCACAGCACCCACGCCAATTTGCATATTTTTTCGACGCTCGATGCATTTCCTAGGATTTTCCCGGCGAAAATACCCTAAAACACTGGCCGGACGTGACGCAACGTTCGTTTTGTGTCCGTTTTCGTTCCAACCTTGCGTGGGGGCCTACGTTGGCCGTGCCCACATGTATGCACACTCTGGTGCAATTGCATCCATGCGATCATGTAGCCCCAGTGCAACCAGCTCCGTTTCGGTCTGTCGGAGGGGGGGTTCCCAACTACTTTTTTTTACTCTGTCAAATGGCCCGAAACTTTTTCCACACGTTGGCATCACCGTCCACAGCACCCACGCCAATTTGCATATTTTTCCGACACTCGATGCATTTCCTAGGATTTTTCCGGCGAAAATACCCTAAAACACTGGCCGGACGTGACGCAATGTTCGTTTTGTGTCCATTTTCGTTCCAACCTTGCATGGGGGCCTACGTTAGCCGTGCCCACATGTATGCACACTCTGGTGCAATTGCATGCATGCGATCACGTAGCCCCAGTGCAACCAGCTCCGTTTCGGTCTGTCGGAGGGGGGTTCCCAACTACGTTTTTTTTTACTCTGTCAAATGGCCCGAAACTTTTTCCACACGTTGGCATCACCGTCCACAGCACCCACGCCAATTTGCATATTTTTCCGACACTCGATGCATTTCTTAGGATTTTCCCGGCGAAAATACCCTAAAACACTGGTCGGACGTGACGCAACGTTTGTTTTGTGTCCGTTTTCGTTCCAACCTTGCGTGGGGGCCTACGTTGGCCGTGCCCACATGTATGCACACTCTGGTGCAATTGCATGCATGCGATCACGTAGCCCCAGTGCAACCAGCTCCATTTCGGTCTGTCGGAGGGGGGGTTCCCAACTACGTTTTTTTTTACTTCGTCAAATGGCCTGAAACTTTTTCCACACGTTGGCATCACCATCCACAGCACCCACGCCAATTTGCATATTTTTCCGACGCTCGATGCATTTCCTAGGATTTTCCCGGCGAAAATACCCTAAAACACTGGCCGGACATGACGCAATGTTCGTTTTGTGTCCGTTTTCGTTCCAACCTTGCGTGGGGGCCTATGTTGGCCGTGCCCACATGTATGCACACTCTGGTGCAATTGCATGCATGCGATCACGTAGCCCCAGTTGAACCAGCTCCGTTTCGGTCTGTCTGAGGGGGGTTCCCAACTATGTTTTTTTTACTCCGTCAAATGGCCTGAAACTTTTTCCACATGTTGGCATCACTGTCCACAGCACCCACGCCAATTTGCATATTTTTCCGACGCTCGATGCATTTCCTAGTATTTTCCCGGCGAAAATACCCTAAAACACTGACCGGACGTGACGCAACGTTCGTTTTGTGTCCGTTTTCGTTCCAATCTTGCGTGGGGCCCTACGTTGGGCATGCACACACCCTCAGAAAAATTGATCTCGTTTCATGTATACGATCACGTATCTCTAGTGCAACCTGCACCGTTCCGGTGTGCCGGTAAGGATACTCTCAAAGACGTTTTTTTTTTTCACCTCATCCGAATGACCCCTAACTTTTTTCACCTGCTCCGTGCACCATGGGGAGCATGCACGATAATTTTCGGTATTTTTTGACGTCCGATGCATTTTCTACGGTTTTCCAGTCGAAAATACCCTAAAACGCTGCTCGGACGTGACGCGACGTGCGTTCGGTCTCCGATTTCGTTCATCTCTTGCGTGGGGGCTTATGTTGGGCATGCACACACCCTCCAAAAAATTGGTCTCGTTTCATGCATGAGATCACATACCCGTAGTGCAACCAGCACTGTTTGGGTATGCCGGTCGGCTACTCTCAAAGACGTTTTTTTTTCACCTCCACCGAATGACACAAAACTTTTTCCACGTGCTCCATGCACAATGGGGAGCATGCACGACAATTTTTGGTATTTTTTGACGTCCGATGCATTTTCTAGGGTTTTCCAGGCGAAAATACCCTAAAACGTTGTCCGGACGTGACGCGACGTGTGTTCGGTGTCTGATTTCGTTCATATCTTGCGTGGGGGCCTACATTGGGCATGCACACACCCTCGCAAAATTTTGTTTCATTTCATGCATGCGATCACGTACGGCTAGTGCAACCAGCACCGTTCTGGACTGCCGGTATTTCATGTGTTTGTTCCATGTTTTTTTAAGCCATATTTTTTGTACGACTTATTTCTTATGCTTTATTACTATTTTTCAATATTTTTAGTCTTAACATATATTCGTGTACAAATGCATCATCGAATCAACACTCTCGAATGAAATGGACGAAACAAATTTCACTCAAATTTCGTTCAACATAGATAAATATTTTACATAGTCGAGTGAACTCGATAATGATAAGTTCATACATAAAATCTACTACTTAGGCTTAGAACGACATAACGAGATTAACCTAAAAAAGACATTAAAAAAAAAGAAGAAAACTACTCCTCGTCGCTATCGAGGAGATCGACCACGACCGGGCCGTCGCCGTCGTCATCGTCGCTGCTGGACCGGGCCGCGAGGTCATCCCAGTCGACCGGGCCGTCGTTGGGTGCCTCTTCCGCCACCTCCGCCGGCGCCTGCTGCCACTGCGCCGGCACCTGCTGCCACTCCGCCGGTGCCATCGCCGCCTGCTCTGCCGCCATCGCCTCGGCCGCTTCGATTGCGGCCGCGACCTCGGCGGCCTCCCTCGCGGCAGCCGCCGCCGCCGCCTCCGACGCCCGTAGGGCCACGTGGTACCCTGGGGTGTCATCCGGATCGCCGTCCTCGCGGAGGATGACCTGCTCCGGCGGCAACTTGAACTCCGGCAGCGAGGGAGGGGCGGCCGGCGCGGGCGCCGCTGCCGGGTGCGCCTCGTGGCCGCGGGCACGTCTGCGGCGATCCTGCGGCGGAGGCGGGGCGCGAAGACGGCCGCTGCTGCCCGTCAGGTCGGGGGTCACGCCGGCCGCCGCAAGGCGGAAGGCGGCAATGACCTCCCAGTAGTCCTTCCCGCGCCAGAAATTGCGGCGGCCGAGGATGTTGTGCCGGCCGCCGCTGTGGCTCCGGAGCTCCTCCTCCGTCGCGCCGGGCCCCGGCGTCGGGTAGCCATCCTTGTCGATCTTCCAGTTGCGTGGAAGACGACAGCCCGGCGGCACGGGGAGGCAGTACCGGTGGAGTTCCTCCGTCTCCGGCACGCCAATGCTCATCGGCCAGGAGCCGGGGACGTCGTCGTCGTCGCCGCCGCCGCCGGCGCTGCTGCTGCCGCGGTAGAACGGCATCGCCGGTGGGCGTCGGTGGGAGGGGGCTGCGAGGGGCGTCGGTGGGACGGGGGCTGCGAGGGGCGTCGGTGTGACGGGGTCGTCGGTGGGGGTCGGTTTATATAGCGGCGGGGCTGCGGGGGCGGGTGAGACGCCAGGGACGGCGTTAATGACCGCGCGGCAGGCGAGCAGGCGGCAGGCGGCGTGGGCATCCGCGCCGGTTTGACCCCTTGGGCGCGCGGCAGCGGTGGCGCGGCAGGCGAGGAGGCGACCGCGGCGGCAGGCGGCAGCGGTGGCGCGACAGGCGAGGAGGCGACAACGGCGGCAGGCGGCAGCGGTGGCGTCCGGCAGGCGAGGAGGCGACAGCGGTCGCAGGCGGCAGGCGAGCAGGCGGCACGCGCGTGCAACCGCCCGTGCATGCGCTCCTCGGGCGACATGATTGGCGGGCGGGACGTGCGGGTGGGTGGGGCAGCGACGGGTGCGGGCGGGCGGGTGGCGGGGGACGTGGGGGTGGGGTGGGGCCGCGACGGGTGCGGGTGGGACGTCCGGAAAAAAAATGCGTATTCGAATATGTATACGCTCCGGCGGACGCGCGGGCGGGCAGCCTCTTTTTTCAAATTATGCCCATTGTGCCCCTCGTTATGAAGGGGTATCGAGCAATCCTAGTCATCCTTGTGTCGGAGGGGGTCTACCGAAGCGGAAGTGTTGTCTAAATATGGATATATCAAGTCACGTTTTAGTATTAAATACATCCGTATCTAGACAAATTTAAGACGAGAATTTTGAGACGAAGGGAGTATTTTTTAGTTGTGGAATCGTCCAAGAAGATCACAATGGCTATTTATTGTATGTTGCATGGAACCTGTGTAAGGAACGGAAAAGAACATGTCCAGAAATGGTGGTTGCGTTAGCCAAACACAAGACAAAAATCTTTGTGGAGGCAAAACCTTAACGTGCTTGTGTTTCCCTAAAGAGATCCTGTGTTCCTACATGTCCTTGTTACGTGATCTTGCATTCGTATCCTGTTCTCCCCTCCTTTTAATGAAAAAGCTCGCGGCGGGCGGCTAGGTGGCCTGGTGTGCCTTTGGTCGCCAGGGACGGCGGCGGCGCGTCCAGATCTGGACCCAGGCGGCATGGGCCGTGGGCGGCGTGAGTTGTGGGCGTCCGCCCCTACCATGGCCGCGGCTGGTGGGGGTGGAGTCGCAGCGGCTGCGGTCGGCGGGCGAGCTGGCCGTCCTTCAGGTGCTTCGGCGGCTGGATGGCGGCGGCGGCGCGGATGGGCTCCCTGGTGAGCTCTCTTGGCGGGTGGGTGGCGGTCCTTGGGGTGCCTCTTGACGGTGGACGGATCTTCGTTGGTGGCCTCGCGTGGTTCGGAATCGGTCGCCGGGGTGGGGACGGCACAGGAGGTGTCCGGAGGAGAGGTTGGCTGAAGGGATGGGTTGCGCCGATGTGCTCGGGCCACCCGTCGCTGGCACGATGGTGTGCCGGTCATGGATGCGTCCGCTCCCCCACCTCTCCCTTTCCCCGCACGTGTGCGGTCGGTTGCCGCTCTGGCGATGTTTCGAGGCGGGATGAGTGTTGCGGTTTCATCGGTAGAGCGTGTCCCCTTTGACCAAAGCCGACCTCTTTGGGATGGTCTTGGGGGTGTCTGGATGTTGGGCGGCGGCCCTGGCAGCGGGAGACGTGGCGTTTGTGGGCGGAGCGTGCGTCTCAGGTGCCGGCGGGCAGCCATGGCCACGTGGGTGGCTTGGTTGTGTGTGGTTGGCGGAGCTAAGGGTCCGACGGAGGAGTGTGTGCGCTGGGGTACATCACTTGCCCAGTCCGTGCACTGGCCGACGGTGGCGGCGTCCGTGGATGTCTTATCCTTCCTGAAGGCTCCGTCGCGGCGTCCCCACTCCTTTTGTCATACTCCGGATGAAAGCTTGATCTGCGCGATCGGACGGTGGCGGCTCTGTGGTCGTTACCTTCTGGGAGGCACCGTTCTGGAGTCCTGACTTTGTCGTTGTCTGTTTCACCTCTCCATTGTGGTTTGTCATGATGGAGGTCTCCGTTGGCTCCAGGCGGTCTTCTTCACATATCCGTAGTTAGCTTGGTGGTCGGTGGGGTGGTGTTTCGGTGCCCGGCCCCTATGTATCTTGCCTTGGGTGTGTGTTGTTTGCGTAGGTGGCGTGAGTTTGTATCGTCTCTCGGATGTATTGCGGTGATGGTTGATTTATAATATAAAGCGGGGGAAACCCTTTTTCATCTCCTTTAATGAAAGAGCGGAGTTTCTATTGTTGCCCATAAAAAAATCCTACCGACGCTGACGGTATGTAGAACCGTCGGTACCCTTGGTAGGGTGGTGAACATGGCCATAAGTGCCAGAAGGGAGTTCACATAAGGAGGTTCGGACCCTCTGAGAGAGGTAGTATCCTATGTCTATGTCTTGCTTGATCTGTATTTATGGTCTAGCACTCCTGGTACCATGGTGCTGCTCGAGGCGACGCCGATGGCAGAGACCACAACCGAGGTTGTCATTACCGTGGTGTCTCCCCCCAAGCTCGCCACGCAGGCTTCGAAGCCCAGGGCTAGCGACCTAAACGCAGTAGAGCAAGAAGACAAAGGTGGCAGCGAACTCCATTGTGCCGTCGGTACCAATAACTTTTTTGAACAAAAGTGAGCTGGGGTGGAAACCAGATCCGTGATGGACGGGGCTCGCGAGGAGATGAAGCTCTTCAGCTCCGCCATGCATAGGCATGGTCTGTCGATGGAGCCCGGGTATATGGCGGGCCTTTATTTTTCTTGTAATTTTGCTTTATGGTCATAGTAGTAGTAGCCCCTGGGATTAAATGAGGTTCTAGGTTTTGAACCGGGCTTGGTTTATGTTGAACTGTATATTCTTCGTTTTAGCTCCCTGGTTCTTTAAATGTGCTTCTGTCTTTGTTCAGGAGTTGGGCCAATGCAATTGTGACCTGGTCTCCAAGAACTCCGGGCTACGCGAGCAACTAGAGCCGCCCAGCGGAAGGTCAACAAGGACATGGAGCAGCTGCGTCACTATTGCATGTGCAGTCTTTATTTTAGCTATCGGGCCTTATGCTTGTGATTTGTTCTTCGTCCGTGTTGCAGCCCCCGAGGAGGTGGAGCGCCTCCGGTAGGATTTGGAGGATGCCAACCTTGCGTGCGACGAGGCCAGGAACACCACAAGTGTTGCCGAAGAGGAGGCTGGTGGCCTGAAGAAGGCCATCCGCAGCTTGGAGGCCAGCGTGAAGGCAGAGCGGGAGGCGTGTGAGGTCATTTGAGCCCAACTTGAAGATAGTAAGGGCGAGCAGGGCCTCCTTCGCAATGAGGTCGAGACCCTCAAGATGGAGCTCCTGAGAGTCACGATGGGTACTACAAGAAAGTTCAAGAAGTTCTGCAGCTCCGAAACTCGTTGTCCCACACGTCCACCTAGCTTCGTCAAGCGCAGGAATAGCGCGAGCATCTGAAGGCTGCCGCGAGACGTAAATATTGTCAGAGTTTCCCTTTTTTTTGCAGAATTCGCATAGTCTGCGTGCTTTTATTTAGATATCTTTGTCATAGTTCTTGTTCCCAAGGATGTCGTGGAGGACGCTGAGGAGCAGCTTCGCGAGATGGCGATGCTGGTGCAGAGGATGCGGGTTGCCTTTGCACCGTGGCTGAATCCTCTGGTACATTTTTCAAACAAACAACATTTCTTGAAAGTCGTGAACATTTTTTGAACTCATGGACATTTTTTAAAATTCATGAAGATTTTTTCCATTCACCAACTTTTTTCAAAATTAGTGAAAAAACTTTAAATTCACGAAAAATATATATATTCGGGAATAATTTTCTGAATTTGTGAACATTTTTTAAAATTTAGAACATTTTTTGAAGATCATGAACATTTATGAAATCCCGAAAAAATTAAGTCTGTGAATATTTTTGAAATTCTTGAACATTTTCTCAAATTGGTGAAAATTTTATGAAATTCCTAATCTTTTTTTAATCTCAGAACATTTTTTCAAATTCATGATTTTTTTTAAAACCCAAGAGCATTTTTCTAGTTTCTGAACATTTTTCCAATTTTCATCAAGGTATTTTGAAATGCCAAACATTTATAAAGAAGACAAAAAAAGAAATAAAAAACAGGAAAGCTTAACCAAAAAGAAAAGAAAACAACTAGACCGCCCCGCCCTGGATGGGCGACCAACAGCACGCGTGAGGGGACGCGGTTTCCCCGAGCGAAATCACTAATTGAGGAGTACTCCTTCTAAAGATCACTTCCACCTTCTCAGGTTGTGACAAGTGGCGCGTTGTATGTGCGCCACTTATCGCAACCTGCGAGTTTTTCCCTTTTTTCGTAGATCCGTTTATTCAAAACGTTTTATCTCATAAACTGTGCGTCTAAATTTCGAACTGTTTTCACCGATGGATTTCCCGTGTCGAGATATTTAACCGTAGGTCCCATGTTGATAGGTTTTGGCGAGCTTTTTTTCACAAAAATTCCAGAAGAAAAAACCAAACCAGGAGCACGTTTTTTCCCTTTCCGGAAGCCGTTTCTGAGAGGCACGACCATGCTTCTCGCGGAATCAAATCCGTACCTCTCGCAGAAGCAAACCGTGCCTCTCAAGGAAGAAAAAAAAACATGTTTTTTCGTTTCCGAGAGGCACGGGCATGCCTCTCGCGGAAGCAAAACCGTGCCTCTCACGGAAGAAAAAAAAAAGAGAGAATCTTTTTTTCTGTTTTTGAGAGGCACGGCCGTGCCTCTCGCGCAAGCAAAATCGTGTCTCTCATGAAAGGAAAACCGTGCCTTTCACGAAAAAAAGAGAATGTGTTTTTTTTTCCGAGAAGCACGCCCGTGCCTCTCGTGGAAGCAAAACCATGCCTCTTGCGGAAGCAAAACCGTGTCTCTCACTGAAGAAAAAACATGTTTTTTTCGAGAGGCACGCTCATGCCTCTCGCCAAAGCAAAACCTTGCCTCTCGCGGAAGCAAAACCGTGCCTCTCACGGAAGGTAAAAAACGCGTTTTTTTGCGCAATTTTTTTTTATCGAAAAGCTAAGAAAGACCGGGGAAAAACCGGAAAGTAAAAAAAACCATTTTAAAAGCAGAAAACGCGTGGGAAAAAATATAATCCGGAGGGAGCGTGACACGTGGCGGCGGTTGGGAGCGTGCCAAGTGGCGCGCTCTCAATCCACCCTAAGTGAACGTTGGAAGGCTTTCGAAGGAGCGCTCGTCAGCTAATTGCTCTCCTCCCCGAGAGCTATATCTTGCATTCTGTTAACTGACACTGAAGGCGCTCTTACCTGGGCCGGCCTATGTACCATTTTTATTTTCTTCAAACTCCTAAAACAAGGTGCAGGCAACACACTTGGAACTTGCGACCTCTTGTTCCGAATGAAAGCAAACCAGCCACTGGGCTATCCACCCCGTTGTGGAATACCTTCTTTTTTCTTTGTTTTATTTGTTTCTTCAGTGCGTGGTTTTTTTCTCTAGACTTTTTTATTCGGTTTTTCTATTTCTTATTTCTTCTTTTTCCTTTTTCTTAAATATATGGATTATTTTCAAATTCATGATTTTTTAAAAAAAATTGATGAACCTTTTTTTCAAAACTGATGAACTTTTACTCAAATTCGTGAACATTGTTTTCAAAATCGATGGACTATTTTTAATTTTTTTAACTTTTATTAACTTTTTTCCAAATTCAATGAACTTTTTGCAAAGTCAATGAACTTTTCCCAAATTGATTAACTTTTTAGGAAAATTCAATTTTTTTTCAATTTGATTAATTTTTTTAAGAAAATCGATGAATTGTTTCCAAATTTGACGAACCTTTTCCCGAAAGCAATGAAACTTTTTCCAACATTGATGATTTTTTTCAATTCGATGATTTTTTTCAAATTTGTGAAGTTTTTTGAAATTGATGAACTTTTTTCCAAATCGATGAATTGTTTTTCAAATTGGTGAACTCTTTTTCTAAAGATTGTGAACTAATTTTGAAAAATCCATGAATACTTTTGAATTCACTTTTTTTTTTATTTTATGAATATTTTATTTTTTCGTATTTATTCAAAAATCAATGGTTGAACTGGTCAACCGCCGCATATAAAAAAAGGAAAAGAAAAAGAATGGAAAACAACTGCATTTTTTACGGGTTGCATTTTAACAATCAGAAAATGATTCTAGCACGTCAGGTTTGATGGGCGACTTGGTCAGTGCGATCCTTCTTAAAATCGGAGCATCGCAGTTCGAATCCTGGTATGCACACCTTTTTGGGATTTAAGGGCTGAAAAGTGGGCTGGTTGACTAGGCGTTGTAGCGTGCCTCGATTGAACCGTGATAAGGGTCGCAAAAATGTGTCTTAAGGGTCGATTTTACCTTCCCCAGAACAAACCCTACAAACGGCACTATAAAAACAAATATTCCTCTCAGAGATGCTCCCTGCCGTCCTCCTCCGCCTCCCCGCCATCCCCCGAACGCCCCCGGCGGCGGCCAGTCACATTCGCGAGTCGGCGCTCATCCCGGCCGCCTCGGCCCGCCCTTCTCCGGCCCCAAATCGAACTGCCAGCGGCCGATTCCGGTGAGGTATGCGGTGGAATTGCGGCGGCGCGTCCTTCCCGACGAGGTTTGACTGGTATAAGGGCCACTCTTGGCCTTGGAGCCTTCAAATATATGGGTCTCGCGTGTGGTTTTTCGGTGCCCTTTAAAATATTTAAGGGTCGGACCACTTTTTACAGAATCTGTTATGGACACTTTTTTTGACCAAAACCTTAAAACCTGAAAATTATAAAGGTTTGACCGCTTTTAAAGAGTCTGCTAGAAATGCTCTGAATATGAGCACTCGCTATATCTTGCTTCAGGCGAGATGAACGCAGTTCTCGCGCCTCATTGTTTCTAGGCTGGTGCATTGTCATTTTTTATCACTCGCTCGATCGCCCGTTGTTTGTTCGTTCTTCTCCAGGTTTTTCTTCTTATGCTTTATTTTTTTCTTCTTTCAATTTTCTTTGTTTCTTCACAGTTTTCTTTGTTTTTTAACCATTTTCTTCATTTTGGGCCAGTTTTACAGTTTTTTTTTCCTTTTTCTATGTTTTTTATTCGGTTTTCTTTTGTTCCTTTCTCCATTTTACTGGAATTTTTATTTCCTATTTTCTTCGGTTCTTCTGTTCCTTTGTTAGTTTTCATTACTTTTCTTCAGTTTTGTTTTGTTTCCCTTTGGTTTTTGTGTTTCTTTATTAGTTTTCTTTGCTTTATTTCATGGTTTTCTTTCGGTTTTTCGTTTTTCTTTGTTTTTGAGGTGTTCTTTTCTTCTGTTTCTCCGGTTTTCACCGCTTTCTTCATTTTTTTACCTTTTTAAACACATTTCTACATTTTCCATACACATTGTACATTTTACGCATATGTCCGGGAACATTTTTTATAAACAATTCAAAAACATGATTATAATTTTTTTAATTATGTTTGATGACTGCTTTTCTCATACACATTGTATATTCTTTTTTTAGTTGTTGATTTTTTTTGAGATAGCTACCCGCTTATTCCAAGCGGAACACTTTGTACATTCTTTGGTATATATCTGGTCATTTTTTAATACATAATTGATTTTTCTAAATATAGGATTAACATTTTAATATACCATTAAAATTTTCTAAAATTTATGTTATTACAATAAAAAAAATACACAAACCTTATTTTTCATATACACTAGTAATATTTTTTTGTACACGTTTCTTTTTTTAAATAGATGTTACCATTTATTCAAATATTTGTGTTCGGTGACAACCTTTTTCATACATGTTGTACATATTTTCTATAAAGATAAATATTTTTTACACATTTAATATATCTGAAATATATAAATAAGATTTTTCATACATGGACAACATTTTTTAAAATTTACTTTTTATGTTCAGTTTTTTTAATACACGTTCTAAATATAGTATACTTCAGGAATATTTTTTACATAGATGATTAATATTTTTTTGAAAATGCATATTTTTGGATGTCTACTTTTTCCATACACATTATACATAATTTTTATACATCAGTAACATTTATATATACATGTTTATTATTTTCGAAATTAATGATTAACATTTTTTAAAATTTAATTTTATGTCTACTTTTTCTCTACACATTGTACATTGTTTATATACATTGCAAACATTTTTCTTATACACATATAATATTTTTCAAATACATAATTATCATTTTCAAAAGTGCATGAAATTATATTTTTGGTATATATACGTTTACAATATTTGAAAGTATAAATAAAATTAGAAAACAAAAAGACGGAAAAATGTGGCAGTGGGTCTTCCACGCTCCTGGGCCAGCCCAGTCGGGAGCTCGCTTCGCGGGGAATAGGAGGTCCCTTCGGTCTGTAGTGCTCATCTTCTTCCTTTTATCTAATTCCTCTAAGTTTTCTCAAAAAAAAAAATCTAATTCCTCTAAGTTCCTGTGTAATTCGAGCCATACTCAGTGAATTAGTTATCAATTGAGTGAGTTAGTAGTAGTACTGTGATTTTAACACTGTCCGTAGCCCGTAGCACACTTGCTTCCGTCTCGGTTGCGGTTTTGCAGGTGGGACTCAACAACGAGCCCAGCCCAGGTCGAGAACGCATGCATGCCGAATTTTCGGCGTCCACTTACCGTCACGCAAAGTTCCGATGATTCACGAAGATAGCCTGCGGATTGCGATGGCGGGAGTAAAAGGCGCAAATGTCCATACCATTTTTTTACATGTTTAACTTTTTTCAAAAAAATGAGTAACAATTGTAAAAAAAATATGTTTGATGACTGCTTTTTTCATACACATATACGTTTTTATATGTATTTGGCACATTATATAGCCGGTCTATTCTGCTAATATTAGCAGAATAGTTATTCTGATAACACTTCCGCACTGCACGATCAACGCGAGGACACTGCACTTTCAATAGCAAAGGTACTGCAATACAGAGACTAGTGAACTTCCCGTCGCAAAAAACTGCACGCGGTGTTTTCTCGGTACTATTTTTTCTCCAGTTTTTAAAATGTTTGTCGGAACGAGGCATGTAATATGCCGTTGAAAAGCTATGGATTAGGTGCAACTTTGCCATTTTGAAATTTTTTCAAGATTCATCACGGTTTAAGAGCAGTTTCGAAAATAGTGCGGCGCACGACGAGCGGCAGCGAGCGTTTTTTCACGTTTTTTTCTAAACCGCTCGTCGGAATGAAGCAAATGATACACCGTTGGAAAAATATCGTCGAGGCGCATCTTTTTTATATCTATTATTTTCTCTAATTCGTTACGGTTTAAGAGCAGTTTCAAATTTACTAAATCGCGGAATTGTGTTTTTCATTTTTTTGAATTTTTCGGTACTGTTTTCGATACAGTTTTTTAACCGTTTGTCGAACCGAGGCATGTGATACGCCGTTGGAAAGCTACGGACGAGGCGCAACTTTCATATGTAGAAATATTTTTGTGATTCCTTACGGTTTTAAGTTAATTTTGAAAATGGTGCGGCTGACGATGAGTGGCAGCGGCCGTTTTTCGTGAAATTTTAACAAAGCGCTGATCGGAATGATTCAAATTATACGCTGTTGGAAAGATATCAACGAGACGTTACTTTTTCATGTAGAACACTCTCTCTAATTCCTTATGATTTAAGAGCAATTTTAAATTTACCGAAATACGGACACTTTATTTTTCACGACACCCAAATCGTCGTGTATATTGCATCAGACAAAAAACCGCACTGCTTCAGACTAAAAACCGCACTGCATCGGACAGTCAAGTGAACTTCATGAATTCTTTTGTCGGACGTAAACTTTCTCACATGAGTTTTTGTTGTCTTTTTTTCAATAATTTTTATGAACGAGAGTAGACCGCAGAGACGAGGGCAAATGAACCGCGACATATGTTGAAGTGAACCTCATTGCTATCTTGTTGTTTCGTTTAAAAAAAATCGCACTTTCATGTTGGGCGCAAGTGAACAGCATCACTCTTAAAAGTAAACCACATCCGAGGACCAAACGCACAGCAAGTGTTGATGTAGTCGACTGAATTTTGAGACACACGAAACAAATTGAATAAATTGCACTTCATACAGAGGGGCAATGAGCTGCTACACAAATGGAGTGCAAGTGTTAACCACCATGTCGCTTGAACACTAGACCGCACGCGGAAGCGCACTGCACTGCATGTGTGTGCACGTCGCATACTGCACGCACTCACTGAATAACCAAAACTGGAGCCAAACTGCACTGCACTGACACACACACACACTGCCGTCCACTATACCAAATTTAGCAATTTTTTTTGCACTGGAGAAATTCAGTCAAACTGCACTTCACTGCAATTCTGAAGACACAAAAAACTCCAAACTGCACTGCACCGCACGAGGGTCAACTGCACTGCAGTCATGCACCCGGTGAACCTCACACTATGGACCGGCGTACTGCACGACAGTCTCACGACCATCCTCGCCTGGAACGAAAACCACCGTATTGGGAATGCACAGAAGACAGTGAACCTCTCTAGTAGAATCTGCGAACTGCACAACACAACAAAGTCAGTGAAAATCCACAACACAATAAACACAACTGAACCTCTCTAGCAGAACCTGGGAATGCAAAGTGTTCAATACCAAATTTAGCAATTTTTTGCAGTGGAGAAACTCAGTCAAACTGCACTTCACTGCAAAATGTTCAAGGGATAAGAAAAAAGAATGAGCAAACACCCACAACCCTGTTCCATCTTTCACTGAAAAATAAAAGACTAGAGAGTATTGAACATATGGTCCCAGCATACATACTGCTAGCGCAACATCAGAAGAAGGAAAAATGATAGAAGCTGTTGTGCACGGACCAATTAGTGTTAGAATCCAAAAGTTAATCCATGCACGGACACATGTAGTCTAAGGAGGTAAATTGAACAACAAGAGAACAATGTACACGGAATCCAAAACTTTTGGATTAAGGGACCTAATTGGTCTAGCAATATGCACGGACACTAATTGGACTTAGAATCTAAAAGTTAGCATTTTCCAAAAGTTAATTCAAAATTGGTCTTAGAAGCTGCTTTCGTCATAATTAAGGGACCTAATTGGTCTTAGAATCCAAAAGTTAGCAATTTCCAAACTAGGGAATCGTCTTCTGAATGTTTGTGGCAGAGGCGCTATTGTGCAGGGACGCTCGCTGGACTGCACATGCATGGACACTAGCCAGATTGCACACGCACGAGCTCTGAACCGCATGGCAAGCGTCTTTGAGTTGCATGGCATGGTCGACGGACTGCAGGGGAAGAGATGGCACTTGCCGGACTGCACAAGCACGAGCTCCGAACCGCATGGCGAGCATCTCCGAGCTGCACGGCCATGGTCAACCAACCAGAGGGGAAGAGATGGTGCTTGCTGGACTGCACGGGCACGGACCCCGAACCGCATGGCGAGCATCTCCGAGCTGCACAACCTCAACACCGGCAAGCAGAGGATCTTCGTGCAGCAGCAGCCAAGAATAGGTCAAGAGGGTGAGGGATTCATACCATACAACACAGCAGCAGCCTCGATGCCGTCACCATCACTCGGCCACCACCATCGCTCGGCTTGCTGCTGCAAAAACAATAGTAACCATTTAACCTGCGCGTACTGGACGGAGGCGCTGCCGGACACAGCTGCCCGCCGGGAGCCGAACTGCATTCCTGAGAATACCGTTGATGGCCTCGATTATCAAGTTAATGGGAAATTGGAGCATTAAGGTATCATCGCTCCAAAGTTTGGTCAACGTGAGGAAATCACCTGCGAGAGAACGAGACAAGCTTGAAGCATGGTATCTCTCATCTGAAATATCCGTACATTTCGTCAGTGAAGTTATCTGCAGATGTCAGGTTGAGTCTTTTGCCATTCAGAGTTGCCGTTGCGCTAACTGTGGATGTCCACGACGGGATCATCACGCTCACTACACGCGCGCTGGACTACACTGCACGCGCACCCGATGGAGGGCTGTGGCGCACACACGAACTAAACTGCAGGGCACCGGGTGCAATCTCGCCGGTGGTGGAGCACCCATCCGATCCCTCGATTGCATTGTGCAACGGATCCAGCAGCTGGGGACGCAAGGTGAGGTGCGGGTGCTCACTGTTTGCCGCCCCGTGTGGTGGCCACGGCCTCGACCGTTGACCTCACCGTCAATGGCGGGGAAGGGGATGCAGTCCTCTTTTCTGGCGGTGGGGATGCAATCCAGTGCGGGAGGCAGGGAGGAGTGAGGTAGTGGCACTACTAGCCGGGGCTGGGGGTGAGGGAACGGTGGAGGCCGGCGGCGGAGAAGCTTGGGGCGGCGGCAGAGAAGCTTGGGCAACGAGGACGGGTGATGACCCATAGGTACGGGATCTATCGTAGTCCTTTCGATAAGTAAGAGTGTCAAATCCAATGAGGAGTAGAAGAAAATGACAAGTGATTTCCAGTAAGGTATTCTCTGCAAGCACTGAAATTATCGGTAACAGATAGTTTGGTGATAAGGCAAATCGTAACGAGTAACAAGTAATAAAAGTAAACAAGGTGCAGCAAGGTGGTCCAATCCTTTTTGTAGCAAAGGACAAGTTTGGATGAAATCTTATATAAAGCAAAGCACTCCCGATGACACATGGGAATTGTTGTCAAGTTAGTTTTCATCATGCTCATATGATTCGCGTTCGTTACTTTGATAATTTGATATATGGGTGGACCGGTGCTTGGGTGCTGTCCTTCCTTGGACAAGCCTCCCACTTATGATTAACCCTCTCGCAAGCATCCGCAACTATGAAAGAAGAATTAAGGTAAACCTAACCATAGCATAAAACATATGGATCCAAATCAGCCCCTTATGAAGCAACGCATAAACTAGGGTTTAAGCTTCTGTCACTCTAGCAACCCATCATCTACTTATTACTTCCCAATGCCTTCCCCTAGGCACAAATCATGGTGAAGTGTCATGTAGTCGACGTTCACATAACACCACTAGAGGAAAGACAACATACATCTCATCAAAATATCGAACGAATACCAAATTCACATGATTACTTATAACAAGACTTCTCCCATGTCCTCAGGAACAAACGTAACTACTCACAAAGCATATTCATGTTCATAATCAGAGGAGTATTAATTATCATTAAGGATTTGAAAATATAATCTTCCACCGGATAAACCAACTAGCATCAACTATAAGGAGTAATCAACACTACTAGCAACGCACAGGTACCAATCTGAGGTTTTGAGACAAAGATCGGATACAAGAGATGAACTAGGATTTGAGAGGAGATGGTGCTGGTGAAGATGTTGATGGAGATTGACCCTCCCTCGATGAGAGGATCGATGGTGATGACGATGGCGATGATTTCCCCCTCCCGGAGGGATGTTTCCTCGGCAGAACAGCTCCGCCGGAGCCCTAGATTGGTTCTACCCAGGTTCCGCCTCGAGACGGCGGCGCTTCGTCCAGAAAGCTTCCTTATGATTTTTTCCAAGGTAAAAGACACCATATAGCAGAAGATGGGCACCGGAGGCCTGCCAGGGGGCCCACAAGGTCGAGGGGCGCGCCCTCCACCCTTGTGGCTGGCTGGTGGCCCCCCTCTGGTTCTTTCTTTACCCAATATTTTTTATTAATTCCAAAAACATGCTCCGTGAAGTTTCAGGACTTTTGGAGTTGTGCAGAATAGGTCTCTAATATTTGCTCATTTTCCAGTCCAGAATTCTAGCTGCCGGCATTCTCCCTCTTCATGTAAACCTTGTAAAATAAGAGAGAAAAGGCATAAGTATTGTGCCATAATGTGTAATAACAACCCATAATGCAATAAATATTGATATAAAAGCATGATGCAAAATGGACGTATCAACTCCCCCAAGCTTAGACCTCGCTTGTCCTCAAGCGAAAAGCCGATATCAATAAATATGTCCACATGTTTAGAGATAGAGGTGTCAATAAAATAAAATACAGACATGAGGGCATCATGATCATCTCTAGAACAGCAACATATATTGTCATATAATTCCTTATGCTTAAAGTAACAATTCGTTCACAAGGTAAAGTATGAATCAGAAACTTCATTGAAAACTAACAAACTATGATCTCAGTCGTTGAAGCAATTGTAATTTATCATAACATCAGAAAGAGTCAATATAAGAGCTTTTCAGCAAGTCCACATCCTCAACTATCATTTAGTCTTTCACAATTGCTAACACTCACGCGATATTTATGGGTACAAAGTTTCAATCGGACACAGAGAAAGATAGGGGCTTATAGTTTCGCCTCCCAACCTTTTACCTCAAGGGTAATGTCAATAATAATACTTTATGATGACCTACATCCGAGTGGATATATATATCTGGATCTTTCTCCAACACATAGTGCTTGCCAAAGGAAAAAGTGTAAAAAGGAAAGGTGAAGATCACCATGACTCTTGTATAAGGGTGGAAGATAAAAGTAAAAAGATAGGCCCTTCGCAGAGGGAAGCAGAGGTTGTCATGCGCTTTTATGGTTGGATGCACAAAATCTTAGTGCAAAAGAACGTCACTTTATATTGCCGCTTGTGATAAGGACCTTTATTATGCAGTCCGTCGCTTTTATTTCTTCCATATCACAAGTTCGTATAAAGCTTATTTTCTTCACACTAATAGATCATACATATTTAGAGAGCAATTTTTATTGCTTGCACCGATGACAACTTACTTGAAGGATCTTACTCAATCCATAGGTAGGTATGATGGACTCTCATGGAAAAACTGGGTTTAGGGATGTTTGGAAGCACAAGTAGTATCTCTACTTGGTGCAAAGACTTTGGCTAGCATGAGAGGGAAAGGCAAGCTCAACATGTTGGAGGATCCATGACAATATAACTTCTATTCGGATATAAGAAAACATAACCCATTATGTTGTCTTCCTTGTCCAATATCAACTTTTTAGCATGTCATAGTTTAATGAGTGCTCACAATTATAAAAGATGTCCAAGATAGTATATTTATATGTGAGGCCTCTCTTTCTTTATTACTTCCTATTAATTGCAACAATGACCAAAACTATGTTTGTCAACTCCCAACAAATTTTATTCATCATACTCTTTTATATGTGAAGTCATTACTCTCCATAAGATCAATATATGATCTTTTTATTTATTTTTATTCTTTCTTTTATTTAATTCCCTCAAGATCATAGAAAGAAAGCAAAGCCCTCAACTAAAAACTACTCTTTATTATATATCTCTCGGACTCGATTACAAAGAGGGACATAAAGCAAAACTCAAAGCTAGATCATACTAAAACTTTATTCTACTAGATCTAAATATAACTAAAAGGATCGAACTAAGAAAAAAGATAAAGATAAAGATGTGATGATGATATGATACCGGGGCACTCCCCCAAGCTTGGTAGTTGCCAAGGGGAGTGCCCATACCCATGTATTTAGATCTCTTTCTTCGGAGGTGGTGATGATGGAGTTGTTGATGAAGTAGTGCCACACATCGAGCGTAGGAGATTCTCCAGTTTACGAATAATGCCCTTGAGTGCGGTGATGTACTCTTGCAACAGAATATTTTCACGAGTTAGATATTTATTTTGCACATGAACTAATTCAATAATCTTGAAAGCTTCAATTTCAGTAGGGGTAAGATGATTGTAGTATGGTTGAAGGATGTCTTCTTCTACTGCCGGACCTTGATCTCCCGCGACCTTCTTGGTCTTATCACCCTCGTTGGTTTCCCCAAGTTCTTCTCTCTTCATCTCCATCTTCATTAGCCAAGCATCGTCATCCACATTGTTGAAGGAGGAGGAAGATATGATGCCTGGCCTTGAAAACTCTGGCAAGAAACAGCTCAAAACAAAAACAGAGGATTTTGTCGTGGTACGGTGGTCAAAACCTTCGGGATATTATATAATGAATTTTTACCGACTATAAGAAGTATTATGCAAGAAAACGGAGTCCGGAGGGCACACGAGGTGGCCACAAGGTTGGGGGGCGCGCCCAGGGGGGTAGGGCGCGCCCTCCACCCTTGTGGACGCCTCATGTCTCTTTCGGACTACTTTTAATTTTCCTAATTTTTTAAATATTCTAAAACGGAGAAAATTTATAATTGGAAATGTTTTGGAGTCGGTTTACTTACCGTACTACATACCTATTCCTTTTCAGAGTCTGAAACGTTCTGGAAAGTGTCCCTTATGTACTCCTCCGATGTTACGGTATCAATTATATTGGTCTCCACATTTATGGGAGTACCTGAGATATAATGTTTAAGTCTTTGACCGTTCACCATCTTCGGATTTTTACCTTCAGCTTTGTTGATTTTTATGGCACCGGAACGATAGACCTCCTCAATAATGTAAGGGCCTTCCCATTTAGAGAGAAGCTTTCCTGCAAAAAATCTTAAACGAGAGTTGTATAGCAAAACGTGATCACCTACATTAAACTCACGCTTTTGTATCATTTTGTCATGCCATCTTTTAACTTTTTCTTTAAACAACTTGGCATTCTCATAGGCTTGGGTTCTCCATTCATCAAGTGAGCTGATGTCAAATAACCTCTTCTCACCGGCAAGTTTGAAATCATAATTGAGCTCTTTAACAGCCCAATATGCCTTATGTTCTAGCTCAAGAGGTAAGTGACATGCCTTTCCATAAACCATTTTATATGGAGACATACCCATAGGATTCTTATAAGCAGCTCTATAAGCCCATAATACATCATCAAGTTTCTTAGACCAATTCTTTCTATATCTATTAACAGTCTTTTGCAAAATCAATTTAATCTCTCTATTGCTCAATTCTACTTGACCGCTAGACTGAGGATGATAAGGAGATGCAATTCTATGGTTAACATCATACTTAGCAAGCATTTTACGGAAAGCACCATGAATAAAATGTGAACCACCATCAGTCATTAAATATCTAGGGACTCCAAACCTCGGAAAAATAACTTCTTTAAGCATCTTAATAGAGGTGTTATGATCAGCACTACTAGTTGGAATAGCTTCTACCCACTTAGTAACACAATCAACAGCAACTAAAATATGTGTATACCCATTAGAGGAAGGAAAATGTCCCATATAATCAAAGCCCCAAACATCAAATGGTTCAATAACAAGTGAATAGTTCATAGGCATTTCCTGACGTCTACTAATATTACCAATTCTTTGGCATTCATCACATGACAAGACAAACTTACGAGCATCCTTAAAGAGAGTGGGCCAATAGAAACCGGATTGCAATACCTTGTGTGCAGTTCTATCTTCAGCATGGTGTCCTCCGTAAGACTCAGAGTGGCACTTGCGTAGGATCTGTTCCTGTTCATGCTCAGGTACACAACGTCTAATAACACCATCTACTTCTTCTTTATAAAGATGTGGGTCATCCCAGAAGTAATGTCTTAAATCATAGAAAAACTTTTTCTTTTGCTGGTATGTGAAACTAGGTGGTATAAATTTAGCAACAATATAATTCGCATAATCAGCATACCAAGGAGTATTACGAGAAACATTTACGACATTTAATTGTTCATCAGGAAAGCTACCATCAATAGGCAGTGGGTCATCAAGAACATTTTCTAACCTAGACAAGTTGTCTGCAACGGGGTTCTCAGCTCCCTTTCTATCAATAATATGCAAATCAAATTCTTGTAGAAAGAGAACCCATCTAATAAGTCTAGGTTTAGCATCTTTCTTTTCCATAAGATATTTAATAGCAGCATGATCAGTGTGTACAGTTACTTTAGAATCAACAATATAAGGTCTGAACTTATCACAAGCAAAGACAACTGCTAAAAATTCTTTTTCAGTAGTAGCATAATTTCTCTGGGCACTGTCTAGGGTTTTACTAGCATACTGAATAACATTCAATTTCTTATCAACTCTTTGTCCTAGAACAGCACCAACAACATAATCACTAGCATCACACATAATTTCAAAGGGTAAATTCCAATCAGGTGGCTGAACGATAGGTGTAGAGATTAAGGCTTTCTTAAGTATTTCGAATGCTTCTACACAATCATCATAAAAAACAAAAGGAATATCTTTTTGTAAGAGATTAGTGAGAGGCCTAGAAATTTTAGAGAAGTCTTTAATAAACCTCCGATAGAAACCAGCATGACCAAGGAAACTTCTTATACCTTTGATATCTTTAGGACACGGCATTTTTTCAATAGCTTCCACTTTAGCTTTATCAACTTCAATACCTCTTTCAGAAATTTTATGTCCCAAGACAATACTTCATTAACCATAAAGTGGCACTTCTCCCAATTCAAGACAAGATTAGTTTCTTCACATCTCTGCAAAACTCGATCAAGGTTGCTCAAGCAATCATCAAAAGAAGTTCCGTAAACAGAGAAATCATCCATGAAAACATCAACAATCTTTTCACAAAAATTAGAGAATATAGCCATCATACATCTTTGAAAGGTAGCAGGTGCATTGCATAAACCAAAAGGCATACGTCTATAAGCAAAGGTACTGAAAGGGCAAGTAAAAGTGGTTTTCTCTTGATCTTCTTTTGACACAGGTATTTGAGAGAAACCAGAATAACCATCTAGAAAGCAAAAATGAGTATGTTTGGATAGTCTTTCTAGCATTTGATCGATAAAAGGTAGAGGGTAATTGAAAGTGCATGTGGCACTTAAGTATATTTTGGTGTGATGACAACATGATTAGAGGAACTAATATCGGTTGCTAAAGTCTATCTCAGGATATTGGTTCCATGAAGATTCCATTGGAGTTGTGTGACGCCCCCCCCCCCAATTCAAAAAGGTCAAGGCGTGGTTTACCGATGACTCGAAGGTTTTCGTTTGGTTCGATTTGAGTCATAGGAAAAACCGCACTATCAAGAGGGGTCATCGTGGGTTGAATGTTGTGTGGGAATGCCTCCTATTTTCTTACACCTGCCCTCCTACTCCTCCATCATTAGTGCTTTGTCGTGGTGTCCTGTGAGGTTCTTCAGTAATTTTTCTGGACACCCCGTGTGCACGGGGTCTCTGACCCCCGTGCGCACGGGGTACCACGAAACTTACTGGACACCCCGTGCGCATGGGGTCCTGGACCCCCGTGCGCACGGGGTGGGTGAAAATCACTGGACACCCCGTGCACACGGGGTCCTAGACCCCCGTGCGCACGGGGTGGTTGGAATTCCACTGGACACCCCATGCGCACGGGGCTAACTTGGCCCGTGCGCACGGGGCCCAATGGGCAGAAATCCCCACTCGGCCAAGAACACTATATAAGCCCCCTTCTTCCACCTCCAACCACTAACCCTAATGTCTTGTTGAGCTCCACCATTGCTACACCTCCATTTTCTCATTACTCTCAATCCTTCCACCCAAACTTGTTGAAACTTTGGGGATTGGGAGAGCAAGACCTGATCTACACCTTGACCAAACCAAATCATGTTCCGCACAATATTTGTCCACCATTGACTAGTTACTCTTGGAGCTTGGGCTCCTAGGCGGTTAGAGGTTCCTCCGGAAGCTTCCTTGCTTGTGGTGTGCTCCGGAGAAGTTTGTAAAGGTGTGGTGGTCGCCTTCAAGACCAACCCCGAGTGATTCGAGGCTCATCCGTTGGGGGTGACTTGAAGGAGATTACGGTGAGCCTTCGGTGGCGTTCCGCAAGCTTTGGCTCCGGCACCGCTCCAAACGGAGAGTAGCTCTTCCCCAAGGAAGAGTGAACTTCGGGATAAAATCCGCGTCCTCGTCTCACTTGTGGTTAATCCTTTCCCGCACCTTACTTTTCTTTATATGCTTGTTGGCTTGCTACCTAGATTGTTGCCTAGCATATTTAGCTTGGAGCTTGCTTGTCATATAGGTTGCATTCACCTAGTTGCATATCTAGTGAACCCTATTTATCCGCTAAGCCTTAACATTGACAAGAAAGGTTAAAATTTGTAGTCTCCTATTCACCCCCCCCCCTCTAGTCGACCGTATCGATCCTTTCAATTGGTATCACAGCCTCATGCTCTAATATAAGGTTTTACAACCTTAGAGGATATGGTCGATCTAGGGAATGAGGGAGGTGGCGCACCGCTTGCGGAGGATGGTCAAAACCTACCCCCCGCCGCGGCTGAAGCACTTGTTGCTCCGGTCGTTGCTCCTGTCGCCCCCATTAACCCGGGTGCCCCCTTAACCGCGGCCGACATTCTTTCAATGTTTGCGGACCTCAAAACCGTGATGTTGAAAGAAGTTCGTTCCTCGGTCAAGGAGGAAATTGATGCTCGCTTAAAGCCCTCGACATCCGCCTCAAACTCATTTGATCCAAATGTGGTTCACGTTGCGGATGATTTGAGAGAACCCCTTGCATCCCCGGCTCGCACTCAAGTTCCCAAGTATAATGCCGTGGAACCCTTTTACTCACCCCAACCCTTGCAGCACCCTCGCATTAATCCTGTTTGGCCTCCGCTCCCTTTGAAAGCTAACGCGTTTGCTAAGTGGAAGCTAGATATGGAGTCTCACATTCGCAGTGCATCTACTCAACTATGGTGGATTGTGGTCAACGGTTTCAATCGCAAGGATCCCATGAATCTCACTCCAAGAGAAGTGGTTGATGATCAACTCAATGCTACCGCCCACAACATGTTGCGCATTGCGGTGACCGATGACTATAGTGACTCCATTGCTCTACTCAAGACCGCCAAGGAAATTTGGGATTGCCTTGAGGAGGCCCTCGAAGGTGATGAAGCAATTCGAAGATCTCGGTTGGCTTTGCTCAAGCAAGAAGTCAACCTATTTGTGAGAAATGAGGGTGAGTCCGCGGAAGAGGTGTACCGAAGGCTAAAGTCTCTTGTGCTCAATTTGAGAACCTTTGGGTGCACTTGGGCAAATGATGATTTCATTAAGGACAAGTTCATTGATGCTATGGTTCTCACGGAACATACCATGGTGATGATGGTACATCAACGCCCGGACTATCAAAAGTTGACCGCGGCACAAGTTGTATCCA
This sequence comes from Thinopyrum elongatum, assembly GCA_011799875.1. Classification (NCBI taxonomy): domain Eukaryota; kingdom Viridiplantae; phylum Streptophyta; class Magnoliopsida; order Poales; family Poaceae; genus Thinopyrum; species Thinopyrum elongatum. Next base: position 126,970,421 of record CM022297.1, read on the forward strand.
CTTTCTCAACTCATGTTCTTTTGGAGACCAAGTCCAAGAAGACCTTTGCTATTTCTCAAGCCACCAAGAACTCAAATCTTGCATTGAAGGCCAAGAAAGGTGTTGCTCAACCCTCAAGGGATGAAGAAGTTGTTGAAGAGACTTGTGAGGAAGATGTTGACACCTCATGCCCGGCAAATGACTTTGCAGAAGACTTGGCTCTCTTGGTTAAGAAATACTCCGGGACCATGGCAAACAAAGGGAAGAATCTTCAGGGAAGATCGTTTGGACGAAGAAAATGCTACAATTGTGATAGCCCAAGGCATTTTGTGCATGATTGTCCTTATGAGAGACGTGAAGACAAGTCCGAGAAGCTTGTGCTCAAGAAGAAGAAGTTCACCAAGTTTACCAAGAGGAAAGATGACAAGGCTCTTGTTCATGAGGAGTACATGTCTGGAGATGAAGATGACGGTGATGATGATCATGTGGGCACGGCCGCTATTGCCATGCATGCCACTACCTCCTCCTCCACCACCGGCCTCTTCGACTCTCCCAACGAGGACAAGCCTTTCACTCATCACTGCCTCATGGCTAAAGAGGTAAAAACAAAGTTCAAATCTCGAAAACCCTCCATCCACACTTCCAATGTCTCATGTGAGATAGTGGAGGATGAGTGTGACGATGGTGTGGATAATGATGAGGAATCCTTGATGGCTTTCATGAAGACTCTTCATGGTGAAGCTCGTGCTCGGTTTGGTGATCTCCTTAAGTCACTTGCCGAACGCGATGACTTTATTGAGAACATTGAAAACCTCCTCATAGAGGAAAAAGAGAGAGTCGAACTCCTCGAGCACAAACTACATGAAGAGAGTGTCATGAGAGCATCACTTGAGGAAGCCTTGTCTTCTCATAAAATTGACATTGATAAAACCGATGATGCTTTGCAACTTGCTCTTGAGAACAAAGATGCCCTTAAAGTAAGGGTTGAAAAGCTTCTAGTTGATCACACGAGACTTGTTGAGGAATATGATCTCCTTGTGACTAGTTCCAAGGTTGTCAAAGGTGACCTCATTGCCCTCACCGAGTCTTATGCTCAACTTAAAGCTACAACCATTAAGGCTCTTACTTTCGTCCCTCATATTGATTTAAATGATGAATCTTGTACGGCTAACTTTGCTCATGATTGCACCTCTCTCCAAGAGGAGAATAAGAAGTTGAAAGCCCAAATTGAGAAAGGACTTGTGTCGTGCATTCAAGGGGAGAAAAACCTCAATGACCTCTTGAGCAACCAAAAGGAGTGTGTTGCCAAGGAGGGAATTGGGTTTGACCCCTCTTCGAAGAAGAAGAAGAACAAGAAGAGTCACAAGAAGAAGATCGGTCCTACTCTTCCTCCCCAACAAAAGGTAGCATTTGTTCATGAAGGACACAAGGAGAAGGAGAAGGAAAAAGGGGATGTTGGGGATGGCAAGGGCACTAGGGACAAGGCCATTTCCAAAGAGTTTGCCGGCAAAAACAACCCATCTTATGTCCTCATGAGAGGAGATGATGGTTATACATTTGCTAAGTTTGTTGGCACTAACTATGATGATTATGCTTGGACTATTTGGGTTCCTAAGACCCTTGTTGCTAACTCTCTAGGACCCATTGCAAAATGGGGACCTAAAATCAAAGCTTGATTCTTGTAGGACTATACCTCCGGTGGAAAACAATGGGTGATCGATAGTGGTTGCACCAATCATATGACCGGAGAGAGGGAGATGCTTGTGGAGTTCGTTGATTCACTCAAGGCCACTTCGAACATCTCCTTTGGTGACAATAGCAAGGGCAAGGTATTGGGTTTGGGCAAGGTGGTAATCTCTAGTGATGCATCACTTAAGAATGTCATGCTTGTTCAATCCCTTCACTACAATTTACTTTCTACGATTCAATTGGCACGTGCCGGTTATGATTCTCATTTCGGTGAATTTCATGTGACCGTCTTTAAGAGGAGCAATCTCAATGTGGTCTTTGTTGGGCATGTTGAAGACAACCTTTACGTGGTTGATTTCTCAAATGAGAAAACTCATCTTGCAACATGTCTAATGGCCAAGGCCGACGTGGGGTGGCTATGGCACCGACGGATAGCCCACGTTGGCATGAGAAATTTACAAGCTCTCTTAAAGGGGGAGCACATTCTTGGACTAACCAATGTGTCATTTGCCAAAGATCATCCTTGTAGTGCTTGCATTGCTGGAAAGCTACATGAAAAAGTTCATAAGGTGACAACTATCATTACCACTTTGAGGCCTCTCGAGCTCATTCATTTGGATCTCTTTGGGCCTCCATCTTATGATAGTATGGGAGGGAGGAGGTATTGCCTTGTCATTGTCGATGATTATACAAGATATACATGGGTGTTCTTTCTCAAGACAAAAGATGAAACTCAAGACACCTTCATCAACTTTGCCAAAGAAGCTCAACGTCAACATAATTGTGAGATCAAGGCAATTTGAAGTGACAACGGCACCGAGTTCAAGAATTACACGATGGACGAGTTCTTGAGTGATGAGGGGATCAAGCATCAATATGCCGCACCATATACTCCTGAACAGAATGGTGTTGCAGAAAGGAAGAACCGGACTCTCATTGAGATGGCAAGGACCATGCTTGATGAGTACAAGTCTCCATACAAGCTTTGGGCCGAAGCCATCAACACCGCGTGCCATGCTACAAACCGGCTTTATCTTCGCAAGCTCAAGAACAAGACTCCCTATGAACTCCTAATCGGGAGAAAGCCTAACGTCAAATACTTTCGAGTATTCGATTGTAAGTGTTTCATTCTAAACAAGAAATCCCGTTTAGCTAAGTTTGTGCCTAAAACTTATGAGGGCATATTTGTTGGATATGCATCAAACTCTCATGCTTACCGTATTCTCAACAAATCCACCGGATGCATTGAGGAAACGGTAAATGTGGAGTTTGATGGAGATAACGGTTCCCGTGCGGAGCAAATTGTTCCTAGTGTTGTAGGTGATGAGGCTCCTTCACAAGCTATAAGGACCATGGGGATAGGCCACATTCGTCCACAAGAAACACCCCAAGTCCAAGTAGAAGAAGAAGGAGTAAGAGCCCCTCTTGTGGATTCTCCACAAGGGAAGTCATCACCACCACCACAAGGTCAAGATGCTATGGGAGATCATGAACCTATCCAAGAACAAGATCAAGTCCCTCTTGTTCCCGAGCAAGATCAAGGGCAAGCTCAACCAAATGGTGAAGAGCCAATCCTTGAGGCCCATGGTCAAGCTCAAGATCAAGATCAAGATCAATCCCAACCTCAAGTGTCTTCCACATCATCACATCCAAGTGAACAAGAACTTGAAGTTGTGAAGAGAAGGGTGTCTCCAAGGCTAAAGCATTCTCAAGGCCAAGCTTCTTCCACAAGATCAAAACCAAGCGAAGAAGAGCTTGCATTCGAAAAGCAAAAAGCAGACGCCAAGCTAAAGCATCTTCAACATCTCACCGACAACATTTATGGGAGCATCAACAAGGGGGTAACTACTCGTAGACGTTTGGCAAACTTTTGTGAGCATCACTCGTTTGTCTCTTGTGTTGAGCCCCTCAAGGTTGAAGATGCCCTTGACGACCCGGATTGGGTAGATGCCATGCATGAAGAACTCAACAACTTCACCCGCAACAAAGTATGGACTCTTGTGGAGAGACCCAAAGAATATCATAATGTCATGGGAACAAAGTGGATCTTTAATAACAAACAAGATGAGCATGGACAAGTCACTAGAAACAAGGCAAGGTTAGTGGCACAAGGGTTCACCCAAGTTGAAGGTTTGGACTTCGGTGAAACCTTTGCCCCCGTTGCCCGTCTTGAGTCCATTCGTATCTTGCTTGCATATGCTTCGCATCATGATTTTAAATTGTATCAAATGGATGTGAAGAGTGCATTTCTTAATGGTCCTCTTAATGAGTTGGTGTATGTCAAACAACCTCCCGGTTTCGAAGATCCCGATCACCCCTCTCACGTTTATGAACTCCATAAGGCGCTCTACGGACTTAAACAAGCACCTCGTGCTTGGTATGATCACCTTACGGCGTTCCTAAGCGAGAAGGGGTTCCAGATCGGGTTAATAGATTCCACTCTCTTCACAAAGAGGGTAAAAGGAGAATTGTTTGTGTGCCAAATATATGTTGATGATATTATTTTTGGTTCCACTAACCATGCTATTAACGTTGAGTTTGAGAATCTTATGACCAAGGAATTTGCTATGAGCATGATGGGAGAGTTGAAGTTCTTCCTCGGATTTCAAGTGAAGCAATTGAGAGGAGGAACCTTCATCAACCAAGCACTTTATATTCAAGACATGCTCAAGAAGTTCGATATGCAAGATGTCAAGCCCATGAAGACGCCCATGCCCACCAAAGGCCAACTTGATCTTGATCCCAATGGTAAAGATGTGGATCTAAAGGTATATCGCTCCATGATCGGTTCTTTGCTTTACCTTTGTGCATCTAGGCTGGATATTACGTTGAGTGTATGTTTGTGTGCAAGATTTCAATCCGCTCCCAAGGAGAGCCATTTTTCGGCAGTGAAAAGAATCCTTCGATATTTGGTTCATACCCCAAACTTGGGCCTTTGGTATCCCAAAGGATCATCTTTCAAGTTAATGGGATATTCGGACTCGGATTGGGCCGGAGACAAGGTAGACCGCAAGTCCACGTCCGGCTCTTGTCAATTTCTTGGAAGGTCCTTGGTAAGTTGGTCTTCAAAGAAACAAAATTGTGTATCCCTTTCAACCGCCGAAGCCGAGTACATTGCCGTCGGAAGTTGTTGTGCTCAATTATTATGGATGAGGCAAACTTTGATGGATTATGGTGTCAAATGTGACAAAGTGCCTCTTTTATGTGACAATGAAAGTGCAATCAAGATTGCCGACAATCCCGTGCAACATAGCAAGACCAAGCATATTGAGATCCATCATCATTCTATTCGGGATCATGTGGCAAGAGGAGATATTAAGATATTTCATGTCAACACCGAGAAGCAACTTGCCGATATTTTCACCAAACCACTTGATGAAGCAAGATTCCGCGAGTTAAGGCATGAGCTAAATATCGTGGATTTAAGTAACTTGGATTGAGGTTCTTGCAAACACACACATACTCAACTAGTATCTTGTTTAGATGTAGGCACATGTCTAGGGGGAGCTAACTCAACTCATGAGTTACCTCATCCTAGAAGTGCATAAATTGAACAAAATCTTTCACATTCGTCATTTTTAGATGACACTTGTGCTTCAAAGATGAGTATTGGTCTTGGGCCCAAGGTTCATATCTTCGCGGTGCCATACCAAATAAACTCAAACATGGTGGCTACAACCACCGCCCTCTCTTCGAGGTTGTTTTTTTTCTTCTCTCTTTTGAGTTTTTGTTGTCCTCGTGTGCTTTCTCGTCGTTTCGTGGTGTGGAGTTTTTCATCTAGTGCAAGTGCTACTCATATACCTTTCTAGTAGAGTAGGGTTTCTCTTGCGATGAGCTCAGAAGTGAGATGGGAACGCATATTGAGTTGTGGTAAGGGTATACACCCAGCCGGAACTCAATATAAAGTTGTCTGTCAAAACCACCTGGGCAACCCCGTGCCCACGGGCTTGTACCGTGCACATGGGGCCCCCGTGCGCACGGGATTTTAGCCCCGTGCGCACGGGGTGTGCGGTTCCTGGCCTATACGAGGTGGGACGTGGGGGGTTAGGGTTCATTCCCACCCAGTTGCCTCCCCACGCCCCAGAAAACCTCCAGGTCGCCGCCGTCGCCTCGAGCCTCTCCGGCGCCTCCGTGTGCCGTGGAGCCATCCCTCTCCGTGGATCTCTTCTAGGATGGGGTCCTCCTCTGGTATGCCCCGTCCGTTCTCCTCCTTTGGTTCCTCCTAGAATGCTCTCTCCTTTCTAGGGGATCCAAATTGATCTAGATCGGTCCTCATTTCCTCGTGATATAGAGTAAAACGTGGGTAGACAATCAGCATAAGTTAACTAGTCACACTCACTCCCAGATTTCGATCTGGAAGTGGCTGCCGCTGGAAGACCCCCGTGTGCACGGGCCTGTACCATGCACACGGGGCTCCGTGTCCACGGTGGTATGACCCCGTGCGCACGGGGTGTACAGAGAGTCCTGCCCATTTTTGTTTTATGTCACTCCATGCCATATCTTCGAGCACTTGCACTCACTCATTTTGCGTGTGTTGTTTGGGTTGGTTGTGTTTCTCAGACTCTGCTGACAAGGTGGCGGCTACTCGTAGCAAGCGCAGTAAAGCAGGTGAAGGTCAGTTGGTCGTTACCGCTCGTCAGCCATCTGATGGGCTTGGCCAGAGTTCTATGTCTGCTAATCGTGCTCGTCATGCTGCGTCAAAGAAGCCGGTGATCGAAGCCTCTGATGATTGCGAGGAAGAGTATGATTCTCAGGAGGATGCACACTATGAGGAAGAGCCAGCAGATGCATCTGCTGATGATGATGATGAGGACGAAGGAGATGAGAGCCCAGAGGAACATGTTCTTCCTGGAGGTCGTAATGTCAAGAATCTTCCTCTTTCTCAGTGGACCAAGCCAGAACTCTGGGCTCGCAGGCAGGATTACCCCTATGTGCCAAATACCAGTTCAGGAATTGACCCAAGATTCAAGAATGATTTTCAGCACCATGTGTTCTCTGAGCTGATCATGGCCAAGAAGAACAAGTTTGCCCCCCACAAGCAAATCAATGTGGAGGGTCTTCGGGATAATGCTCATATCTATCCCGGTGTGTATGATGCTCTCGGGAGGCTTGGATTGATCCCATTCGTCAGCTTCCACCATCCATTCAATGAAGATCTTGTGATGCAATTCTTTGCCACCGTATACTTCCACAATGATGAGGCTCGTACTGTGACTTGGATGTCAGGCACTTATGAGTGTGAGGCCTCTATGGTCAAGTTCTGTGACTTCATTCCATATCAGTTCTTTGCTGAGGAGCATCCTGAGTATGGCCGTGCTCGTGAGACTGGAAGAGATAAGGATGAGATTGCTTTTGCATACAAGCCAGAGAAGGCCTTCACCACCGGTTCTATCAAGCACTTGAAGCCTACCTATGATACTATGCATCACATTCTTAGGTACACACTTAATCCTAAGACCGGGGACTCTCACAATCTGAGGAGCTCCATGTTGGACATCTTCGTCTACCTTCGTGACAGGAAGAAAGTGGATGTTCTGGACTTCATGTTCTTTGAAATCAGGCAGTGTGTTCAGGAGAACAAGTCATGCATCTATGCTCTGTTCATCCAGGCCTTGATTGAGTCTGTCTGCCCTGCCAGGTACCTAGCCAAGTACCGCACTTCCTTTCCGAAGCGTGATGCCAACTGGCTTCCGGCTGCTCCTCCACCATATGCGCCCTCCAAGAAGGGGCGCAATCTGAGGCCTGAGGATCATGCTACCTACACTGAGGGTTCCTCCATTGCACGGATTCCGCGTGGCAAAGGGTTGCAGGCTCCTGCTGATGCCAGTTTCACCAGGGAGGAGAAGAGATCTCTTCTGAAGACAGTGGGCAACATGTTCAAGATGTGTCAGTCTATCCAGCGCCGTCAGCTCAAGGAAATCAACAGAGACAAGCTTGAGAGGCGGCAGAAGAAGGCCGAGCATGCTGCAACCGGGGAGCAGGTTGCCCCTGGGTCTGAGGACATTGACAGTGTGGCCACTGCTCGTTCCTTTCCCATGGCAGGTTGGTGCTTTGATGAAGATGATGATGCTTCGAGCGCGCCTCCTCTTGTCTAGAGTCTCATTAGCATCGCCTTTTCCCTTTTTTGTTGTCTTGATGACAAAGGGGGAGAAGTGTTCTATTAGGAAGCGTTTGCAGTTGGTTTCAGTTGGGTTGAGATCTCAATGCCTCGTTTTATTTGGTGGTGTTTAATTGGCTTGAGATACTTTTTTTCTTTCGTGGTGTGGTTGTGAGCTACCTCCTATTAGTATGTGAGACTAATCATCTTATGGTTCATATCTTGTGCTATATTATCTTGTTTTTATTATGTTGTCTCTCGTTACTTGCTCACCACACCTTTGCATGAGATCTTGGCACCGTTATAGGTTTTATGTTGTTGATCTCATGCCTTGACAATATTGATCTAGGGGGAGCCTCATATGTGTGTGCTTGATGCATTCTCAAGCATGTCGTTCTATCCTGGCACACATATAGGGGGAGCTCTCGTGATCAACTATTGTCTCTTGGCTATTCTTGTTGTTATATCCTTTTTGCCTTGTCCTAATCATGTTGTCATCAATGCACCAAAAAGGGGGAGATTGAAAGTGCATGTGGCACTTAAGTATATTTTGGTGTGATGACAACATGATTAGAGGAACTAATATCGGTTGCTAAAGTCTATCTCAGGATATTGGCATGAAGATTCCATTGGAGTTGTGTGACCCCCCCCCCCAATTCAAAAAGGTCAAGGCGTGGTTTATCGACGACTCGAAGGTTTTCGTTTGGTTTGATTTGAGTCATAGGAAAAACCGCACTATCAAGAGGGGTCATCGTGGGTTGAATGTTGTGTGGGAATGCCTCCTATTTTCTTACACCTGCCCTCCTACTCCTCCATCATTAGTGCTTTGTCGTGGTGTCCTCTGAGGTTCTTCAGTAAGTTTTCTGGACACCCCGTGTGCACGGGGTCTCTGACCCCCGTGCGCACAGGGTACCATGAAACTTACTGGACACCCTGTGCGCACGGGGTCCTGGACCCCCGTGCGCACGGGGTGGGTGAAAATCACTGGACACCCCGTGCACACGGGGTCCTAGACCCCCGTGCGCACGAGGTGGTTGGAATTCCACTGGACACCCCGTGCGCACGGGGCTAACTTGGCCCGTGCGCACAGGGTCCAACGGGCAGAAATCCCCACCCGGCCAAGAACACTATATAAGCCCCCTTCTTCCACCTCCAACCACTAACCCTAATGTCTTGTTGAGCTCCACCATTGCTACACCTCCATTTGCTCATTACTCTCAATCCCTCCACCCAAACTTGTTGAAACTTTGGGGATTGGGAGAGCAAGACCCGATCTACACCTTGACCAAACCAAATCGTGTTCCCCACAATATTTGTCCACCATTGACTAGTTACTCTTGGAGCTTGGACTCCTAGGCGGTTAGAGGTTCCTCCGGAAGCTTCCTTGCTTGTGGTGTGCTCCAGAGAAGTTTGTAAAGGTGTGGTGGTCGCCTTCAAGACCAACCCCAAGTGATTCGAGGCTCATCCGTTGGGGGTGACTCGAAGGAGATTACGGTGAGCCTTCGGTGGCGTTCCGCAAGCTTTGGCTCCGGCACCGCTCCAAACGGAGAGTAGCTCTTCCCCAAGGAAGAGTGAACTTCGGGATAAAATCCGCGTCCTCGTCTCACTTGTGGTTAATCCTTTCCCGCACCTTACTTTGCTTTATATGCTTGTTGGCTTGCTACCTAGATTGTTGCCTAGCATATTTAGCTTGGAGCTTGCTTGTCATATAGGTTGCATTCACCTAGTTGCATATCTAGTGAACCCTATTTATCCGCTAAGCCTTAACATTGACAAGAAAGGTTAAAATTTGTAGTCTCCTATTCACCCCCCTCTAGTCGACCGTATCGATCCTTTCAGTAATGATCTTTTCTAGTAGCCTTATTCAATTTGCGAAAATGAATTACCATTCTATAACCCGTAACAATTCTTTGTGGGATCAATTCATTCTTATCATTAGGAACAACAATAATACCTCCCTTCTTAGGGACACAATGAACAGGACTTACCCACTGACTATCAGCAATAGGATAAATTATACCTGCTTCCAGAAGCTTTAGTATTTCATTTCTTACCACTTCTTTCATCTTAGGATTTAACCGTCGTTGGTGATCAACAACTGGTTTAGCATCTTTCTCCAATTTAATTTTGTGCTGGCATAGAGTGGGACTAATGCCCTTAAGATCATCAAGAGTATATCCAATAGCAGCACGGTGCTTCTTCAGAGTTTTAAATAATCTCTTTTCTTCATGCTCTGAAAGGTTAGCACTAATAATAACAGGATATATCTTCTTTTCATCGAGATAAGCATATTTCAAAGTATCCGGTAATTGTTTAAGCTCAAACACGGGATCACCCTTAGGTGGAGGAGGATCCCCAAGGATTTCAACAGGCAAATTGTGTTTCAAAATAGGCCCTTGATTAAAGAATACTTCATCTATTTCCCTTCTTTCATTCATAGACAAATCATTTTCATGGTCTAGCAAATATTGTTCTAAAGGATCAGTAGGAGGCACGGCAATAGAAGCAAGACCAATAATTTCATCCTTGCTAGGCAATTCTTTATCATGGGGTTGTCTACGAAATTTAGAGAAATTAAAATCATGAGACATATCCCCTAAACCAACAGTAACAATATCTTTCTCGCAGTCTATCTTAGCATTAACAGTACTCAAGAAGGGTCTACCAAATATAATGGGACAAAAATTATCTTGTGGGGAACCAAGAACAAGAAAATCAGTAGGATATTTTATCTTCCCACACAAGACTTCAACATCTCTGACAATCCCAATCGGTGATATAGTATCTCTATTGGCAAGCTTAATAGTAAAATCAATATCCTCTATCTCAACAGGTGCAATATCATTCATAATTTCTTTATATAAGGTATAAGGGATTGCACTCACACTAGCACCCACATCACATAAGCCATGATAACAATGATCTCCTATCTTAACGGAAACAACAGGCATGCCAACAACAGGTCTATGTTTATCTTTAGTATCAGGTTTAGCAATTCTAGCAGCTTCATCACAGAAATAAATAACATGCCCATCAATATTATCAACCAAGAGATCTTTAACCATAGCAATACTAGGTTCAACTTTAATTTGCTCAGGGGGTGTAGGTGTCCTAGTTTGACTCTTACGAACCACAATTGAAGCTTTAGCATGATCCTTTATTCTAACAGGAAAAGGTGGTTTCTCAATATAAGCAGTAGGAACAATAGGATCAACATTATAAGTAATAGTTTCTTCTTCAACTTTAACAGGTTCAACTGCTTTAACTTCAATGGGAGGATGATATTTAAACCACTTCTCCTTAGGGAGATCAACATGGGTAGCAAAGGATTCACAGAAAGAAGCTACTATCTCAGAGTCAAGTCCATATTTAGTGCTAAAATCACGAAAAGCATCAGTATCCATAAAAGATTTAACACAATCAAACTTAAGGTTTATACCTGACTCTTTACCTTCGTCGAGGTCCCAATCTTCAGAGTTGCACTTAATTCTTTCCAATAAATCCCATTTGAATCCAATATCCTTCTTCATATAGGAACCAGCACAAGAAGTATCGAGCATGGATCGATCATTATGAGAAAGCCGAGCATAAATTTTTTGAATAATAATTTCTCTTAAGAGATCATGATTGGGGCATGAATATAACATTGACTTAAGCCTCCCCCAAGCTTGAGCGGTATTTTCTCCTTCACGAGGCCAAAAATTATAAATATAATTCCGATCACGATGAACTAGATGCATAGGATAAAACTTCTGATGAAATTCCAATTTCAATCGGTTGTAGTTCCATGATCCAATATCATCCAATAGCCTATACCATGTCAATGCCTTCTCCTTCAAAGATAAAGGGAAGACCTTCTTCTTGACTTCATCCTCGGGCAAACCTGCAAGCTTAAATAATCCACAAACTTCATCCACATAGATTAGATGCATATCAAGATGTAATGTTCCATCTCCTGTGTAAGGATGAGCTAGCAGCTTCTCTATCATACCCGAAGGAATTTCATAATAAATATTTTCAGTAGGTGCAGTAGGTTGAGGAGCAACTATTTGTGGTTCCGATCGAGGTGAAGATACCCCGAACAAACCCCTCAAAGGATTATCTTCCATAGTAACAAGTGACAGTAAAATTCAGCACACTATATAAATGTTTCCTTAGCAAATTCCACTTACCAAAGGCGCTTCACTCCCCGGCAACGGCGCCAGAAAAGAGTCTTGATGACCCACAAGTATAGGGGATCTATCATAGTCCTTTCGATAAGTAAGAGTGTCGAACCCAACGAGGAGCAGAAGGAAATGACAAGTGGTTTCCAGCAAGGTATTCTCTGCAAGCACTGAAATTATCGGTAACAGATAGTTTGGTGATAAGGCAAATCATAACGAGTAACAAGTAATAAAAGTAAATAAGGTGCAGCAAGGTGGCCCAATCCTTTTTGTAGCAAAGGAAAAGTCTGGACGAACTCTTATATAAAGCAAAGCGCTCCCGAGGACACATGGGAATTGTTGTCAAGTTAGTTTTCATCATGCTCATATGATTCGTGTTCGTTACTTTGATAATTTGATATGTGGGTGGACCGGTGCTTGGGTGCTGTCCTTCCTTGGACAAGCCTCCCACTTATGATTAACCCCTCTCGCAAGCATCCGCAACTACGAAAGAAGAATTAAGGTAAACCTAACCATAGCATGAAACATATGGATCCAAATCAGCCACTTACGAAGCAACGCATAAACTAGGGTTTAAGCTTCTGTCACTCTAGCAACCCATCATCTACTTATTACTTCCCAATGCCTTCCCCTAGGCCCAAATCATGGTGAAGTGTCATGTAGTCGACGTTCACATAACACCACTAGAGGAAAGACAACATACATCTCATCAAAATATCGAACGAATACCAAATTCACATGATTACTTATAACAAGACTTCTCCCATGTCCTCAGGAACAAACGTAACTACTCACAAAGCATATTCATGTTCATAATCAGAGGAGTATTAATTATCATTAAGGATCTGAAAATATAATCTTCCACCGGATAAACCAACTAGCATCAACTACAAGGAGTGATCAACACTACTAGCAACCCACAGGTACCAATCTGAGGTTTTGAGACAAAGATCGGATACAAGAGATGAACTAGGGTTTGAGAGGAGATGGTGCTGGTGAAGATGTTGATGGAGATTGACCCTCCCTCGATGACAGGATCGATGGTGATGACAATGGCGATGATTTCCCCCTCCCGGAGGGATGTTTCCCCGGCAGAACAGCTCCGCCGGAGCCCTAGATTGGTTCTGCCCAGGTTCCGCCTCGAGACGGCGGCGCTTCGTCCCGAAAGCTTCCTTATGATTTTTTCCAGGGTAAAAGACACCATATAGCAGAAGATGGGCACCGGAGGCCTGCCAGGGGCCCACAAGGTCGGGGAGCGCGCCCAGGGGGGTAGGGCGCGCCCTCCACCCTTGTGGCTGGCTGGTGGCCCCCCTCTGGTTCTTTCTTCGCCCAATATTTTTTATTAATTCCAAAAACATGCTCCGTGAAGTTTCAGGACTTTTGGAGTTGTGCAGAATAGGTCTCTAATATTTGCTCCTTTTCCAGTCCAGAATTCTAGCTGCCGGCATTCTCCCTCTTCATGTAAACCTTGTAAAATAAGAGAGAAAATGCATAAGTATTGTGCCATAATGTGTAATAATAGCCCATAATGCAATAAATATTGATATAAAAGCATGATGCAAAATGGACGTATCAACGGGGCAAGCCCGATCTGGAGTCCAGGGGTGTGGGGATGCCCGATCTGGCGGCGCTGGGATGCGGTGGCCGGAACGTGTAGCGCGGCGGCGGGAGAAGGTGGACGGGGGGTGGGTGGCCGGGCAACGCGGCAACGGCGCCGGTAGAAGGTGGATGGGGTCGGGACGTGGCGGCGGCGGCCTATGGTGGTACTCCGGAGTCGGGGCTGGTAGGAGGTGGATGGGGCCGGGCGGCGGGGCAGCGGCCTTGGGTGGTGATCCGGGAGGGGCGCCGGTAGAACGTGGACATGGGCGGGGCGGGGCGGCGGCGGCCTGGGGTGGCGCTACGGTAGAAGGTGGGGCGGGGATTTTTGCTGCGGTTAGATTCGCGAGACAGTAGTCAGGTGTTAGCAGAATAAGCTAGTGTTAGCAGAATAAGACTCTTAAGGGGTGTTATTACAATAGACCCACCCTATATATATGTATATATATATTTGAAGTATATGATAACATTTTTATACACCATCAACATTTCTGAAATTTATCTTTTACATTAGAAAATTTAATACACATTCTACATTTTTCGTATACATCAGTAAAAAAATTGTGCACATTTGACAATTTTGAAATAGATGATTAGATTTTTTTAAAATACTTTTTTTTACACATTGTACATTTTTTAATGCGTCATAAAATTTATTTTACATGTTTAACATATTTAAACATATGATTAACATTTTTGATACACAATTTACATTTTAAAAACATTATGCTTTTATATTCTATTTTTTTAATACACGTTCTACATTTTTGGCATACTTTAGAAACATTTTTATGTACACCTTTAACATTGTTTACATAGATGATTAATGTTTTTTTAAACGCATATTTTTGGATGTCTACTTTTTCCTTACACATTATACATATTTTTTATACATCAAGAACATTTTTTTTGTACACCTTTAACATTTTTGACATAGATGATTAACAATTTTTGAAACGCATATTTTTGGATGTCTACTTTTTTCAAGCACATTATACATATTTTGTATACATCAGGAACAATTTTTATATACATGTTTATTATTCTCCAAATAAATTATTAACATTTATAAAAATCTATTATTTATGTCTACCTTTTCTCTACACCTTGTTATTTTTTTGTATACATTTTCCGTATACGTTGCAAACCTTTTTCATATACACATTTAATATTTTCCAGTGCATAATTAAGATTTTTCAAAAATGTATGATATTATATTTTTGTAATATATTTATTTGGAATATTTGGAAGTATAAACAAAAGTTAAAAAAAAACGTGACAGTGGCCTTCCGCGTGGCTTGGCCAGCCTAGTAGGGTGCCCGTCCCTTCGGCCTGTACTGCTCATCTTCTTCCTTTTATGAGTCATTCCTCTAAGTTCCTGTGTAATTCGAGCCATACTCAGTGAATTAGTCATCAATTGAGTGAGTTAGTAGTAGTACTGTGATCTTAACACTGGCCGTAGCTTCTGTCTCTGTTGCGGCTTTGTTCAGCTGGGACTCAACGATGAGCCCAGCCCAGGCCGAGAACGCATGCATGCCTAATGTTCGGCGTCCGGTGACCGTCACACAAAGTTCCGATGATTCAGGAAGATAATGCCTGCGGATTGTGAAGGCGCAAATGTCCATACCGTGCTCAGCCAAGCCAGTTCAGTCTCTGCCGAGCTACCAGTCAACGGAGGCAGCAGCCGGGTGGACAAACAAGGTCGGAGGAGTACACGGAGTAGACCGACAAACTGCCCGCTGTCACGCGGTGGTTACTGGTGAGCATATGATCAGACCACCAAATCAGTCGCATGTGGCCGTCGATTGACCCCGCGTCTTCCATACGCCCTACGGCGCGCGGGTATCTACGTGTCGACGCCTGCCCTCGGTGCACGGCGTGAACCCTGCGCCGAGCCGTCGACTTGATCCGGTCTCCATCGCTTTCACTCTCTCTCATGTCAGGTCAGGTGTGAAAGGCTGAAAGTTCCCGCTGGCCCCATCCCAACCGGAAGAATAGACCGACTTGGAGTCGCACCGGTCCCCACTGAGACGAGGATAGCGTCAACTCCCAAGTCTTCTTGAGAAATTTCTTTGGTTCGATTGTTACCTGTGCATACTATAAATAAGTGAAGTGGAAATCAATGGACCCAGCATCCCAAACACGACCGCGTCCATGGCTGGGAGAATGGAGGCCAAGCTCGCGGCCCCCGCGCTGCTCTCACTCGTCGCACTCACCCTGCTCGCGCACACGCTCCTCCTCCACCGTCCGCGCGCCACCGCCTGGTTCCTCTCCGCCGTCGACGCCTTCCGGTTCGACGACCGCCGCCTCGTCGAGCTCGTCAACCGGAGGAACATGATCCTCCTCTGCAACGCCATCCTCCTGGTCATCCTCAAGGACGCCGGGCTCCTGGCTGCTCCAGCTCGGCCACGCAGCTCCGCGGCCGTAACGACCGGTGGAGCTGCCAGCTCCGAGGCACGGCCTCAGCCCAAGAGTCGGCGGATCAGTGCTGCGGCTGGCGCGTCCGGCGCCGACGAAGGTCGGCTCGAGCGTGAACATCGAGGCGCTGAGATGGCCACGCCGCGAGTACGGCGCGGGAAGCCGCTGACGAGAGCGACGCAGAGGGAATATGCCGCGCTCCAAGAGATCGATCCCGCGGAGAAACAAAGATCGGAGTACAGCTTCAACTACCTTCATCATGGTACTGGCAACGAGATTGCCGTGGTGGCGGATAGGATCTCTAGTTTGCATGACGAGAGAAGCAGAGAGGAGCACGCGGTGCGGCAGGAAACAGAGGCTGAGTGCGCTGACGACGTGGACGAGATGAACAAGAAATTCGAAGAGTTCATCGCCAGCATGAGGAGGAAGATGCATCTCGAGACCCTGCAGCTGCAGCAGCAGGTCGACGTCTAGACACAGAGCGGAAAATTATGTACTCCGCAGATTGTAGAGTGACTAGTAGGGTGTATAGATTCGACTAATGTTGCTTATATCAGAAACCTGAATTTTTTTTTTTTGCGGGGAAGAAACCTGAAATTATGGGAGAATGGGAAATTGTTGTTCTGTTGCAATTTTGCAATGGACGCCAATAACCGGTGTAGCCTTGTAGGTCAGCCCTAGCGGGATTCAAGCGAACGATGCATTCTCCCTGGAGGGTTCGATCTAGCGAACGATTCTGTTCGGGGTGAAGTCCGAAAAAAACCTTAGTAGAACCAGTCGGAATCGAACCTTGAACTTCTAATCCCAGAAATTGACACCCTGTACTTAGCTATCCCAGTCAATTTGAACCCTGAATCGACCCTAGACTGTTTGTCGCACCGGGAAAAGGTCAATCCCGGCCGGGATTGTAGCGTCTTTCACTGACTATGCGGCCCTACTTGTCATATTCATGTTCTCCCTTCGATCTCTCTCCTCTTCTGCGTGATGCAGACTCCGTTGTGGCGAATGTCCACAGCCGATGCGAGTCAGCTAGGAAGGGTGAACGTTGTTGTCGCCGTCGTCGTTAACATCGTTCGGATTGGGATTTGGGGACGCATCGGCGAGGAGCTCCTGGTGAAAGCTGTCACTGGTACGGCAGCAACACGTAGGGTCGAGGAAGCCGGTGACGAACGGCCCCAAGGCGAGTCAGAACCCACGCCATCCGTGGGGGTCGGTGGCAAGGTTGTGGAAGCTGGAGCCCTGCACCCGAGCGCGGCCAGGGAGGCACCGTCAAACCGGCAGAGCACGAGGATAGGATATCCGCGAGGAGATCCTCAATTACTGTCGCAGGAATGCCCCACCTTCACAGCCTCTAGAATCGCAACAATCGTGTTCTTCTCAAGATGAACACACGTCGTCACAAACTCGCACTGGTGCAATTCTTTCCAACCATTCGTCCAGACCGTGCACACCTTGCAGCCAGCATGCGATGATTTTGACTGAAATCTGGGGTTGTATGCTTGCGCACATAATGTGTTTGATTAAGTGCCGATGGTTGAAGCAGGGTCTCCCACATCTCTTTGTATCGGCGATGCGCATGGGGCGCCAAGTAGAACGACGGGCACAACCGGATGATGTTGATTAGCAATGGCAACAGTGGAGGCATGCATGAGAATCTCCGGAGCTGGAAATGACGAGGTCGTGTATATTTGTAGTGTTATTGAAGGGCACTTGATATTCGACATGCATATCCCTGTAACAAGCATGCTAATCTTGTCCTCTATCTAAGCCACTTCTAGTTGGTAGCACAGACCACCGCAAACAAGCCATTAATATTGTCCAGGTGCATGTTATTGGGTCTGCACATGAGAGAAGGAGGAAGAAGATAGAGATGACATGTGGGCCACATAGTCAGTGATAGAAGTCACTGATCCCGGCCAGGGTCGACCTTTTCCCGGTGCGACAAACAGTCTAGGCTCGATTTAGGGTTGAAATCGACCGGGATTGCTAAGTACAGGGTGTCAATTTCAGGATTAGTACTTCGAGGTTTGATTCCGACCGGCTCTACGAGTTTAAGGTTTTTTTCAGACTTTACTCTTCTGTTCACTGGAAAGGGCCCCCGAGTGACCCCCCCTCCCCCTCTGTATGATAAGCTTGTTGCTCTCGCAACTGCCCCAGTTGGGCCACAAAAGAAGCTCGGTTTGCTATAAACTACTACCAAGTCTCAAAACCGGTATTTCGAACTGCGATGACATATATAATAAAAAGAATTAAATGCACTGAAGGTCCTAAATCTTTTAGCGAAGTGTCAGTTTAGTTCTATTTCTTTTAAAATGCATGTTTAGTTCCCAATTATGTGGTAAGTGGTACACCCGAGATCTTTTTTGCCCGAGCGACCTGCTAGTACAATCTAAGACAGCAATTCATAATCAGAAGTTTAATAACATAGAAATTTAGGGTTCACCGCTTTGTTGGTTCACCGCTTTGCCTCATCTAGAAAAATCTTCCTCACGCCCACCTCTCTCTCTCTCTCTCTCTCAGAAAAATCACCCCACGCCCCGCACCTGTTCTCCTCGTGCGCCGCCGCCACCGTTAACGCCTCCACGAGTCCAGCGAACAAACCATGGAGAACCATCTCCTCTCCCTCCTGCGGCTCTCTCCCTGGTCCTCCACTCCTCTTTCTCCCTCGGATCGAGCGTGGCCTAGAAGAAGGGTTCCAGTCGGGCCGGCAGCCACGGATGCGTGCTAGAAAGCGTCGCCTCCAGGCTTAGTGCCGGGACCGGGATATGCGCCGTCGCGTAGCGTCGCCGCACCACACGCCGAGGGGCGCCGCGCCGTTGATGGTTGCACAGTGGAGGGCGATGACTTCTGCGGGCCGGGGAACGCCCCGTGGTTGGCCGCCGCCACAGGGGAGCGTCGCTTTCTTCGACCAGCACCGGTCGACTTCAGTGGTTTCTCTCGCCGTCAACCACCGGTACGTTTACCTGCGGTCCACCTCTGCCAATTCACCAGCGACATCACTGTTGGTTGTACGTCCCCATGCGCACCCTTCAGGAAAACCCTATCAACCAATTCAAGCTCTCTCTGATTTCAATTTCAGTTGACCTTTTTGATGTTTCTACTTTGGTTCGTGTAGATGCCTCGCACTGTTGTGCTAATGCCTGGGAAGAGAAATCAAACCGATTGTGTTTTCATTGGAAATTCATTCCTTGTAGAGAGGTATGTACATTGATGCCATGTAAGTCTGTTTGGTGGAATCTAATGTAAGCATTGCATAAGATTTCACTTCTGCCCCGTTGTAATGCCCTGCTAGACAATCTTGATAAGACCAGAGTTCTTTGGCTTCGACGCATATATTGACTATGATGATGCTGTGGTGTGTGGCCCTTTTTTGGTGGTGTTTTGTGTTCGGCTGATTCCAATTTTGTTTGCTTGGTTCATGTAGCAATGAAAACTTCTAATTTATTCCCATAAAAAAACATCTACAGCAGGATTTTATGGGCGTCCTAAGCGAGCCGCTGGTGAGATCCTCGACGTCAATGCAGTGGAGGGAGTCAACAGCCAGCTTGAGGATGGAGGGAGGCCCCAGTTGGCGGAAACAATGACCTCGCTCCCGATCCACTGCGATGAATTGCACCGGCGCCTTCTCCTTGTGCGCCGCCGCGCATCTGATGGCTTGCCAGTGTGAGGTTTGTCCCTAAAGAATCTTCGAGGCCATGTAAAGGCGGCAGCGCTGAGGTTGCGTGCTCCTCGGAAAGGATGGATGCGTGGGCATGTTCCGGTTCTCATCGCCGACTCCAGCAGTGGATCTTCGTGGCCGTCTGTGACTTTTGTTGCCGTTAGCCTCCCCGCACGAGCCTGCGCCCAAGCTTTCCCCTAATCAGGTCAACCTGGTGCATGCCCAAGGTTTGTGGCCTGCGGTGAAAACGTCTGTACCTTGCTGCCGTCACAGGTATGGACCTTTACATCTCCAAATCAGGAGTTATGATCTGCATTCCACTACTTTATACTCTGTCTCAGGCGTGGTATTGATGCTGCTCTATGAGCAGTGTATATGAACTTGTGACATAAACGATAATAACTGGTTTCTTACTCTTAAAGCAGCTTATAAATATTTCTTCCCCAAATACTCCTGGTCTTCGCCAATTGTAATGTAGAAAGCACCTGCAAGAACTTGCGAAGAAGGTTTGTAGTTCTTCAAATTGAAGTGATTTTTGTTGCTTGGAAAATTAGAATGACCTACACTAGATGTGCTGGTGTAAAATGCATGAGATGAGATGCACTGGGCTGAAGATCTCATCACCGTTGCTTGTGAAAATTATATGGCACCAAGTTGATCCATTATTTCACTATGAGTTGGGGGTGACAAGTAAATACCTTCTGTTGAAGCAAACTAAGTATTCTCTCGTATCTGAAGAGTGAATTGCAGAAAATATCGACATTGAAGGCTAGGATTGCAGAAACAACACTTCTACAGTTTTGTGCGAAAAAAAGATTGGACGTAATTTTTTTGCAAAAAACACTGGTTGACGGCTTAGACCGTTTTAAGCATGATTATGACAGGTGGAACCCTCATTTGCCGACGTGGCGTACTGGTTCGCGACGGACGACGTTAGAATGGGTCTTTTTACAAAAAAACTCCTTCCCTCCCTACCAAAATCCCCTTCTCCTCCCTAAAAAAAAAGATCTAACTTCCCTGTCCTACCCGATCCAGATCGGTATCGAGGTTTCCAGCACACCATCGCCCTCCCCTCCACTGACGTTGTCGCCACGGTGTACCGTCGTCGCGGCCGGGCTCAAGGTGCTCGCCGCCTCCTTCTTGCCGGGCACCCTCGTGGCCGTCCTGTCATCATCGCGCGCATCGGGATGCACATCCTCCGCTTCCTGCCTGCCGGCGACGTAGATCCGCACTCCCGCGGCTGCCTCGGATCCCTTCCACGGCGACGTAGACCCGCCGGCGAGATAAATCCTCCCTCCCACGGCAGACTTATTCCATGGCAATAGGATGGCGCGCACGCGCCCGCAGCACCCCGTGAGCATGTCCACCTCCAGTGTGGCGCCGGGGCTAACGAGGAAGATCTCGCGACCCAGCAATGTGGAGCTCGAGCGTGCCGGCGTGTGGAGCTGGAGTGTGCCGGCGTGCGCACCAGCAGCAGCTCCACCGCGTCGGTCGGGCCACGTGCAGCAACAGCTCCACCGCGCCAGTCCTGCGCCGGCCGGGCCACGAGCAGCAGCAGGTCCATGAGATGCTACGAGAGATGACACGAGCAGCAGCAGCGCCGGCGTTTGGCCAGGCCGCGAGCAGCAGCAGCTGCGCCGGCGTCTGGCCGGGCCACGAGTAGCTTTGGGGCTGATTGCTTTTTTGTTTTTGAATGAAGGTTGTCCCTGCAAAACTACAGGGACTGTTTTGTAAATCCCAAAAATCCCTCATATAACAATGTCTAACTTGAACTGTTACGCCACGTCATCATCTGTGGGACCCACCTGTCACAATCATGCTCAAAACGGTCTAAATCATCAACTAGTGTTTTTTGCAAAAAAAAATTAGGCTCGGAATTAGTGGGTTTTGACACAAAACTGTAGAAGTGTGGTTTCCGCAACCCTAGCCTTCAATGTCGATGTTATCTGCAATTCACTCCATATCTGAATGAGCTCAAAGGTATTTTCCATGTTGTAGTACCTCCTACTAATGTATTTTATGTACATATTGTAAGTACTGAAGTACACAGCCTAGAGTGTGGAAATATTCATATGCCCCTTGCAATGCTCAGCTATTGAAGTTCACTACACCACGGTACAGTATTCCCTACTCACGTGTGTTGGAAAAGATGTCTATTACCGACCGATCAGTAGTTGAGAAAACTCTCGTCGAACTGTTGGCCGGGAAAACCTTCGTACGCTAACAAATTATCGGTGGGAATGCATGCACATTTGCCATCGAGCGGTCGGTCGGGAATTCTCCTGTACCCATCGAACTGTGGGTCGGCAAATAACGCCGACCGACCACCTGTGGCTAAATAGGCCAAGCGCGCGCAGACGTAAATTTTTAGCGCTAAATTTTGGCCCGGCCCGCGAACCTCACTGCTCTTTTCCTCCAGGTCCCGTGGAATCCCTAATTCCCCCACCACGAGCCGCCACTCGCGCCGCACATCACGACGCTCATTGTTCTCTCCGGCCGGCCGCTGCACCGCGCCGTCGTCCTCAAACCCTCCCGCCGCCCCACACCGCCCATCCCCCACGAACTCGTACCCTCTCCTCCACCAAGGTGCTCCATTCCCATCCCGTCACCAAGAACTCCGGCCTCGTCGTCGTCCTGGGCACCAGGCAGATCCCGGTGAAGACCAGGCTCAACCAGTGCCGGAAGCTCCTGTCGGCCGTGGCGGGGCACTGCTCCATGCCATCTTGCTTCTCCACCGCCGCCCCCGCGTCGTCTTGCCTCTCCACCGGTGCCCCCAAACCGGCCTGCTCCCCGCCATCGCTGCCCACTCCCTGCTGCCGCTGCCAGCAATTTCCCACGGTGAGGCAACTCCCTCCCCCTCCCCCCACTCCGTTTCTCGAACCTGACAACCAAATTCATCTCCCAGATCGGAACACATTAGCATTGGCGGGTTCTTCTTCAGAAGACCAGACGTCTAGCGTTCATCTTCAAGAGACCATATCCATTTGACGTGCAACCACACTCTGGTGAGTTTCTCTGCCCCGAGTCCTGACGACCTCCTTATGTGTGGATGTCAAAAGATGTGTATTTTTGCAACTGTGCAATGACGGATGAGGCAACTCTCTTAAAAATCCTTCAACATTATGTTTCTCGTCTGTGATTTAGTGCACTGTATGTGGTTGTTCTTTGCTTACAAAACATTATCGTCAGATCTGTTGGTATATGATGACTTGAACTAATTTCAGTTTCAGATGAATTTTGTTCATAAGATGTGGTGTGTCCAGGCTCTTTTTTCTTTCTTTCACTATATGATGTTGTGATTTAGTAGCTTGGAGCCTGGCACTTTAATTCAAAACTGATGTGAATACCTAAAATGATAAAAAAAAAAGCAGGAAATGGTGGCTAGCAAACTTATCTTTTTTATAAAATTGATGAGCTGAATGTCCAGGTAATGCTTTGTCTATAACTAATTTGGCTGCTAGATTTTTTGAAGTTGTTAGACTATAGTTTGATGGTTATATATTAGGTAATGCTTTGTCTATAACTAATTTGGCTGCTAGATTTATTGAAGTTGTTAGACCGTATTTTGATGGTTATATATTAGAGCTAAAGAACAATATGTACTGAACAATAAAGAACAATATGTACCTTTTCTCTTACGAGAGCTTCTCTAAGCTTTTCTAATATGTTATCCTAGTTTATTCCTATTAGCTCCCAGCCAATGCAGTGTGTGAACAAGTACTGAATGTTTTGTTTAGGCTTTGGTTCTTATGTGATTTTTTATTCAGAAAACTACACCGTGGGCGTTCATCTTCAAGTGATTATCCATCTAACGTGCTTGTTGCAACCACTTTGGTGAGTTTCTCCACCCCATGTATTGAGGCCCTCCTTAAGTGTGGATGCAATTAATGTATACAATCCCTTTTCACACTTTGGATTTTCCTTAAACACAGATCATGCATGTTGATTGCTGAAGTAGATTACTTTAGTATTGCAAGTGTTTTCTCCTACATGTGACATCTGAACTAGCAGTTTTGTAGTACAATCTCTCTTTTAAAGCTTTGAAATTTCCATTGCAGCCATCAAAGTCTGTTCACCCTATGATTCAACTTCTAGATATTTCTCATGGTAAGCATAATCCAATTAATTATGTTGTTCATGACCATGTCCTGCTAGTGCAGCACAGTTTGATTCATTCATGGTTTAGTGTCTTGCTTACATGCTTAATTGAGTTAAGTGTACAATAAAGAAAGGGGGCCTCAATCTGTTATTTAGATATGTTTTACATCTGCGCTTCTCTGAAATAAATGAAATTTAGTGTTGAGCTGAACCATACTACTTGGTGAAAAATGGTAAGCATCTGCTCTATGGAACACCATGTTTTTCTTTGTTGAATTGGCTATCATACGCTTGGTCCTCCTTGACAAATAACAACTTGTGTTCAACTTGTTTATTTTAGATTTTGATTTCTAATAGTTATTCTTGTATAGAAAATGTGACACCACGTGTAAAACCTTGTAGGTGAACATTTAAAACACTGCCCAGCAAATGAAGGGTGGAAACAGTACTAACCAGGAATGCCACTATTCAATGGGATCCGAATGACGCCTGGAATCCTGAAAGGTGGGTTATTATGCTTTGTTTGGCTATTAAGTCGTACCTGCAGGATCAAATATATAGACATGGTATAGTTATCCCTGCAGGATCATGCCTGTTTAGCAATAATACATTCTAGGGCAAACAAAAACATGAGATTATACTGATATTATGTATGTACATTCATAAAAGGGGAACTTGTGTCTTTGGCCAATTTTTTTTCTCTTTCAATGAAATTTATCAGGTAATTTGGTTATCCTTCAATAAAGTTCCTTGACATTCACTTGCTATTCCTGCTGCTCCTCCTCCTGTGTAGACCATGGGCAATATATATAAATTATGGCATATATGTCATTCCTGGCCATTTGCTGTTAATATCATGGCATACTAATCTTAGGTGTTAATCTAAAACTACCACAGTAATTGGTACAGCTGGTATGTCTGAAAGTTCATCCAAGAAATAAACAAAGAGAAAATTGGGTTGCATTAAACATGACACTCTAATATACTTTCCTACAATCTTCTAATTACTACTGTCCAAGTGCTGAGGTTGCATTCCTTGCATCATGTTCCCCTTACTCCTTGAGTAAAAGGGTTGTGTATATGAAGAACTGTCAAAGTTCCTGCAGTCGCTCTACTGGTATTCCTATATTTTCCCCATCTTTACAAAAAACAAAAGCACCAAATATATTCTTACCTCTTCCATGTCAGGGGCACTTAGACAAGAAAGGAGATGGTTTTGGATATGAAGGTATAAAAATATATAGTGCATCATCAAGCAATGGAGGAAGCTATAGCAGGTCTGAATATCAACAAAAAAAAAGCAGAACTTAATTAGTTCCTGGAGCATATACTTAAATGATCATAGATCATGCAGGTTCATAACATGGAAATGCTCTTAGAAAGGTGGTTTACATGGATGTTGTCCTCTATTTGTCTAACCAAAAGTATGGCGAATGTTACTACAATGTAGTAGTTACACTGTCGTTCACTTATAGCAGGATAGTAAGTGATTATTTTTCGCTGTCGTTTTTGTGTATATTTATTTCTTTCTAAAAAAATAGGGTACAATCTGGAATATTAGTATATTGGTTCCATCCTACTTGCTGTAAATGCTTGATTTTGATGGATTTTGTTCATGGCTTTGATTATACAGTCTGGAATTTTACCCTTTTGGGACAAATTCAACAGAGTATACAATCCAATGCTAATGATTCAATTATCATGGTGTATTCAGGTCAAACCTAAATACTAGTCTACGTCCGCCTACCTTGGTAGGGATACCAGGTTAATCTACTTTGGTGCTGTAGCCTCTTTTCTTCTTACTCTTATTTTTTAGGAGCTAAGACGATACTTTCGGGCATTCAGAAAGAGTCACATCTATAATTAGCTACCAGGTAGCTATATCCAGTGTGAAGTACTAGAAAACTGCACATCTACTGAAAGAGTCACAGTTATATTTATTTAGCTTCCAGCTCATTTTATCCACTACCTATAAAGTTGTATGTTTATTTTTTTGGAAACAAGTGTTGGAATATTGGCTAGTACATATGTACAGTAACTTAAGTATATCCCCAGCACACTCTATGATCAGCAATCATACAGAGTAAATGATGCATTTCCTTTCAAATGGATAGACAAAGGTGGACCGAGGGCTTCTATGCCACATCCATGGCTATTGCTGGATGTTGATTGGCGGTCTTCACGACCAGAAATGCTAGTTTCGTAGATTAGGTAAGTGTATTCTTCTTTCTACTATTGCGTGTGCACAGTGCACATGTGAATTCTGGCCGCATTCAATTTCATAAATTAATTGAGCATTCTAATGAGACTTGTTTAACTTTTGTAGGAAGCAAACATAAGGACTCGACTCACAATGACCCATGAAGCCAGCGATCCGCGTCAACCGAATGTTTTACTTTTCATTTTGTACAACTAATGTCTCATACTTGCAGTCTTTTAGCTATCCTTTGTTGAACCTGATGTATGGTGTATTGGTGGTTATGTTTAGAACATAATGATGTGTATGTATGTGACCATTAGAGAATGGAATAAAAAATGTTTGGTGCACCTGATGTATGATGTTTTATGATGTCTTCGTGATTATGCTTAGAACAGATGAACTATATGTATGTGACAATCAGTACCATATGTTAGTTAAAGTTGTGATTGGATAAACAAAATGTAAAAGAATTTTTGGTCGCAAAAGAAAACACTGTCTGATTGTTGGTTGGCAAAACAAACCCTGCCCGACTGTCGGTTGGGAAAGGCTAAAACCAGGCCCAACAGAATGTTGGCCGGGAAAGAATTCCCATCCGATAGTTCGTCGGGAAAGGCCCACGGCTACCCCAATGGGCTGTTAGTCGGGAAAGGCCCATGGCAAGCCCAACATATTGTTGGTCGGGAAAGATTCGCCATACCCATCAAGCAGTCGGTCGGGAAAGATATGTCGGTCGGGAAAGGGTTTTCCTGTCTGGACTTTCCCCAACAGACACGATCGGTCGGCAATAGTGTTTCCCGACTGACTGTTTGTTGGCGGAAGTTGTTTTCCCGACCAAGTAGGTTGTTGGGAATGTAGTGTTGTGGTGTAGTGGTTTGACAAAGTTTATGATGTTGTGGAACTATTGAATTGTGATTTTTTATTCAATATGGTTCAAGAGACGGGGATCATGCATAAATAAGCAGGCTTGCTGAACAGAGTATGACAGGTCGGGACGAGTAATGGTAAGGTATTGGAGCGCACCGGTGATGCTGCGATAAAGGGTGGCATCGTGAAAAGGTTCGCCGTTGGAAGATAGTTTGGCACCAGTGTCAACGGGAGTATGGGAAGGCTGACAGGCAAGCATACCAGCACGAGAAAGAATATCAAGGATGCATTGTCGTTGAGATAGTAAGAGACCAGTGGAATCACAAGTAACGACGATGCCCAAGAAGTGATGAAGATGGCCGAGGTCAGTCATGGAGAACTCAGACTGAAGAAGAGAAATAATATGAGCTAAGAACGAAGAGGGAGATGTAGTGAGGATGATATCATCAACTTATAGAAGTAAGTAGGCAGTCTGGTTATCAGAATGATGAATAAAAAGAGAGGAATCAGAGAGAGAAGGAACAAAGCCGATAGACTGAAGGTAAGTGGCGAAACATTGAAACCACGCACGAGGCGCTTGTTTTAAGCCGTAAAGAGATTTTTTTAAGGAGACAAACATGATTGGGAAGAGAGGGATCCTCGAACCCAAGAGGTTGCTGACCATACACCGTTTCATTGAGGGAGCTGTGAAGGAAGGCATTTTGCACATCGAGCTGATGGATAGGCCAGTCGTAGGAGACGACAAGGCTTAGAAGGTGTGAATAGTACTTGGTTTGACGATGGGATAGAAAGTTTCGTCATAGTCGATGCCATGCTGTTGAGAAAACCCGCAACGGACCCACCGAGCCTTGTAGCGGGATAGACTACCGTAGGAGTGAAATTTCTAACGAAAGGCCAATTTGTCGGAAACTAAGTTGGGGCTGGAGGGACGAGGAACGAGTTGCCAAGTGTTATTCAGAACAAGAGCATGGTACTTTTGTTTCATGGCGTCAACCCTATGAGGATCAAGGAGAGCGGCTTTGTATGATTTTGGGATAGGGGATGCGGTACGATTAAGACGACATGTAGGAAGGCCAAAGACAGCTTTGGCACCGGTGCGCATAGTGTGGTCATTGGTTGGAAATGGGGACGGAAATGGCATGAGGCAATGGAGGACGTGGAGGCTGGGAAGGATATGATGCCGAGTAAGAAGAGGCAGCCGATGGAGGGGTGGACGGAGGATGATGCTCAAGCGCGCCCTGCGCAGCGGATGGAGCGGGTGCGATAGAAGTGGGTGTATTAGCAGATGTTGGATCGCGTGGAGCGGGCGAGTAGGATGGGCGAACGACGCCCGGGTCTGCATGGCGTGCTATAGGAGGATGCAATGGGAAAAGAACACGTCCCGTAGGTGGTGTAGCAGGCGAGGCTGGTGATGTTATCTCTAGAGAATGATTGGTGAAAGAAAAGACATGCTCAACAAATGTGACGTGTCGAGAGACATGCACATGAGCTGAAGTCAAATCTAGGCCGCGGTAACCTTTATGCTCATCGGTATGGACAAGAAACACACATGGGAAAGAGAGTGTGGGGCGAGTTTGTTAGGAGATGTTGCATAAGCATTGGGAAAACACAGGCAGCCAAAGACGCGTAGCTCAAGGTAGTCTGGATGAGAAAGAAAAAGGGAATAGTATGGAGTGGTAGAAGGTTGGCTTTGGAGGGACGTATGTTGAGAAGATATGTGGTTGTATGTAGTGCTTCAGCCCAAAATTGAGGTGGCATGGATGAGTGAATTAGCAGAATAATTATGTTATTGATGGTACGAAGAGAGCGTTCAGCTTTGCCGTTTTGAAGTGAGGTGTAAAGGCAAGAAATTCAAAGTAAAATGCCATGAGAAAGGAAGGTGTGATTACATAAGTTGTCAAATTCACGTCCATTGTCACACTGAACGAAGCGTATAGGAAGAAGGAAGTGGGCGGACACATATCGTCGAAAATTACGGAAAATGGCATGCAGATCAGATTTGTTGCGAAGGGCAAAGGTCCAAACAAAATGAGTAAAATCATTCAATATGACAAGATAATATTTAAAGCCGAATACACCGCAGATAGGCAACGTCCATATGTCGCAATGCAATAATTCAAAAGAAAGGGTGCTAGTGGAACTAGATGAACTAAAAGGAAGCTGAACATGTTTGCCTTGTTGACACGACTCACAAACGGAGACACACGATAATCTCGATTATTTGGTACGGAAAACTCGCTAAGGACCGAAGATAGAACATCACAATGAGGATGCCCGAGACGCTGGTGCTAGAGATCAACCGAAGCAGCCATGGGGTAGGAGCGGCGGGAGTGGGAGCACCATGAAGAGTATAGAGGTCACCGGAGCTATTGAACCGAGCGATCTCCACCTTGGTTAGAAGGTCTTTCACAGACAAACCAAAGGGGTCAAATTCCAAAGAAAAATGATTGTCAACAGTAAATTGCCGAACCGATATTAGATTTTGAATGAGTCGGGTGCAACAAGAACATTGCTAAGGGCTAGGCTGCGGTTAATGGTAGGAATACATGTGTGACCAATGCATGAAATAGGGACAACGGAGCCATCCCCAATGGTGATGGAGGAGTAAGAGAGGGGAGGGGAACAAGATGACAGCATATTACTCGAAGCGGACATATGACAAGAAGCACCAAAATCGAAGATCAAATCATTAACTGAGCCTCCATGGGTAGCAAAGTTGTTCATGGCCGAAAGAGACGCAGCTTGATCCCAGCCCAGTGTAGAAGAAGAATCCGATAATGATGCAATGTTTGGTGCGTAGATCGAGGGAGCAGTCGATGGAGCGGCCTGGTATAGCAGTGTAGGATAGGCACCATACGGAGTGTACGGCAGATAGCTAGGAGAAGACACATACGGTGTAGCATGGTAGGCCTGTGAAGGAGGATGCGGACCGAGTAGTCCTGGAGCGCTAGTGTGCGGACGCATGCCCGGCATCCAAGCGCCGGAGTACGCTAGCGGTGGTGGCATTAAAGACAACGATGACGTCCATGGCATTGGCCAGGCTTGAACAAGTCCGGTCCATGGATCATGTGGTGGCCGCCAGGTCGGCGAAGCCGTCGGAGCAGAGGCGACTGTGGATGGAGGTGCCATTGGCGGAGCGGGCACACCTGTAGGAGTTGAGGTAGATCCTGTCGACGACGGCCAATACACCGGATTCTTCCCATGATAATTCGGGCTTGGACGCCGGCCTGACGGAGGCTACATGTTTGGTGATGGACTGGACGGCGCGGTCAAAGTAGGAGATGCCGGTGGACGGGCAGTAGCATGAAACACCTGAGGATGAGAATCCTTGCGAGCTAGAGTTCCCGCGGAGAGCTGCAACATAGATCGCACCTCGGCGAAGGTCGGAGGAGGCCGCATCATCGGGATGAAGGAGGCCTGCTTGTCGAAGTTTTCTTTGAGGCCGACGACAATGATGTTGGTGAGCTGCAAGTCGCTGATGGTGTCGCCGAGTTCACGAAGCTCGTCGCCGATAGCTTTGATGAGTTGGCTGGAGCATTGCTTTGGACCATGTTGCAGAGCTCGGTGTGGAGGGCGTTCTTCCGGGCGTCGCAGTTGCTCTGAAAAATCTAGCACGGAGCAGCCCAGATGTTGGCAGCAATGGCACCCTCGTGGTAGATCATGTTGAAGATGGCAAGATCATCCTTGACCATTGAGGATCATCCGGACGAGGAACGCCATTGTCAACCACATGAGAATGGAGATTGCATCGGCCAAGATGGAGATCGAAAAGATGTCGCCAATGATAATAGTTGTGGGAGGCTAGGTCAAGAACGATGGGTATGTAGGGGCTAACATCAGCTATGGTGTCGACAAGAGACATTGGAGCAGCTATGAAGGTTGAGGTTCAGAACAATGGAGGTGGAGGAGTTTTGCACTGTGGCGGCTTGTTGGGCGTAGTAGCCCAGAGCGATGGCGGCAACGGTGTGGGTGGACGAGCCATGCCCTAGGAACGATAATCTGATAGTACCATGTAAGTTTGGAATAATCTCAACTTGTGATAAATGGATGCGGGGGTACAGGTTTATATACTAGGGTTAATTATCCGTTTGCCCTCAGTTGTGTCCATGTACTCAGTTTTGCCCTCAGTTGCGAATCGTGCTCAGTTTTACCCCTAGTCTGTGCGCACCAACTCGTTCCGTGAGTATTGCCGTCTCCGTCAGGTCAACGTATTTGACTCGGCCCTTACAGGTGGGACCAGGCGGCAGGCGGAGACACGCTACACAATCAGACCATTGCTGGCCGCCGCTTGTGGGACCCAGTAGAGAGTTGTTGCCCTCATGGCTTGTGGGACCCAGCAGAGAGCCGTTGCTCTCGCGGCTTGTGGGACTCAGCAGTGAACCATTGCTGGCCGCGGGTGTGCGATAAAAGCGGCGACGAAACGCGCCCCCGGAGCTCGCAGCGGTGACCAGCAATCAGCCGAGTGGGGGACGGGGTTGGAGGCGAACATGCGTAGAGGTGGGCGGTGACCCCTGTTGGTAGCTAGGAGCCGGGTGCGGGCGACCGAGACGGCGGCGTCGAGATCCCCTTCATCTCCGGGCGGTGGGAAGATTGATGTGGAGGGCGCGGCTATCTGCTACAGCTATAGGGCCGTGCGCGGAGGCGTTGAGATCCCCTTCGGCTCCGGGCGATCGTGAATCGAGCTCAATGACTTCTTCTAGCTCCCGCGCCACCTCACGGATCCAGATTCTGGCGCACATGGAGATGTCGATCTTCGTCTGTCCATGGTGTCGGGCGGATGTTGATTGGAGGGTTTCACGCACACCGAAGAACTATAATCGCCTGGTCTACGTGTGCAGTGAGAAGGGGGTAAGAATGAGGGCAATTTCACCATTTTCGTGGTCGGGATCCTTGAGCAATACGGTTGATCTGTTTGGCGTTCATGCAGGTGAAATGTTTCTTCCTTTGGTCGATGTTCTGGCCAAGACGCTGATGAATGAACTGTTAGAAGAGCACCAAGAATGGTTGCCCATCCTGCCACGAACGTCAGCAGCCGCAGCGCGAGCTCCGGGTGAAGAGACGGAGGGTGGAGCACGTAATGACAGAGAGGTAGCTGTTGAGCTTAGGAGGTTGAACCAGAAGATTAGGAAGCTCGAAGATCAAGCACAAATACCGATTTGCAATTACATTTGGGCATTTGTAGGTATGGTAACCGCACTGGGTGTAATGTTGAAATTGTATAGAAAGGCATGAATTTGGGAGGAATTTGTAAGCTTGAAACTGTATGAAAAAAGGTTGACCAAAGGGAGAAGAAATGGAAAATTTAGAAACTTTGATTAATGAAATGCAGCTCTCTGCTCTGCCTTTCCGTAAAAAAAAGGTTTCGCTGTGGGCCAAATTCAGAGCCGAGAGCCCAATGTCAGCTAGACTAATGGGCCAACTCCATCCAATTGGGCCCATTCAGGGTGGGCAAATGAGAAGGGTGGATTCTCTCTAAAAAATGAGAAGGGTGGA
Source organism: Thinopyrum elongatum (assembly GCA_011799875.1). Taxonomy (NCBI): domain Eukaryota; kingdom Viridiplantae; phylum Streptophyta; class Magnoliopsida; order Poales; family Poaceae; genus Thinopyrum; species Thinopyrum elongatum. The sequence continues at coordinate 127,002,676 of CM022297.1, forward strand.
AAGTGAACAAAAAAGCAATAGTGTGGAGTGCATAGCATGTGTGAGTGGTGTTGTATGGGTTCTTGTCCCATTTTTTCTTAATATAACGATACTCAGATCTCTTGCATGTTCGAAAAAAAAATTGTCTAAAAAATGAGAAGGGTGGAAAATGAATAAAAAAGGTGCGGCTGGGACTTGAACCCAAGACCGCATGGGTTTGTGGCGTTTAGTGCTGCGCTGGTAACCGATAGGGCAGATGGAAAGCCTTTCACATGGAAAGGGAAGGAAGCTATACATAGTGAGTTCGTGACTTGGTTTAGGCTTTAAAAATGCATGTTTGTACTGAATGTTTGGACACGCGTGAGAGTGGTTTTCCTTTGTTTTGTACTGAATTTTTGGAAACGCATGTTTGCACTGCCACATGATTCCGGTTAGAGTGGTTTTCCTTTGCTTTGTTGATGTAGCACTTGGTTTAGGGTTTAAAGGGAAGAAATCTGCATGTTAGTTCATGACTTGGTTTAGGGTTTAAAGGAAAGAAATCTTCATGCTTCCGTGGTCACAAAATCCGTTACAAGCTTGACCACTTGTTGATCTTTGGGCACGACATTTTTGGGCGCGGACATTTTTCAACACACACAAATGATCTCTTTGGGCACGAACATTTTTCAACACAAATAATAACTTAGATAGATAAGATGCAAACCACCGTACCCTTATATAGATGGGTACCTACATAGGTAAGTTCAGGGACACGACACGACATGTACGACATAGAAAAACAACAAAATAAAAATGATAAAACTAAAACATGATGAGCTTGACGAACAACTTCACTCCGGGCTCACAACCCTTCTTGAACATCTTCATCTTGACCTTTCTTCCACCTTGGCCGCGCCCCTTCACCACCGTCTTCAACTTCACTCCTCGTAGTAGGGAAGGGAGTGCATCTGGTTTGTGGTGGGGAAGATGATGTCGTTATTGGTGAAGATGTTGCACAACGTGAAGAAGATGGACTCACAGCCGCACCAAAACACTCCGCCGAGGAGCTCGCGCGCGTCGAACGGGTTGGTGAAGGTGACCGTGAGCAGTTTGAGGGTGCCGGCGTGGTCACGAACCTCATTGAGGGTAAACATCCTAGGCGAGCCCCGTGGGAGGTGGGCAAAGCCGGCGGTGAGGAAGTCGCGGGCGAGCTCGACGGACCCCCTCCACCTGGATTGCGCCCACACATGGAGCGTGCTCTCCACAAGGACGCCCGGCGGGTAGCGCAGCTCCTGCATGGTAGGCGGACGAAGGAAGGTCGGCCCGTTGTACTGCATCTTCAGTTGGTGCTTGGGGTCCTCGGAGAGGATGGAGGGCTCGATCGCTTGGGTGTTTGAAGTGGAGACAATGGATCTGGCTTGGGTGGTGAGTGGGAGAGGAAGAGAGGTGTATAAATAGGCGTGTGTGTGGTAGAGGAAGAGAGAAGGGTTGCGAATGAATGAATGGTGCGTGTGTGTATCTGGGCGCATGCGTGTGTATCCGTTATGATTTTACACTGAAACGATGGGGCGTGTGTATCCGGGCGCGTGCGTGCCTCTGAGTCACTGCAATGCATCTGAATCAAGCGGTGCATGGCCACGTCGCTCGCCTCCCACGCATGCATGCCCACGTCCTCGCTTCCCGCACCTGCATGCCCACGTCGCGTCGCTTCCCATGCATGCAGGCCTGGAAAGGCTGAGACGGGGCATTAACAACGCTCACAAGCCCGGACCGCGAGACGGCCGAACGATCCATCCAGCGCGCCCACTATCTGTGTTGAGAAAAAAAAAGCGGACAGCCAATCAGATCGCATCTCGCGGATCGCCCTCCGCCTCCCCGCAGATTCCTTCTAGAAGGGTGAGATCGACGGTCCTTGTTCAATGCTAGGGTTAGATCGACGGTCACTGTTCAGCGAGGTTTGGGAGGGGTTTGGAGTCAGTCAAAGATAGGTTTGACCAGAATTCAAATGAGCATAATAAATTCAAAAAAATCAAAAAAATGAAAAACCTGCGCACATAGTCTTCTTATGTCATATACTAACGATTTAAGTTGATAAACAAGGTCTACATACATTCAAACAAAAAAAATCATGTATCTCATGTGATATCTCAAGGGTATCTCAAACTCTGTTGTATGAAGTGAAGAGAAGTGGTTTGGGGTTTGGAACATGAAATTTTCAAAAACCTCACCAAAGCTTTATTTTGGAGTGACTAAGAAGGATCCAGGCTTAGTTTTTCATTTTCATGTTTTAAACTTGTTTAAATGTTGGTCAAAGTTAGGTTTGACTAGAATTGAAATGAGCATAATAATTTAAAAAAATCAGAAAAATGAAAAACCTACGCACATAGTCTTCTTATGTCATATACTAACGATTTAAGTTGATAAACAAGGTCTACATACATTCAAACGAAAAATTCATGGTTTCATGTATCTCATGTGATATCTCAAACTCTACTTTATGAAGTGAAGAGAAGTGGTTTGGGGTTTGGAACATGAAATTTTCAAAGACCTCACCAAAGCTTCATTTTGGAGTGACTAAGAAGGATCCATGCTTATTTTTTCATTTTCATGTTTTAGACTTGTTTAAATGTTGGTCAAAGTTAGGTTTGACCAGAATTCAAATGAGCATATCAAATTAAAAAAAAATCAAAAACCTGCGCACATAGTCTGTATATATAGAATATATATGTAGGAAAGTTATTTGGCTGATTTAGACAAGGTAAAAAAAACCTTGCTTAGAAATGAGGCCGTTTACCCTACCTTTGGAGCTCTTTTTAGCACATTTTTCATGAATGTGAGTTTACTTCGCAAAAGGGCTCGGATTGATGACCAAGTTAGAACAAACAAGTTCACCACAGTTTCAGAAGAATTGCAACATCCAAATAGCATGTCAAATTTGAAGTTTGGTTCAAATTTGATTTTTGGTACAAATTTGATTTTTGGTACACATTTTTTACATGACTTGCTCAAAACATGTACCATCATCATTCCAACATCATTCAAACATAGTTCTAACATAGGTGCAGCATCATTCAACAGAAATACAACATCATTCAAACATAGTTCTAACATAGGTGCAACATCATTCAACAGAATTACGACATCATTCATAATGTTTCATAAATTTTCATAAATAGCGTTGGGGCTTCTGTTTGATCCTTGAGTTTCTTGCCACCACTTTGCTCCTTGTGCTCATTGCTTCTTCTCTTCTCCGCTTGGTTGTCAGTACCTTAAGCGTCTTCTTCGAACCTACCGCAGAGCTGTACAAAATATAAAGGGTAATGAGATCATGTCAAGTGATAAATGTACAATAGTATTTGCAAGATTTACATACCTAGCAGAACTCACAACGACAGAAGGTTGGTCACCATTTGGAGCCTCACTTGGATCACCATTTGGAGCCTCACTTGGATCATCATTTGGAGGATCTTTTGGATCATCGTCAAAATCATCATTTGGATCATCGTCAAAATCATGCGGCTATTGACCATCATCATTTGGAACCTCATCAAAATCCTCATCTGTTGCAACCGGCTGTTGACCATCATTTTCATCATCTGTTGCAACTGACTACTGACCAACATTTTCATCAAAGCCTTCATTGAAACACTCTCCAAACACTGGAACTACTGTGTTATCACAATACTTACCGAAATGACCAGACCCACCACACCTTGTGCACGTACGCATCCTCACTCCAAGTCCAGCTCCTTCGCTGCGAGGTCTGAATCGACTCTTCCTTGGTCTACCTGCTGCTCTCTTCAGAACTGGAGTGCAAAGCTTGAATCCAGGGTCCACTATGTCCCATTGTAGTTTTCCCTCCAAAGCAGGTAAGGCAAATGCATATGTGACTTTGAACCTTGCAATAGAGTAGTAATCATGCACATACTGCTGTATGTTCCCTGCTGGACCTGAGAGAGAAGTGATGAAAAACAAGGCATGAATGCATGGCAACCCAGTTATCTGCCATTTCCTACAACTGCAAGTTCTAGCTTCTAAATCCACTGGATATCTCCATTCCCTCTTCTCTTTATCCAAAAATGATACCTCTGATGTGGTAGCCGAGCAAAGAGTCATGTTCATTTCCAAGCATGTTGTTTTCTGCTTAAGTTCATTCATCACGGAAGGGATGATAATGTGGCCCATGAATTTTGCCGCGGCTATTCCTGCACGATAATGAAACTTCTGCATGTATTCTATCCTTATCTTGTCAAGAAAATCCAGCACATAAAGACCCTTTAGTTTCTGGATCGTTGAGTTGAAAGACTCTGCAAGATTATTGAGCACATAGTCAACTTTGCTCAGTTCACTGAATTGGCTTCTGGCCCATAACTTGGAGTGGTGTGTTTCCAAGTATTCCTTCACTTTGGGATTCGTGTATAACTACCTCAAGTGGTAGTTGTGCTTCTTCACACCGCAAGTCAAAGATGTTGGCCATAAATTGTCGGTATACACCTTTCCTTTGTATTTCTTCACAAAATTTGCAGCAAGGTGACGCATGATACGTCCATTTTGCATCATGTTTTCCTACAGTTATTTATAATGTTTTTATGCATAATAATGCTTTCTGGAGTAATTCTAATGCATTTTCTCTCATAATATGCAAGGTTTACACAAAGAGGGAGAATACCGGCAGCTGGAATTCTGGACCTGAAAAAGCTACGTCAGAGTTACCTATTCTGCACATCTCCAAATGGGCTAATTTTTTTTGGAGAATTGTTTTAGAATATATAAAAAATACTGGAGCAAATAACTACCGGAGGGGGCCACCTTGGTGAGCACAAGACACCAGGGCGCGCCAGGGCCCCCAGGCGCGCCCTGGTGGGTTGTGCCCTCCTCGGCCCACCTCCGGTGCCCATCTTCTGGTATATAGGTCATTTTGACATAGAAAAAAATCAGAGGAGGACTTTCGGGACGAAGCGCCACCGTCTTGAGGCGGAACTTGGGCAGGAGCACTTTTGCCCTTCGACGGAACGATTCCGTTGGGGGAACTTCCCTCCCGGAGGTGAAATCATCATCATCGTCATCACCAACAACTCTCTCATCTTTGGGAGGGCAATCTCCATCAACATCTTCAACAACACCATCTCCTCTCAAACCCTAGTTCATCTCTTGTGTTCAATCTTTGTACCGGAACCTCAGATTGGAACCTGTGGGTGACTATTAGTGTTGATTACATCTTGTAGCTGATTACTATATGGTTTATTTGGTGGAAGATTATATGTTAAGATCCATTATGCTATTTAATACCCCTCTGATCTTGAGCATGATTATCATTTGTGAGTAGTTACTTTTGTTCTTGAGGTCACGGGAGAAGTCATGTTGCAAGTAATCATGTGAACTTGATATGTGTTCGATATTTTGATGATATGTATGTTGTGATTCCCTTAGGACTCCTTTGATTCAAAGGAATTCTATAGGATTTTTGAAGGATTGAAATCCTTTGGAATTTTTCCTACGTTTGTCCTTTGATTCATAGGATTGAATTCCATAGGAATTTTCCTATGGAATCTTTTGTACTACATTTCATAGGAAATCTAACATCCACTCCAACCTCTTTTTACAATTCCTTTGTTTTTCCCGTGACACCAAACACTCTTTGCTAGTCCTATAGGATTCAAGTGGGCATGCCACTCCAATCCTATACTTTTCCTATTCCTGCGTTTTTAAAATCCCGCGAATCAAAGAGGCCCTTAGTGGTGTCATGTGAACGTCGAATACATGGCACTTCACCATATTTGGGCCTAAGGGAATGCATTGTGGAGTAGTTATTAGATGATGGGTTGCTAGAGTGACAGAAGCTTAAACCCTAGTTTATGCGCTACTTCGCAAGGGACCGATTTGGATCCCAAAGTTTAATGCTATGGTTAGATTTTATCTTAATACCTTTCTCGTAGTTGCGGATGCTTGCGAGGGGGTTAATCTTAAGTAGGAGGTTTGTTCAAGTAAGAACGGCACCTAAGCACCGGTCCACCCACATATCAAATTATCAAAGTAGCGAACGCGAATCAAACCAACATGATGAAAGTGATATGGTGAAATTCCCGTGTACCCTCAAGAACGATTTGCTTATCATAAGAGACCGTTTTGGCCTGTCCTTTGCCACAAAAGAATTGGGCTACCTTGCTGCACTTTATCTACCATTACCGTTACTTGTCCGTTACAAATTATATTGCTATCCAACTACTTGTTACCGACTATTTCAGTGCTTGCAGAAAATACCTTGCTGAAAACCACTTGTCATGTCCTTCTGCTCCTCATTGGGTTCGACACTCTTACTTATCGAAAGGACTAGGATTGATCCCCTATACTTGTGGGTCATCAAGAATCTTTTCTAGCGCTGTTGCCAGGGAGTGAAGCGCTCTTGGTAAGTGGAAATTGGTAAGGAAAAACTATTACTACGTGCTGAAATTTATTGTCACTTGTTACTATGGAGAACCATCCTTTGAGGGGTTTGTTCGGGGTATCTTCACCTCGACCGGAAGCACAATTAGTTACCCCTCAACCTACTGCACCTACTTAAAATATTTTTTATGAAATTCCTTCGGGTATGATAGAACAACTGCTAGCTAATCCTTATGCAGGAGATGGAACCGAACATCCTGATATGCACTTGGTATATGTGGATGAAATTTGTGGATTATTTAAGCTTGCAGGTTTATCCGGAGATGAAGCTAAGAAGAAGGTTTTCCCTTTATATTTGAAGGGAAAAGCATTGACATGGTATATGCTATGCGATGATATTGGATCTTGGAACTGGAATTGATTGAAATTGGAATTTCACCAAATAATTTATCCTATGCATCTAGTTCATCATGATCGGAATTATATATATAATTTTTGGCCTCGTGAAGGAGAAAGTATCACTCTAGATTGGGGGAGGCTTAAGTCAATGTTATATTCATGCCCCAATCATGAGCTCTCTAGAGAAATTATCATTCAGAATTTTTATGCTCGGCTTTCTCATGATGATCGATACATGCTCGATACTTCTTGTACTGGTTCTTTTATGAAGAAGACTATTGAATTCAGGTGGGATCTCTTAAAAAGAATTAAACGCAACTCTAAATATTGGGAACTCAACGAAGGTAAAGTTTCATGTATCAAGCTTGAATTTGATTGTGTTAAATCTTTTATGAATACCGATGCTTTTCACAAGTTTAGCACTAAATATGGACTTGACTCTGAGATAGTAGCCTCTTTTTGTGAATATTTTGCTACTCATGTTGATCTCCCTAAGGAGAAGTGGTTTAAATATCATACCCCTATTAAAGAAGAAATTAAAGAACCGGTCATAGTTAAAGACGAAACTATTATTTACAATGTTGACCCAGTTGTGCCTACTGCTTATATTGAAAAACCACCTTTCCCTGTTAGGATAAAGGAACATGCTAAGGTTTCAACTGTGGTTCGCAAAAGTAATATTAGAGCACCTAAACCTGCTGAACAAATTGAAGTAGAACCTAGTGTTGCTATGGTTAAAGATCTCCTGGTAGAAAATATTGATGGGCATGTTATTTACTTCTGCGATGATGCTGCTAGAATTGCCAAACCCGATGAAAAAGATAAACATAGACCTGTTGTTGGCATGCCTGTTGCCTCAGTTAAAATAGGAGATCATTGTTATCATGGTTTATGTGACTTAGGTGCTAGCGTGAGTGCTATTCCTTTTACCTTATACCAAGAAATTATGAATGACATAGCACCCGCTGAAATAGAAGACATAGATGTTACTATTAAACTTGCTAAAAGAGACACCATCACACCACTTGGGATTGTTAGAGATGTTGAAGTCTTGTGTGGGAAAATAAAATACCCTACTAATTTTCTAGTTCTTGGTTCCCCACAAGATGATTTTTGTCCCATTATCTTTGGTAGACCTTTCTTGAACACCGTGAATGCTAAAATAGATTGTGAAAAACAAACTGTCGGTGTTAGCTTTGGTAATGAGTCTCATGAGTTTAATTTCTCCAAGTTTAGTAGACAACCACATAAGAAAGAATTACCTAGTTAGGATGAAATAATTGGTCTTGCTTCTATTGCCGTGCCTCCCATTGATCCACTAGAACAATATTTGCTAGACCATGAAAATGATATGCATATGCATGAAAGAAATGAAATAGATAAAATTTTCTTTGAACAACGACCTCTACTCAAACACAATTTGCCTATTGAAACTCTAGGGGGTCCTCCTCTACCTAAAGGTGATCCTATGTCTGAATTAAAGCAATTGCCTGACACTTTGAAATATGCTTATCTTGATGAGAAAAAGATATATCATGTTATTATTAGTGCTAACCTTTCAGAACATGAAGAAGAAAGATTATTGAAAATTCTGAAGAAGCACCGTGCTGCCATTAGATATACTCGTGATGATCTTAAGGGCATTAGTCCCACTCTCTATTAGCACAAGATTAATATGGAACCTGATGCTAAACCCGCTGTTGATCATCAACGACGTTTGAATCCTAAGATGAAAGAAGTGGTAAGAACTGAAATATTAAAGCTTCTGGAAGCAGGTATAATCTATCCCATAGCTGATAGTAGATGGGTAAGTCCCATTCATTGTATCCCTAAGAAGGGAGGTATCACTGTTGTTCCTAATGGTAAAAATGAACTTATTCCACAAAGAATTGTTACTGGCTATAGAATGGTAATTGATTTTAGAAAATTAAATAAAGCAACTAGAAAAGATCATTACCCTTTGCCTTTTATTGATCAAATGTTGGAAAGATTATCTAAGCACACACACTTTTGCTTTCTTGATGGATATTCTGTTTTCTCAAATACCTGTTTCACAGCCTGATCAACAGAAAACCACTTTTACTTGCCCGTTTGGAACTTATGCTTATAGACATATGCCTTTTGGTTTATGCAATGCTCCTGCTACCTTTCAAAGATGTATGACTGCTATATTCTCTGATTTTTGTGAAAAGATTGTTGAGGTTTTCATGGATGATTTTTATGTTTATGGAACTTCTTTTGATGATTGCTTGAGCAACCTTGATCGAGTTTTGTAGAGATGTGAGCAAACTAATCTTGTCTTGAATTGGGAGAAGTGCCACTTTATGGTTAATGAAGGTATTTTCTTGGGGCATAAAATTTCTGAACGAGGTATTGAGGTGGATAAAGCTAAAGTTGATGCAATTGAGAAAATGCCATGTACTAAGGATATTAAAGGTATTCGTAGTTTCCTTGGTCATGCTGGTTTCTATAGGAGGTTTATTAAAGACTTCTCTAAAATTTCTAGGCCTCTTACAAATCTTTTACAAAAGGATGTTCCATTTGTTTTTTATGATGACTGTGTAGAAGCCTTTGAAACACTTAAGAAAGCCTTAACTTCTGCACCTATTGTTCAACCACCTAATTGGAACTTGCCTTTTGAATTCATGTGTGATGCTAGTGATTATGCTGTTGGTGCTGTTCTAGGATAAAGAGTTGATAAGAAATTAAATGTTATCCATTATGCTAGCAAAACTCTAGACAGTGCCCAGAGAAATTATGCTACTACTGAAAAAGAATTTTTAGCAGTTGTGTTTGCTTGTGACAAATTCAGATCTTACATTGTTGATTCCAAAGTAATTGTTCACACTGATCATGCTGCTATTAAATATCTTATGGAAAAGAAAGATGCTAAACCTAGACTCATTAGGTGGGTTCTCTTGCTACAAGAATTTAATTTACATATTACCGATAAAAAAGGAGTTGAGAACCCCGTAGCTGATAACTTGTCTAGGTTAGAGAATATTCTTGATGACCCACTACCTATTGATGATAGCTTTCCTGATGAACAACTAGCTGCAATAAATGTTTCTCATAATACTCCTTGGTATGCTGACTATGCTAATTATATTGTTGCTAAATACATACCACCTAGTTTCACATACCAGCAGAAGAAAAAATTCTTCTATGGTTTAAGACATTACTTTTGGGATGACCCACATCTTTATAAAGAAGGAGTAGATGGTATTATTAGACGTTGTGTACCTGAGCATGAATAGGAACAAATCCTACGGAAATGTCACTCTGAATCTTATGGAGGGCATCATGCGGGAGATAGAACTGCTCATAAGGTATTGCAATCTGGTTTTTATTGGCCTACTCTCTTCAAAGATGCCCGTAAGTTTGTTGTATCTTGTGATGAATGTCAAAGAATTGGTAATATCGGTAAGCATCAAGAAATGCCTATGAATTATTCACTTGCAGTTGAACCATTTGATGTTTGGGGTTTTGATTATATGGGGCCTTTTCCTTCCTCTAATGGCTATACACATATTTTGGTTGCTGTTGATTATGTTATTAAGTGCATAGAAGCTATTCCAACTAGTAGTGCTGATCATAACACTTCCATTAAAATGCTTAAAGAAGTTATTTTCCTGAGGTTTGGAGTCCTTAGATATTTAATGACTGATGGTGGTTCACACTTTATTCATGGTGCTTTCCGTAAAATGCTTGCTAAATATGATGTTAACCATAGAATTGCATCACCCTATCATCCTCAATCTAGTGGTCAAGTTGAACTTAGCAATAGAGAAATAAAACTAATATTACAAAAATATGTTAATAGGCCCCGAAAGAATTGGTCTAAGAAATTGGATGATGCACTTTGGGCCTACAGAACAGCATATAAAAATCCTATGGGTATGTCTCCTTATAAAATGGTTTATGGAAAAGCTTGTCATTTGCCTCTAGAGTTAGAACATAAAGATTATTGGGCAATTAAAGAACTCAACTATGATTTCAAACTTGCTGGTGAAAAGAGGTTATTTGATATTAGCTCATTAGATGAATGGAGAACCCAAGCTTATGAAAATGCCAAACTATTTAAGGAAAAGTTAAAAGATGGCATGACAAAAGAATCCAAAAGCGGGAATTCAAAGTTGTAGAATATGTTCTTTTGTACAACTCTCGTTTTAGATTCTTCGCAGGAAACTTCTCTCTAAATGGGAAGTACCATATATTATCGAGGAGGTTTATCGCTCTGGAGCCATCAAAATAAATAATGCCGAAGGTACTAACCCGAAGGTGGTCAATGGGCAAAGAATTAAACACTATATCTCAGGTACGCCTATTAATGTTGAAAGCAATATTATCCAAACCATGACACCGGAGGAACACATAAAGAAACCTTCTGGAACACTCCAGAATACTAAAAAAGAGGAGGTACGTGATGCAGTAAGTAAACGGACTCCGAAAAATCCGCAAATTTTTTTTTGTCAGTTTTGGAATATTACAAAAATTAGGAAAATACAAACAACCAGGAAGGCAACTGAGGAGGGCACAAGACAACAGGGTGCGCCTGGCTTACCTGGCGCGCCCAGGTGGGTTGTGCCCACCTCGGGAACCTTCCCGACTGCGTTTTCCTCTTGTTTGCTTGTTTCCCAAGAAAAAAAATCTTTATATACCCCCCGAACGTATTGACCACCGTATCACGGAGAAATCTTCTGTTCTTCTTTCTTGCTATTTTCTGTTACATCTGTCAGGCCAGACTTCATGTCTTCTCCCTCCTCTGACCAAGTAGAAGGGGATGCTTGGTTGATGAAGATAGAACTAAAGAGAGAGGAACCAGAGGAAACCATCAAGCGTGACAAGGTCAAGGAAGTCGCGGGAGATCAAGTTCCGGCAGTAGGGCAGGCCGTTCCAGCAACAGAAGAAGAAGACATCCTTCAACCTTACTATGATCATCTTACCCCTACTGAAATTGAAGCTTTCAGGGTCATTGAAACGGTTCATGTGCAAAATAAATATCTCACTCGTGAAAATATTTTGTTGCAAGAGCATATCATCGCCCTTCGGAGCATCATTCGTAGATTGGAGTACCTCCTGAGCCTGAAGTGTGACGCTACCTCTTCACCACCACCATCATCATCTTCCCCACCAAAGGAGACTTGAGTTCATGGTATGGACACTCCCCTTGGCTTGTGCCAAGCTTGGGGGAGGTGCCCCGGTATCGTATCACCATCACTATCTTTGCCTTTATCTATTTTAGTTTGATCTTTAGTTATCCTATGATTTAGTTGAATAAAAGTTTAGTTCGATCCTTTCTTTTTGGGTGCTTGCTTAGTGATCTATCTATCTATGTAATCATGTGCGAGATACATAATAAAGAGTAGTTTGAGTTTTGTTTCTTTACTCTTTTGTTTCAATAAAAAGAAAGGAAAATAAATGAAAAAGATCATATGCTAATCTTATGGTAAGTAATGACATCACATAAGGAAAAGTATAAGTGGTAAAATTTATTGGAGATTGACAAACATAGCATTGGTCAGTGATGCAATTCAAGAAAGAATTAATAAGGGAAGAGAAGATTCACATGCAAATATACTATCTTGGACATCTTTTTTGATTGTGAGCCCCCATTAAATATTATGTGTCAAAATTGTTGATGTTGGACAAGGAAGACAATGTAATGATTTATGTTTGTTCATATTCACATAGAAGTTATATTGTCATAGATCCTTCAACATGTGGTGCTTGCTCAATATCTTTTCTAGCCAAAAACTCCGCACTAAGTAGAGATACTACTTGTGCATCCAAAAACCCTTAAACCCAAAATCTTATTTTGAGAGTCCACCATACCTACCTATGGATTGAGTAAGATCCTTCAAGTAAATTGTCATCGATGCAATAAGGCAATAAAAATTGCTTATAAATGTGTTGGATCATTTAGTGTAAGAGAAAATTAAGCGTTGTATGAACTTATGATGGCAAAGAAATAAAAGCGACGGACTGCATAATAAAGGTTGCTATCATAAGGGGCAATATAACATGGCGTTCTTTTGCATGAAGGGATTTGGCATACAAACAAAAAGCGCATGACAACCTCTGCTTCCCTCTGCGAAGGGCCTATCTTTTATTTTTATGTATTTACTTTTATGCAAGAGTCAAAGTATTCTTCCCTATTCCTTTTGTTTTTCTCTTTTTGCAAGCATCATGTGGTGAGGAAAGATCTAGGCACATATATCCAGTTGGATATGAGTGAGCATGAGTTATTATTGTTGACATCACCCTTGAGGTGAATGCGTTGGGAGGCGAAACTATAACCCCCTATCTTTCTATGTGTCCGGTTGAAACTTTTTGTTCATGGGTATGTTGTGAGTGTTAGCAATCATAGAAGGTTAGATGATGGTTGAGTATGTGGACTTGCCTAAAGGCTCCGATACGTGACCCTTCCTGAAAATATGATGAATTGTAGTTGCAAAGTTGACTGAGAACATAGTTTGTTGGTTCTCAATAAGGTGTATGCTTTATACTTCAATGTTGTGATGAACTCTTACTTGTTCATGAGAAGTTATATGATAAAAATTGTGTGATAAAGTTTTATGTTAAAGTTCTTTGCTGTTATAATAATAGGCATGATGCTTCTATGTCCGTATTTTGTTTTTATCGACACCTCTCTCTCTAAGCATGTGGACATGTTTTTCGATTTCAGTTTTTCACTTGAGGACAAGCGAGGTCTAAGCTTGGGGGAGTTGATACGTCCATTTTGCATCATGTTTTTCTACTGTTATTTATAATGTTTTTATGCATAATAATGCTTTTTGGAGTAATTCTAATGCCTTTTCTCTCATAATATGCAAGGTTTACACAAAGGGGGAGAATACCAGCAGCTGGAATTCTGGACCTGAAAAAGCTACGTCAGAGTTACCTATTCTGCACATCTCCAAATGGGCTGAAAATTTATGGAGAATTGTTTTGGAATATATAACAAATACTGCAGCAAATAACTACCGGAGGGGGCCACCCTGGTGAGCACAAGACACCAGGGCGCGCCTGGGCCCCCAGGCGTGCCCTGGTGGGTTGTGCCCTCCTCAGCCCACCTCCGGTGCCCATCTTCTGGTATATAGGTCATTTTGACCTAGAAAAAATCCAAGGGGGGCTTTCGGGACGAAGCACCGCCATCTCGAGGCGGAACTTGGGCAGGAACACTTCTGCCCTCCGGCGGAGCGATTCCGCCAGTGGAACTTCCCTCCCGGGGGGGGAGGGGGGAAATCATCGTCATCACTAACAACCCTCTCATCTTTGGGAGGGCAATCTCCATCAACATCTTCAACAGCACCATCTCCTCTCAAACCCTAGTTCATCTCTTATGTTCAATCTTTGTACCGGAACCTCAGATTGGTACCTGTGGGTGACTAGTAGTGTTGATTACATCTTGTAGTTGATTACTATATGGTTTATTTGGTGGAAGATTATACGTTCAGATCCATTATGCTATTTAATACCCCTGTGATCTTGAGCATGATTATCATTTGTGAGTAGTTACTTTTGTTCTTGTGGTCACGGGTGAAGTCATGTTGCAAGTAATCATGTGAACTTGATATGTGTTCGATATTTTGATGATATGTTTGTTGTGATTCCCTTAGTGGTGTCATGTGAACGTCGACTACATGGCACTTCACCATATTTGGGCCTAAGGGAATGCATTGTGGAGTAGTTATTAGATGATGGGTTGCTAGAGTGACAGAAGCTTAAACCCTAGTTTATGCGCTACTTCGTAAGGGACCGATTTGGATCCCAAAGTTTAATGCTATGGTTAGATTTTATCTTAATACCTTTCTCATAGGTGTGGATGCTTGCGAGGTGGTTAATCATAAGTAGGAGGTTTGTTCAAGTAAGAACAACACCTAAGCACCGGTCCACCCACATATCAAATTATCAAAGTAGCAAACACGAATCAAACCAACATGATGAAAGTGATATGGTGAAATTCCCGTGTACCCTCAAGAACGCTTTGCTTATCATAAGAGACAGTTTTGGCCTGTCCTTTGCCACAAAAGGATTGGGCTACCTTGTTGCACTTTATCTACCGGTACCATTACTTGTCCGTTACAAATTATATTGCTATCCAACTACTTGTTACCGACTATTTCAATGCTTGCAGAAAATACTTGCTGAAAACCACTTGTCATGTCCTTATGCTCCTCGTTGGGTTCGACACTCTTACTTATCGAAAGGACTATGATTGATCCCCGATACTTGTGGGTCATCAACGCATGCATTCCCTATGCTCTACTCCAGGGAACACATTGTCCACTGCCACTTCTAAACCTTTGCAGGCATTTGTATGAATTACCAACCCATTGGGATGTGCAATAGCCCGGTGCAGATTATGCAAAAACCAAGTCCAGCTCTCCTCCGACTCTGTCTCCAGCACACCGTACGCAACTGGAAATACGAAATTATGTGCTTCAACTGCACAAGCTGCTACTAACTGTCCTTTAAACCTCCCTGTGAGAAAAGTAGAATCAATAGCCAAATACGGCCTGCAGCCTGCCAAAAAAACCCTGGCAACAAGCCTCAAAGCAGACAAAAACCCTCCTAAAGCATTCCTTGGTCTTTGTCACTCCCTTGAATGTGTACTCCACGGTGTGGTGGTCAATATCTACAATACTACCTAGGCTAGTCCTCTCCACTTCAGCTTTGAATGAATACAACAATTGAAAACTTTCCTACCAGTTACCATAAATAGAATCCATAGCATGTTGTTTACCATTGAACACCCTCATGTATGGTAACTCTATCTTGAACTTGTCTTTGATGTTCTTCTGCAATTCCTTTGCACCCACTTGCTGGTTTTATTTCACCCAGTTCTTTACTTCTTCCGCCACCCATCTTGACTTGGCTTTACTGATTGTTTCCTTCCTAAGGGTTGATTCCTGGCATGTGTGCCTAAAAGGGTTCACTTTGACCTGAACATTCGTGCTAATTCACATTTGAGATGCGAGCATCCTCCATGGACAACCCTCAGTCGGACAGTGCACTCGGTAACGTACATGATCGCTCTTGTCAACTTTGAAAGTACGTTCTGCCTTGATGCAGTACGTCACAAGTGCATTTCTACACTCACTCATGGATGCAAAAATGGAACCTTCTTCCATATGAGGGTTCAAAGGGTCCCATTCAACAGCTGCAAGGTCTTTGTCCTCACCCACCATGTAATCCTCCACACGGACGTCATTGTCGGCGTCATCTTGGTTTTCAGCCCGAGGTGCCCGTCGTAAATTTTGAATAACATCAGAATATAGCCTCTCTTCATCAACCCCCAGAATTGTAGGCATCAGGCTCCACTTCAAGGGGGACCCTTCTGCTGGTGCCCACGCTTGTCAAGCCACCACGTTGCCGTGCACTAACTGAACTATTCTGGCTAGAGTTGCCATTACGACGACTTGGTTCTGCCCGAGAAGGTGCACCCTCTATCCTAGGTCCAAATGCTTGCTCAAGCACATCAATTTGCAGCCTCACATGAAAATTCTCTTTCTCCTTATGTTTAGCAAACATGGTAGCGAGCTCTTCATAATTACTAACTGTCACCCATTTATTTTCCCCATCGTAGTATTTGTATTCCACTTCATCAAGCAAACCCCAAGGATATTGGCTGCAAATTACCTCCCCAAATTGTCTGAAACTCCAATTACAAGCCATTGGCAAAAGATAATCGAAACCTCCTTGGAATTTCTTCTTATTCTTTGCATTCAGGACGTACCGGTCCCTTCTAATGTGCACCAAGAAAGCAAACCGCTACTCCATCCTAACCCACGAAAAACAGAGACGCAATTAGCACACCAATAGCAAAATCAACCGCAAACCAACTCGAATCGACTGTTGAAATGCACAAGGAAGCTCAATCTAAACAGGAGGCGTGACTTACCGCGGGTCAGTCGTGGACGCGGCGGATCTCTGGCCCGATGCCTGCCTCGCCAAATACTCCGGGGTCACCGCCGCTCGCCATTTTGCCCTGGGGTTCACCCTCTTCCTCTTTGTGCACCAGCCCCCACCTATCAGCGCTCCGGCCGAGAACACGGAAGGAGGCCCCACCGCAGGTCAAGCAGGTGGCGGGTGCAGTGGCAGAACGAGCGCCCCACCCGTGGCGTCGCAGGAAGGTGGCGGCGGAGCAGGTAGCGGTGGAGCAGGTGGCGGTGGAGTAGGACGGCCACGGCGGCGCAGTTGGTGGCGGCACCGCAGGACGGCCGTTCGGGAGCAGGTGGCGGCGCACGGGGCAGATTGGTGTTGGGTGTGCCCGGTTCGGACCCTAGGGTTTGTCGTTGTTGTGCGGTCCCACGTGTAAGCTCCGGACCCACTACCACTAACGCCAACAGACAGAATGGACTTCAGTCTGGCCGTTTGGCCTCGTCATAGTAGCTGCGCACAGACTAGGGGCAAAACTGAGCACGATTCACAACTGAGGGCAAAACTGAGTACATGGAAACCACTGAGGGCAAACAGATAATTAACCCTATATAGTACAGTTTGGAGACTCGTAACAGAGCCTATAATAAACGGATTACAACTCTTGTATTTCTATATCTAGGAGTCCTGATTGAATGCTCTTACATGCTGCAAGAAGATACAACCGCCTGTTAGTCAAAAATCAAAACCAAAATGGGCCCCTCGTACATATATGGCAGGCACACTCCTTGATGCTTCACCAACGTGATAATTTCACACCAGCAACCATGATATGATAGACTAACAAACAATCTGGAAATACTAGCAAATCTCACTAGCCATCGGGAATAGAACATAGAATATCCACATCAAGCTATTTCATTCACCCAGATAGGTCACTAGAGAGGTGCAATCTAACATATTCAAACACCTACACCTAGAAAATGGCAAGCAAGCTCACCACAAGGTGCAAACAGCTTGCACCTATGCGGCCGTCGTCTCGGCAAATCAGAATGAGGCAGGCCCAAATCTGCTACTCCTAAGCAGCGGCAGCGCAAAACAGAAGAAAAACAGTCTCTCCGAATTAACCTACCTAGTAAATATCCTTACTATCAAAAGAAATGAGTTGTAAAGTACTAGTAATAAGAGTGTGATTTTCTTCATCAAGAGCCATCCGTACACAGCCATCTGTAGATCTGGGAGTGCCGCCAGCTGCCTCACCTGCTCGACCTCAGGAGACGGCCCGCAAGGGGGCCTTGGGCAATGACGTGCCAGGGACCAGGACCAGGGTGGCGGTGTGCAGAGGTCCTCGAATGCGTGGGGTCGCCGGCCGGGAAGAGGATTGCAGCAGGAGGACCTCGGATGCGTGGGCCGCGATGGCCGATGCACTGGAGGGTGGGGGTGGCGGCGTGAGGCGCGCTGGGGCCATGCGGCCAGCGGCGGCAGGAGGCGCGCTGCGTTCGGAAGGTTGGGATGAGGTTTTAGTCCTAGGACAATTCTTTCGGGAGAGAGACGAACAAAGCGAATCGATTGGGCTGTTTGTCTAGATCATCGCCCGTTTATATGTCTCCAACGTATCTATAATTTTTTATTGTTCCATGCTATTATATTATCATTCTTGGATGTTTTACAATCATTTTATAGCAACCTTATATCATTTTTGGGACTAACCTATTGACATAGTGCCCAGTGCCAATTGCTGTTTTTTTGCTTGTTTTTTACTTCACAGAATATCAGTACCAAACGGAGTCCAAACATAGCGAAACTTTTTGGAGATTTTTTTGGACCAGAAGATAACTTGGGAGCCAAGGAAGCACCAGAGGGGAGGCTCGCGGGGCCCACAAGACACCAGGGTGCGCTAGGAGGCCCAGGCATGCCCTAATGGGTTATGGGGCCCACGGGGGTCTCCACCACCGCCTCTCAGCTCTATAAATACCCAAATATTCCAGAAACCCTAGGGGAATCGACAAAACACAATTCCAGCTGCCGCAAGTTTCAGAACCACGAGATCCAATCTAGAGCCCTATTCCGGCACTCTGCTGGAGGGGAACACGATCACGGAGGGGTTCATCATCCTCATTGGTGCTCCTCCGATGATGCGTGAGTAGTTCACCACAGCCCTACGGGTCCATAGGCAGTAGCTAGATGGCTTCTTCTCTCTTTTTGATTCTCAATACAATGTTCTCCTCGTTTTTCTTGGAGATCTATTTGATGTAATGACTTTTTGCGGTGTGTTTGTTGGGATCCGATGAAGTTCGAGTTTATGATCAGATCTATATCCATGAATATTATTTGAGTTTTCTTTGATCTCTTATATGCATGATTATTTATAGCCTCGTATTTCTTCTCCGAATCTTTGGTTTAGTTACGCCAACTAGATCGATTTTTCTTGCAATGGGAAGAGGTGCTTTGTGATGGGTTCGATCTTGCGGTATCCTCACCCAGTGAAAAAAGGGGTAGCGAGGCACGTATGTATTGTTGCTATTAAGGATAAAAAGATGGGGTTTATTACTACATGAATAGATCTTGTCTACATCATGTCATCGTTCTTATTGCATTACTCCGTTTCTCCATGAACTTAATACACTAGATATATGCTGGATAGCGGTCGATGCGTCGAGTAATAGTAGTAGATGCAGGCAGGAGTCAATCTACTAATCTTGGACGTGATGCCTATATTCATGATCATTGCCTTGGATATCGTCATAATTATTTGATCTTCTATCAATTGCCCAACAGTAATTTGTTTACCCACCATATGCTATTTTCTCGAGAGAAGCCACTAGTGAAATTTATGGCCCCCGGGTCTATCTTTTATCATATTGTTTTCAGATCTATATTTCGAAAAACCCAAAAATACCTTGCTGCACTTTTTCCTTACTTGTTTTATTTTGTGTTCTTGCTAGATCTATTTATCCAATCTCATACAATTTAATCTATCTTTTTGCCGTAGAGGGATTGACAACCCCTCTTACACGTCAGGTTGCAAGTATTTGTTCTTTCTGTGTAGGTACCGTTTACATAGTGTTGCTTGGTTCTCCTACTGGATTGATAACCTTGGTTTCATAACTGAGGGAAATACCTACCGTAGTTGTACTGCATCATCCCTTCCTCTTTGGGGAAATACCGACGCGGGTTCAAGTCGCATCAAAAGGAATTTTTGGCGCCGTTGCCGGGGAGACATCATCAACATCTATCAGGTTGCTAATCACAAATCTCATCTCCTTGCAATTTACATTATTTGCCATTTGCCTCTCATTTTCATCTCCCCCACTTCACATTGATGTTTTATTCGCCTCCTTTTTCGTTTGCCTTTTTCTCGTCAGATCTTTTGTTTGAGTATGATCTTGCTTGCCTACTTTGTTGTTATGCATAGTTCCTCATCTATTGCATGTACTCCCGAGAATGAGGTTCTTAATTTTAAACAAAGGGGAGGGGAGAATCTAAAATATGCTTGGTATAGGATTTGCAATGCTCATAATAGATCTATTCGTAGGCAATCTACCATTGTTCTTCTTCGCGGTTTTTATGTGGGCATTACCACTTTGTATAGATTCATCCTTGATACGATTACCGGTGGAAATTTCTTGATGTGTCCATCTTTGGATGCTTTTAATGCTGTGGGAGATCTAGTGGGTGCACCACCTATCATTATTAATGAAATAGTCTTAACTCTTGAACACGTTATGCAAAGATTGGATGCTATTGAAAAGAAGATGATCACCAAAGAACAAATTGAAAATTTGGATAAAAGGATGCATAATCTTGCTAATAAAATTGGGTCAAAAGCGGGAGTTGTTTTTAAATTACTAAGGGAAAAGGAAACAATAGCTAACGAAAGAATAGAAGAAAGCCCTTCTCGGATTGATAAGTTGGAAGAAATTTTTAGTAACTTAAGTTCAGCCTTTTCTTCTGTTAAGACGATTGAAAAAACTCCCGTAAAAATTTGCAAGTCTACACAACTCAATAAAAAGAAGGGTGTCACTTCTAATAGCAACAAGGAAGATCTTAAAATGATTAGTATTCATCCCAATTTTGTTGAAGTGATAAAAGACCCTACTTGCAAGAATGAATTCTTTAATCGTATTACTAAGAGTATTGTTATTGAAAACATATATGCTAAATCCTTGAAGAATTCTAGTTGTTTGATTGAGGAGTTGAAAACCAAAGATGACAATACTTGAATCTATGCATTATGCCTAGCTAAGGGCGTAAAATGATAGCGCTTGTTGGGAGGCAACCCAATGAATACAATTTACTTTTGGCTTTTTCTTTCTGTTCTTGAGTGTTTGAACAATTATGCTACTGTTATGATTGTGTTTTTTATGTTTTAATTAGTGTTTGTGCCAAGTAAAGCCTTTGGGATCATGTTGGGTGATAGTTGATTTGATCTTGTTGAAAAACAGAAAGTTTTGTGTCCAGTAGCAGAATTTTGTAAAATCACAGAAGCGACAAAAAATTCTGAATTTTTTACACAATATTAATATACAAATTGCTTACGTTTTCCAAAATTTTCAGAATTTTTGCAGTTACATAAGTATGATTAGAGTCCATATTACTATAGACTGTTCTGTTTTTATAGTTTCTGTTTTCGTTGAATTGTGTGCTTATTTTGATGAATCTATGGATTGTATTGGGGGGTATAAGCCATGGTAAAGTTGGAATGCAGTAGGTATAATGCAATAATAAAATATGAATGGGTTTGCAACAGTACTTAGAGTGGTGATTTGCTTTATTATACTAACGGATCTCACGAAGGTTTTGTTAAGTTTTGTGTGATTGAAGTTTTCAAGTTTTGGGTGAGATCACGATGGATGAAGGAACAAGGAGTGAAAAGAGCCTAAGCTTGGGGATGCCCATGGCAACCCAAGTTAATATTCAAGGAGAACCAAGCAAAGCTTGGGGATGCCCCGGAAGGCGTCCCCTCTTTCTTCTAACAACCATCGGTGATTTTAAATGGAGCTATATTTTTATTCGTCACATATCATGAGTTTTGCTTGGAGCGTCTTGTATTATATGAGTCTTTGCTTGTTTTGCTTTTTAGTTTTTCATAATTATCCTTGCTTGTCACACCTATTTGAGAGAGCCAAAATTATGCTATGATTTGTTAGAATTGCTCTATGTGCTTCACTTAAATTTTTTGAGCTATGGAATTGCTCTAGTGCTTCACTTATATCTTTTTGAGCATGGTGTGCTTTAGTTTTTTTTAAGAAATACTCTCATGCTTCACTTAGATTTATTTGAGAGTTAGTAATTTTTTTGAAGAAATTCTCTCATGCTTCACTTATATTATTTTGAGAGATGAAAATTTTTATGCTCATGTTCTTCACTTAAATTTGTTTGAGCTTGTTAAAAGCAATTGCAATATATGAAATTAGTTCCAAAGTGATAGATATTCAAAAGGGATATAGTAAAAACTTTCATGAAGATCCTTGGACAAAATAAACTTGATTCTTTGTAATAGTTTTGAGATATGATGATAGTAATATGTGAGTCATGTTGGTGAGTAATTATGCTTTAGTAAGAATATTGGTGTTAAGGTTTGTGATTCCCTATGCAAGCACGAAAGTAAATAGTTATGCAATGAAATTACATCCTACTTGTGGTGCATTATTCGGTGTTAGTTATGCTTAATGCTCATTTATGAGAATTTTCGTTTCTTGGTTGATTGCTTCTCAATATTTTTGCTAGCCTCCACTTGTACTAAGTAGAAATACTACTTGTGCATCCAAAATCCTTAAACCCAGTTTTGCCATATGAGTCCACCATACCTACCTATATGCGGTATTTCTGTGTCGTTCTAAGTAAATTTGTATGTGCCAACTCTAATTTTCAAAATGAATTTCCTTTTTGTGTGCCCGTACCGCTCATGAAGCGGCAGGGGGTGGCCAATATTTTTCCATGCTAAATGTGTTATTCTCAAGATGAGTGTTTATTCACTTGTCATTGCACGAGAGTACGACGGTAATAGGGATGCCCAGTCCCGAAATGAAAAGGAAAATTATTTTATGTTGTCAAACAATAAATTCCTTGGAAAGTGTTGGTATGGAAGGCACCCGTGGATACGGCTAGACATGGATTGTGAAAGAATGGTGGAAAAAGAAATAAACTTTATTTTTTGTTTGGGAACCGCCTATGATATATCTAGCATGGAAAGTATTGGGAACTACTCGGTCGTTTTCGTTGACAGGAAAAGCATGCCTCTCAAAAAAAATTATCTCACAATTTTTGCTTTGAGCTCTAGCACCTCTACAAATCTCTGCTTCCCTCTGTGAAGGGCCTATCTATTTACTTTATGCAATTTTTATTTTTTATTTGAATCTCCATCTTCTCTTATAAAGCACCAACTAGGGAGCACTATGGTCATACTTGTGCATTGGATGTAGCTAATATTTGAGTGTGTTTCGTGAATGGATCAATGATTGAGCATGATGGGCTAGGGATAACTTTCTTTAGTGTTGATATTTTAAAAGATATGGTTGCTTGTTGATATGCTTGAGTATTGAAGTCTTCATGCCAAATATAGACTATTGCTTTGAACCATCTCAAAGTCCAAATGTCCATGCTACAAAAGAAAAGAATATGTGATGAACATGTTAGGCAGCATTCCACATCAAAAATTCTGTTTTTATCATTTACCTACTCGAGGACGAGCAGGAATTAATCTTGGGGATGCTGATACGTCTCCAACGTATCTATAATTTTTTATTGTTCCATGTTGTTATATTATCATTCTTGGATGTTTTACAATCATTTTATAGCAACCTTATATCATTTTTTGGGACTAACCTATTGACATAGTGCCCAATGCCAGTTGCTGTTTTTTGCTTGTTTTTTACTTCACGGAATATCAGTACCAAATGGAGTCCAAACGCAGTGAAACTTTTTTGAGATTTTTTTGGACTAGAAGACAACTTGGGAGGCAAGGAAGCACCAAAGGGGAGGCCCATGGGGCCCACAAGACACTAGGGCGCGCCAGGAGGCCCAGGCGCGCCCTGATGGGTTGTGGGGCCCACAGGGGCCTCCTCCATCGCCTCTTAGCTCTATAAATACCCAAATATTCCAGAAACCCTAGGGGAGTCGACGAAACACAATTCCAGTCACTGCAAGTTCCAGAACCACGAGATCCAATCTAGAGCCCTATTCCGGCACTCTGCTGGAGGGGAACACGATCACGGAGGGGTTCATCATCCTCATTGGTGCTCCTCCGATGATGCGTGAGTAGTTCACCACAGACCTACTGGTCCGTAGGTAGTAGCTAGATGGCCTCTTCTCTCTTTTTGATTCTCAATACAATGTTCTCCTCATTTTTCTTAGAGATCTATTTGATGTAATGACTTTTTGCGGTGTGTTTGTTGGGATCGGATGAAGTTCGAGTTTATGATCAGATCTATATCCATGAATATTATTTGAGTTTTCTTTGATCTCTTATATGCATGATTATTTATAGCCTCGTATTTCTTCTCTGAATCTTTGGTTTAGTTACGCCAACTAGATCGATTTTTCTTGCAATGGGAAGAGGTGCTTTGTGATGGGTTCGATCTTGCGGTGTCCTCACCCAGTGAAAAAAGGGGTAGCGAGGCACGTATGTATTGTTGCTATTAAGGGTAAAAAGATGGGGTTTATTCCTACATGAATAAATCTTGTCTACATCATGTCATCATTCTTATTGCATTACTCCGTTTCTCCATGAACTTAATACACTAGATGCATGCTGGATAGCGGTCGATGTGTGGAGTAACAGTAGTAGATGCAGGCAGGAGTTGGTCTATTAATCTTAGACGTGATGCCTATATTCATGATCATTGCCTTGGATATTGTCATAATTATTTGATCTTCTATCAATTGCCCAACAGTAATTTGTTTACCCACCGTATGCTATTTTCTCGACAGAAGCCACTAGTGAAATCTACGGCCCCCGGGTCTATGTTTTATCATATTGTTTTCAGATCTATATTTCCAAAAACCAAAAAATACCTTGCTGCACTTTTTCTTTACTTGTTTTATTTTGTGTTCTTGCTAGATCTATTTATCCAATCTCATACAATTTAATCTATCTTTTTACCGTAGAGGGATTGACAACCCCTCTTACGCGTCAGGTTGCAAGTATTCGTTCTTTGTGTGCAGGTACCGTTTACATAGTGTTGCTTGTTTCTCCTACTGGATTGATAACCTTGGTTTCATAACTGAGGGAAACACCTACCGTAGCTGTACTGCATCATCCCTTCCTCTTTGCGGAAATACCGATGAAGTTTCAAGCCGCATCACCCGTGCATTGCTACGGGAGTTTAAAAAATTAAGTTTTAAAGATATTTTACTAGTTTAACCTATGCATATCACACAATTTCCTGTTGCTATGGGTACAAAATATGTATAGCATGACTATTGGAGCACATGTTGTGGTCATGTTCTGTCTTCCTCTCCTTAACTATTCCAATTTTTCTGTTGATCCGCTCTACTCTCCGGTAGTCCATTTGTGTTTTTGAAACATACAAAGCAGGAGAAGACATAATATAATCTCCCTTCTCACTTTGTTGCTCACCGCTGAACACTATTCACATGATATATCATATGCACATATCAGAAGCACATGTGTCATGAAATACAACATTATTGCCCATGTATTTCTACAGATCCTTAACACTCGTACCACGATCACCATATGTTGTCATCGCTCTCTTTGCTCTCTTGGATCTGCTCTGCAAAAAGATAGTAGATCTCTACTCCTAATGGAGCAGTTGGTAGCCTGGTACTCCGGTTTTATTTTCGTCCGGTTTTATTTCCTCCCACCTCACACTACTGATTTTTTTCTTAATTAATAACTCCACCCTCCCGCTGGTTTTCTGTTTTTTTCTAATCTAATTCAATCCATCGATCCGTCCTTAGTCACGATGCACTAACGTGAGGCCGCGACAGATCGGTTTCCATATAAAATAAAACACAATCATCAATCAAATGTTTGTTTCCTTTTTATAGGACTTACTGCCATACACGGCCTAGACAATAACTTCCATATACAAAATAAAGGGAAACACAATTAGGTTTCCTTTCCTTTCCAAAGCTGCAGCCACCGACCCCCTCCCCAGATCACGTTCTTTTTCCCATGCCTCCATCGACTATCTGATCTCCCATTTCCGTCGTCCTCCCCATGTTGCCAAGCTCCAACGCACAACTATACGAACGCCACCGACATAGGAAACCACCACTTCCTCCTCCACGACACTGCAGCCATCCCTCCGCCGGTGGCAACGCATCACTTGCTACACGCATCGTTGCAGAAGTGACTGATTATGCTGCTATTGGGTACAGGTACCCAAGGTTCGCCAGTGCGTCTGTTTTTTCCCCTCTGTGTGGTGACATGAACGGAAGGCAGTGGATCTGGGACGCGCCTGGCTCCACAAGACATTAGGCACAAGGAAGGATGGAAAGCCACCGACTAGATGGCCATGGGTGGCCCACTGAAGGTTTGAAACCTGTTGTGGCGTAATTTTTGTGCAGCCTACATGAAGATTGTAGGAGCTATCGATGTGGTCGTCCCATCAGCAACATGTACATACTGGATAGCACATAATTTGAAATTCTTGATGGAGTTGACTGACCACGACTTTGACTCTCGCAATGTTGCATGTTCTTCGGCGAAACTATGTTCAATTAATTTTTGCATCACCGTTGGAGTAAACAATCAAACCTACATATGAAATTTGTCCTATGGGTGTGTGCATTGAACAAGTACGACAACAATGGCAATATGAAGCTCATGGAAGAAAAGGTCAAGGAGGTGGATACTTGATGATCCATCGGTACATGTATGCATTGTGCTTGCAAAAAGATATTGTGACAAGTATCTCATGCTAAGCTTTAGTTTTGGTACTAATCTTCCATTCTCATGAAAAGGAGAATAATGAATAATAATCTATGTGGAGACATCCCCAAGGTTTTGATTAGTAAATGCAACATTTTGAAGTTAGTATTCTTTCCTTGATACACTACATCACCATTCTGTTTTAGCAAAATTGTTATGTAAATAAGTTCCTATCATCTAATTTAAGGTTAAAGTTACTCACTGTAATTTCTCATCTATGGTAGCTACATGGACCTCCACATAGGGAAGCAACAAAAGCACCAGGCCACCAATTCATAATCATCTTATTGGCCCTGCTTGGAGTGTCATTGGTACTTGCAGTTTGCCTCTGCTGCCATGTGGTAACGCAAAAAATCATGGAGGAAAACTCAGCAGGTCAAAACCAGGAAGCTTCTTACTCCCCCCGATCCAAAATAACTATCGTCATTTTGAACTAAAACCACGACACTTATTTTGGATCAGAGGGAGTACTATTTTTTTACTTGTAAAGTCTTTTCTTGTGTCTGCTGGACTTATAGACATTAATAAATGTGATTCATATGTCACTAACATGAACCTTCCTTTGGGTCTAGGCGACATTACGAAGCAGGTCTTGCACGCGCACAAGCTACAGGAGTCGAGCATGTCGTTGTGCGAAATCGTCACAGAGATGGCTCAAAAGTTCAGATTATGTAACCTTGAAGTGGTGACCAAGAACTTTGCAAACCAGAATGGTTAGAAGGTTTTGGGATGGTGTACTATGGGAATATGCCAGATGGAAGGGAGAATACAGTGAAAGTGCTGACAAACGATTCACACCATGGAGGTATAGAATGAAAGCAACAATCAAAAAATGACGTAGGTTGTCAATTGGTTTGCCAACAAAATGGTATATCAGGTGTTAAGTATTTCTCGATGTTAATGTTATTAATGTGTTGTAGTATCATTGATGTTCAGAATACACGGCAAGAAACTGGTGGCTTTTCTAGGTTATTACTACCATGAAGATGAGAGGAACATCAAGGAAAATCCTTTTCCTCAAAAGAAATGGATGGGAGGAATATCCTGGTCTATGATTTCATGATGAATAGGACCCTGAGACAGCATGACATGCACATTAGTTGGACTAGCATCCTACAAGGTTAGTGTATTATGTAAATTCAAATAATGTGAGTTACTTCCTCTGGCTAGGTTTATAAACATTCCTCGAATTTTATGCTTAATTTTAACCTAAAATTTTGCTAATAATTTGTGATTCATATGTCAAAAGTATATCATTAACAAGGAAATTCTTTGGCAGGGTGAAGCAGTGGATGATGCCCCGTTGATTCTCTTTGAATTCGGCTACAGTGGCAATGTGTTTAGTCAGGCCTGGAGTGAGCGCTCCACGCCTATGTGTCGGTGGCACTCGGAGATTGGTTGGGCCGCCCTTGTGAGGGGGTGTGGGGAGTGGTGGGCTCAAGACAGGCCATGCTTGTGAGAAGGTGCGGAGGTGAGTTGCACAAGAGAAACATCAGTGGAATGAACCCAAACCTTTATTTTTTTCTAATATGAATTATCCTCCCTTCTTAGAAAAACATGTTTTGAGTAAAGTTATCCTTATTGTAGACGTATATTGACAATTAATCAAGTATCGTCATCATTGCATGTTTATTGTGTGGAATGTGCGTCCCAATGTTGACAGAAGGTATAAAAAGATTGTCTTGGAAATATTATTTTCTTGCGAAGATATTGCCCAAAATTCTCATTTCTCATCAGAAATTTAGTATCCATTTTAGTTATTCTTATTTGCAACATGTACAAGTCATTAATAATCTAATGGGGTGCCCTAGCGGAGAAGATTATGATAGTTGGATAAGAAACTCAGTACTGTCGTGCAAGGCAAAAGTGGGGAAAATAGGAGATAAAAGCATGCATGGTGGGAGAAGGAAGTCGAGTGTCGCGTGGTAGCTCAGACAGGGAGTCACTACTGGAAATTTCGTATACGCCGAGTGTCATGGTCTTCGCCGAGAGCCAAACCACGGGCACTCGGCAAAGTAATAGACGCCGAGCGTGATTCTTGGCAAAAGGAGCATCTTGGCAAACACGTGATAATGTCGAGAGTAGGCCTCAGCAAAAAGGGAACACTCGGCAAAGGCACTATTTGCCGAGAGCCAAGTGGCCACCACACGGCAAAATTTGCCACATGGCACATCCGGTGGCGAATAACGGCACGGTCACGGTTGCAACTCTTTGCCGAGAGTGGCTCTCGGCAAAGATTTAGTCCCACCTCGCCTACCAACAAGCAGAAAGACATGTTTAAATAGTTCAATAGTCCAATCGCATCAAGCTTCGGTCTTCATTATTAAGAATACGTATTGTCACTATGAATCTTCATGTTCCGGATAGAGAAAATTCATATTGATAGTCCGTATTCTAAAGAATGGATGCTGGTGTTTTTTATAAATTTTTGATCCAACCACACCTTTATCGAGAGCAGCTCTCGACAGAGAAATAGTTACCGAGAGTAACTCTCAGTAAAGATCAAGCTCTCAACAAACCTTAGTCTCACCTCACTTAGAGACAAGCAACATGACCTGTTTAAATAGTCGGATGCAGCAACATGACCTGTTTAATTAGGCGAAAGTACCTTGGTGGCATGCCTTTTAAATCCTCGGAAAATCGTACGATGCCGGAATTCCTCGGGATCTGGCATGGTGTCATCACATGGCCCCTGTAGGGTGTGGTAAAAGTTTGGGCGTGCTTAGAATAAGCCTTCCCTGAGGCCGCTTGTAAACCACACCGTCTCCGAGCTAGTCTCTAGGTATCGAGAGGGAACATGTTCGGTTTGTGCAAGAAGTGCGGGTCATGTTGCTCCGTTGGCCTTGAAACTTCTTGTGCTCTAAAAGGAGGCAACCGCATGACACGTGCCATGCACCCGCATTTTTCGGGCACGCGTGTAATATTCGAGAAATTTATTGCTCTGCTAGGGTTTCATCGCCGAATATTCACTACAAAAAAATACACTTCCGTGATGATACGTGTTTGTCACAGTAGATCATGTTTTTTGTCATGCATGTACATCCATGACGATTTTATGACAGAATCAAGATAGTCATACATGTACTGTCGTAGAAGTGTTCCATGACAATACCAAAATTATCATCACGGAAGTGTTCACTTCCATGACGATAAATGACGCGTCATGGAAGTGCTTTCGTCAAGGGTAACCGACATGTGGCATCCACCTTAACGGGTCGTCGTTAAGCTATCAGGTCCAGTTTTGGATCCGATAACCCGTTAACAGCAACGACCAATGGCGATTTTCCACGTGTAAAATTCTCATTGGCCGGAGGAAACACGTGTCAGCTTATCATTGGGTCAGATAGGCGCCTATGATATGTCGACACGTGCGACGGCCCAACACTGGCCCATTTAGCTTACAAAGGCCGGCCCGTTTGACTTGGTCAAAAGCTAGCGGGTCGGCCCATGAAAAGCCTGTTAACGGTCTGTTCGCATATAGCCCATTTTATGGCCCGGTAACTCACGGCCCGTTATGGCGTTCCCGAAATCGGGCCAACAGCGTCATGTGGGTCGTCCAGTATAATACCAGCCCATTTCATTTTCGGCCCATGTATGGCCCACGACGTCTTTCAGCCCATACCAGGCCTTTCGTATCTTTGGGCCCTTTAGTGGGCCGCGGTGACTCTGGCCCATAATAAATAGTAAATTTCTTTATGCCCAGTAACGGCCCATGATTCACATGGGCCGTTGCCAGCCCGTGTTAGCTTTCGGCCTACTGACGGCTCATACATTCTTGGGCTCCTTTCTAGCCCTCGATTACTTCCGGCCTGTTACTGGCCTGTTCCCCTAATGGGCCAAATTCGGCCCATGGTTAGAATCGGCCCGTCTGTGGCCTGTTAACCCGTTGCGCTGTTTCCAGCTCGTCCTGTATTCTGGCCCATTAACGACCCGTTATGCCTGTGATAGAATTAAGCCTTTGCTGTCTTCCGGCTTGTTAACGGCCAGTTACCGTGCTGGCCCGATACCAATTACGCCCTTTTATGGCCCATGTCATCCCATTTATCCAACGGCCCGAGGCCCACCGATTCTACGGCCCATTGGAGGCCCATTTATCTGATGGCCCATAGGAGGCCCATGGATCCTACGGCCCGTAGCAGGCTCAAGGTTACCATGGTCCGTATATGGCCCATGGTTGCTGCAGCCACTAGCAAACCAAGGAAAAGAAGACTAGGGAAATAAATAAGCCATAAACTAACACTAGGCTATTAAGGTGATTACACAGATTACATCCACTGGGCATCAAAGTTCGCCACCAGTGCAAATATAGGGAACACCCTACACTATACAAAAATGGCTTGCTGTTTTCTTCAGCTGGTCACTGCACGTTAAGAACAAATTTTGTATCGCAACAAAACATATTACAACCATAAAACAAAAGGAAGGTTGGCATAAAAGTTAACAGTCCGGCAGATAAATGCACCACCAGAAGTTCATAAGCTCAGTTCATTTGACCTGACTGTTACATTTTCATGATGTACTGTCCGATGGAGCACCATAACCTTCGCCTTCATTTCTCCTAGGCTCCTGAACAACATAGCAAATGTCTGGTAGTCTGGTTTCAAAGCCATGCATATCTTGACGAAATCGAACAATGGTTGTCCTTGTTTCACAAAGGGTCTCTGTTCGGGAATGGACTTGTGTCTGGAGCGCAGATATAACATTGTTTTGAGCTTGCATATCTTGATCATGAGGCAGTTTGGATGAGATTGCCTTAACAACCAACCCAGTATTACGCAGGAACGTGCTTTTGGCACTGTTAGTGGACAGGTACTGACCCACTGCAGCAAGAGGTGACATTGCGGTTATAGTTGCCTCGTCACCTTCAGAAGGTGGCAGTTCCACCATTTGTTCCATAGATTGCTGAAAAGTTGGTTTTTTACATTAGTAGTACCAGAACAGAAGATATTAAGGAGGCAGCAAAACCAAACAAAATAGCTTTGCTCTATATACAGAACTTATTCTGGTGAACCCGTGTAAAATATTAGTTGTATTTTACTGCAAAGTACATAATAAAACTAGGTTCCAAACATATGACCATGTACCATGGCTAATGTATTGTCTATTTCTTCACATTGTATTGACAGCTAAGGATAAAGAGACAAAGTTTGTAATACGATAAGCATAGTATGACATCATTCATATCACAAAACAACTGAGAACAGACAAACAGACAATTGTAACGTTGTGTAGACAAGTCCAGCACGGAACTAGATTACAGATCAAGTTCAAAGGAACATCACTCCTCGCTTTTAAACCTTGTAAGGTGCAATGATACACTAAGACAATTGTGTATAAAATTTAAAAGAGTAATAGACATTGGCTGCAAACCGTGCAGTTCAATGCACAAGTCAGAGTAAGTAGTAGTTAAAAGGCATGAGGATTAAGGACTTACAACAGCAGCTTTGACTGGTGTAGTCATGCCCTTCATCTTGCTGGTGTGACAGTCCTTGAAGATTTACACAACATTTGGTTCAGGTACTTTTTGGTCCTTGTGGGCTTTCCTCTGCATTTGGAACAAGTCAATATAGATATGATAATATGGCATAGCAAAAAGAGTGAAATAGCAGCTAATTACAAGAGCCTCGCAGTGTGCAATATAGCTACGAGATCCTGTCGTCTGTTGGAATTTCACTTTCGTACGCTTGGCCTTGTTCTTTGAACAGTTCACCTACAAGAAGATAGATTTGTGAGGCACATGCGTAAATAGGAGTTCAACATGTGATCTGATCACATATATATAACGTACATGATACTTTGGATCAGACCAGTGTTTAACGAGGACTCTCCAGTCTTCATCCGATATATTTTCCACTGGAGATGTTTGGGCAAGTTCACTGTTAGCCTTGCCTTCAAAGTGAGTTTTCCTCAAGTTATACCGATACTGTCACAGAGCAGACTTGAAAACATGGGTGCATGCTTGTCTGGTTGCATCATCTTGGCTATCCAACTTGAACCTCATCTGTTGAAAATTATGGGAGTCTCATTACCAGCAACCTAGAAAGTATGGGACAGAGCAAGACGATATTACTAATTTCCATACATAACCATACTTACAGATAAATGGTCGAGGAAGGTGTTGAACTGGGTTTCGTCTTTGTCATTCCTGTACTAAATCCATGTTGGGAGGATACGTGCATGACACCTAACGGCGACCGCTGCCTGTGCTACTTCTTGAGCTTGCGTTGGTTTTTCCCTTGAAGAGGAAAGGGTGATGTAGCAAAGTAGAGTAAGTATTTCCCTCAGCTTTTGAGAACCAAGGTATCCAGTAGGAGACAACGCTCAAGTCACCGAATACCTGCACAAACAAACACCAACCTTGCACCCAACACGATAAAGGGGTTGTCAATCCCTTAACGGTTATTTGCAACGTGAGATCTGATAGAGATGATAAACGGTAAAGTAATATTTTTGGTAGTTTTGGTTTATGGAACGGAAAGTAAAGATTGCAAAGTAAAAGAAATAGGAAACGGAAATTGTAGATCGGAAACTTATATGATGGAAAATAGACCCGGGGGCCATAGGTTTCACTAGAGGCTTCTCTCAAGATAGAAATTATTACGGTGGGTAAACAAATTACTGCCGAGCAGTTGATAGAAAAGCGCAAAGTTATGACGATATCTAAGGCAATGATCATGAATATAGGCATCACATCCGTGTCAAGTAGACGGAAACGATTCTGCATCTACTACTATTACTCCACACATCGACCGACTCCTGCCTGCATCTAGAGTATTAAGTTCATAAGAACAGAGTAACGCATTAAGTAAGATGACATGATGTAGCGGGATAAACTCAAGCAATATGATGAAAACCCCATCTTTTTATCCTCGATGGCAATAATAAAATACGTGCCTTGGTGCCCCTACTGTCACTGGGAAAGGACACCGCAAGATTGAACCCATAGCTAAGCACTTCTCCCATTGCAAGAAAAACCAATCTAGTTGGCCAAACCAAATCGATAGTTCGAAGAGACTTGCAAAGATATCAAATCATGCATATAAGAATTAAGAGAAGATTCAAATAATATTCATAGATAAGCTGATCATAAATCCACAATTCATCGGATCTCGGCAAACACACCACAAAAGAGTATTACATCGAATAGATCTCCAAGAACATCAAGGAGAACTTTGTATTGAGAATCAAAGAGAGAGAAGAAGCCATCTAGCTACTAGCTATGGACCCGTAGGTCTGAAGTAAACTACTCACGCTTCATCGGAGAGGCAATGGTGTTGATGTAGAAGCCCTCCATGATCGAATCCCCCTCCGGCAGGATGCCGGAAAAGGCCCCAAGATGGGATCTCACAGGTACAGAAGGTTGCGGCGGTGGAAAAGTGGTTTTGTTGCTCCCTTGGATGTTTTTGGGGTATAAGAGTATATATAGGCAAAATATATAGGTCAGAGGGGCTACGAGGGGCCCACAAGGTCGGGGGGCGCGCCCTACCCCCTAGGTGCGCCCTCCACCCTTGTGGCCGCCTCGCGGCTCTTCCGACTTGCACTCCAAGTCTCCTGGGTGTCTTCTGGTCCAAGAAAAATCATCGCGAAAGTTTTATTCCGTTTGGACTCTGTTTGGTATTCCTTTTCTGCTAAACTATAAAACAAGGAAAAAAACAGAAACTGGCACTGGGCTCTAGGTTAATAGGTTAGTCCCAAAAATCATATAAAATAGCATATTAATGCATATAAAACATCCAAAACAGATAATATAATAGCATGGAACAATAAAAAATTATAGATACGTTGGAGACGTATCAAGCATCCCCAAGCTTAATTCCTGCTCGTCCTCGAGTAGGTAAATGATAAAAATAGAATTTTTGATGTGGAATGCTACCTAACATATTTATCCGTGTAATTCTCTTTATTGTGGCATGAATGTTCAGATCCGTAAGATTCAAAACAAAAGTTTAATATTGACATAAAAACAATAATACTTCCAGCATACTAACAAAATAATTATGTCTTCTCAAAATAACATGGCCAAAGAAAGCTTATCCCTACAAAATCATATGGTCTGGCTATGCTCCATCTTCATCACACAAAATATTTAAATCATGCACAACCCTGATGACAAGCCAAGCAATTGTTTCATACTTTTGACGTTCTCAAACTTTTTCAACTTTCACGCAATACATGAGCGTGAGCCATGGACATAGCACTATAGGTGGAATAGACGGTGGTTGTGGAGAAGACAAAAAGAGAGGAGATAGTCTCACATCAACTAGGCATATCAACGGGCTATGGAGATGCCCATTAATAGATATCAATGTGAGTGAGTAGGGATTGCCATGCAACGGATGCACTAGATCTATAAGTTTATGAATGCTCAAAAAGAAAACTAAGTGGGTGTGCATCCAACTTGCTTGCTCACGAAGACCTAGGGCATTTTGAGGAAGCCCATCATTGGAATATACAAGCCAAGTTCTATAATGAAAAATTCCCACTAGTATATGAAAGTGATATCATAGGAGACTCTCTAACATGAAGATCATGGTGCTACTTTGAAGCACAAGTGTGGCAAAGAGGATAGTAACATTGTCCCTTCTCTCTTTTCTCTCATTTTTTTATGGGCCTTCTTTCATTTTTTTTTGGCCTCTTCTTTTTTTTCGTCCGGAGTCTCATCCCGACTTGTGGTGGAATCATAGTCTCCATCATCCTTTCCTCACATGGGACAATGCTCTAATAATGAAGACCATCACACTTTTATTTACTTACAACTCAAAATTTACAACTCGATGCTAGAACAAGATATGACTCTATATGAATGCCTCCGACGGTGTATCGGGATGTGCAATGAATCAAGAGTGACATGTATAAAAATATGATGAACGGTGGCTTTGCCACAAATACGATGTCAACTACATGATCATGCAAAGCAATATGACAATGATGAAGCGTGTCATAATAACGGAACGGTGGAAAGTTGCATGGCAATATATCTCGGAATGGCTATGAAAATGCCATAATAGGTAGGTATGGTGGCTGTTTTGAGGAAGGATGTGTGGTGGGTTTATGGCACCGGCGAAAGTTGCGTGGTACAAGAGAGGCTAGCAATGGCGGAGAGGTGAGAGTGCGTATAGTCCATGGACTCAACATTAGTCATAAAGAACTCATATACTTATTGCAAAAATCTATTAGTCATCGAAACAAAGTACTACGTGCATGCTCCTAGGGGGATAGATTGGTAGGAAAAGACCATCGCTCGTCCCCGACCGCCACTCATAAGGAAGACAATCAAAAAATAAATCATGCTCCGCCTTCATCACATAACGGTTCACCATACGTGCATGCTACGGGACTCACAAACTTTAACACAAGTATTTCTCAAATTCACAACTATTCACTAGCATGACTCTAATATCACCATCTTCATATCTCAAAACAATCAGAAGGAATCAAACTTCTCATAGTATTCAATGCACTATATATGAAAGTTTTTATTATATCCCTCTTGGATGCCTATCATATTAGGACTAGTTTTATAACCAAATAAAATTACCATGCTGTTTAGAAAGACTCTCAAAATAATATAAGTGAAGTGCGAGAGTTCATCAATTTCTATAAAATAAAATCACCGCCGTGCTCTAAAAAGATATAAGTGAAGCACTAGAGCAAATTTGCCTAGCTCAAAAAATATAAGTGAAGCACATAGAGCATTCTAATAAATCACGATTCATGCGTGTCTCTCTCAAAAGGTGTGTACAGCAAGGATGATTGTGGCAAACTAAAAAGCAAAGACTCAAATCATACAAGATGCTACAAGCAAAACACATATCATGTGGTGAATAAAAATATAGCCTCAAGTAAAGTTACCGATAGACGAAGACGAAACAGGGGATGCCTTCCCGGGTCATCCCCAAGCTTAGGCTTTTTGACATCCTTGAATATTACCTTGGGGTGCCTTGGGAATCCCCAAGCTTAGGCTCTTGCCACTCCTTATTCTATAGTCCATCAAATCCTTACCCAAAACTTGAAAACTTCACAACACAAAACTCAACAGAAATTCTCATAAGCTCCGTTAGTATAAGAAAATAAATCACCACTTTTGGTACTGTTGTGAACTCATTCTTTATTTATATTGGTGTAATATATACTGTATTCCAACTTTTCCATGGTTCATACCGCCCGATACTAGCCATAGATTCATCAAAATAAGCAAACAACAAATAAAAAACAGAATCTGTCAAAAACAGAACAGTCTGACA
The DNA here is from genome assembly GCA_011799875.1 of Thinopyrum elongatum. NCBI lineage: Eukaryota > Viridiplantae > Streptophyta > Magnoliopsida > Poales > Poaceae > Thinopyrum > Thinopyrum elongatum. The sequence goes on from CM022297.1 coordinate 127,039,447, forward strand.
AGATCTGAATTGTTCTAATACTTCTGTAGCTCCAAAAATTCTGAAAAATTAATAAAGCAGAGGCAATTAGTATATAAATCTTATGTAAAAAATTCAGAGGTATTCCACGCTTCAGTGAATTTAAAAAATTCTAGGACTGGACGCAAAAGTTTCTGTTTTTCAGCAGGATCAAATCAACTATCACCGTAAGCCATCCCAAAGGTCTTACTCGGCACAAACACTAATTAAAACACAAAACCACATCTAACCAGAGGCCAGATGAAATATTTATTTCAAAACAGAACCTAAAAAGCAAAAATAAAAATAAAATTGGGTTGCCTCCCAACAAGCGCTATTGTTTAACGCCCTTAGCTAGACATAAAGCACGAATAGATCTAAGTATTATCATCTTTGGCATGCAATCCATACGTGGCTCTCATAATAGCTTCATAAGGCAATTTAATTTTATTTCTAGGGAAGTGTTCCATGCCTTTCCTTAATGGAAATTGGAATCTAATATTTCCTTCTTTCATATCAATAATTGCACCAATCGTTCTAAGGAAAGGTCTACCAAGAATAATAGGACATGTAGGATTGCAATCGATATCAAGAACAATGAAATCTACGGGCACATAATTCCTATTCGCAACAATAAGAACATCATTAATTCTTCCCATAGGTTTCTTAATAGTGGAGTCCGCAAGATGCAAATTTAAGGAACAATCATCAAATTCACGGAAACCTAACACATCACATAAAGTTTTCGGAATTGTGGAAACACTAGCACCCAAATCACACAAAGCATAGCATTCATAATATTTAATCTTAATCTTAATAGTAGGTTCCCACTCATCATAAAGTTTTCTAGGAATAGAAACTTCCAAATTAAGCTTTTCTTCATAAGATTGCATCATAGCTTCAATGATATGTTTTGTAAAAGCTTTGTTTTGATTATAAGCATGAGGAGAATTCAACATGGATTGCAATAAGGAAATACAATCTATTAAAGAGCAATTATCATAATTAAAGTCCTTGAAATCCAAAATAGTGGGTTCATTGCTATCTAAAGTTTTGACCTCTCCAATCCCACTTTTATCAATTTTTGCATCAAGATCTAAAAACTCTGAATCTTTGGGACGCCTTCTAACTAAAGTTGACTCATCTCCAGTCCCATCTTTATCAAGATTTACATTGGAAAACAAAGATTCAATAGGAGTCACATCAATCACTTTAAGATCTTCATCATTATTCTCACGAAAACTAGAAGAACACGTTTTTATGAACCAATCTTTTTTAGCGCGCATCTTAGCGGTTCTTTCTTTGCACTCATCAATGGAAATTATCATGGCTTTGAGAGACTCATTGATATCATGCTTATGTGGAATGGATCTAAGTTATAAAGAATCAACATCAAGAGAAATTCTATCCATGTTCCTAGCCAAATCATCAATCTTAAGCAATTTTTCTTCAATCAAAGCATTGAAATTCTTTTGCGAACTTATAAATTCTTTAACACTATTCTCAAATTCAGAGGGTATCTTATTATAATTTCCATAAGAATTGTTGTAGGAATTATCATAATTATTAGAGGAATTACTAGGAAACGGCCTAGGATTAAAATTACCTCTATATGCGTTATTACCAAAATTGTTCCTACCAACAAAATTCACATCCATAGATTCGTTATTGTTTTCAATCAAAGTAGACAAAGGCATATCATTAGGATAAATAGGAGCACTCTTATTAGCAAATAATTTCATAAGTTCATCCATCTTTCCACTCAAAACATTGATTTCTTCAATCGCATGCACTTTTTTACTAGTGGAAGATCTTTCGGTATGCCATTGAGAATAATTGGCCATAATATTATCTAGGAGTTTAGTAGCTTCTCCTAACGTAATTTCCATAAAAGTACCTCCCGCGGCCGAATCTAAAAGATTTTTAGAAGCAAAATTCAACCCAACATAAATTTTTTGTATAATCATCCACAAATTCAAACCATGAGTAGGGCAATTTCGTATCATCAATTTCATCTTCTCCCAAGATTGTGCAACATGTTCATGATCAAGTTGCTTAAAATTCATAATATCGTTCCTAAGGGAGATGATCTTAGCGGGAGGAAAATACTTGGAAATAAAAGCATCTTTACACTTATTCCATGAATCAATACTATTTTTAGGCAAAGATGAAAACCAAGTTTTAGCACGATCTCGAAGCGAGAATGGAAATAACTTCAACTTAATAATATCATTATCCACATCTTTTTTCTTTTGCATATCACACAAATCAATGAAATTATTAAGATGGGATGCGGCATCTTGATTGGGAAGGCCGGAAAATTGATCTTTCATAACAAGATTCAGCAAAGCGGTATTAATTTCACAAGATTCCGCATTAGTAGCGGGAGGAATCGGAGTACTAACAAAATCATTATTATTGGTGTTGGAAAAATCACACAATTTGGTATTCTCTTGAGTCATCATGACAAAGCAAGCAATCCAACACACGAGCACGCAAAAAGCAAACGAAGAAGACGAACGGAAGAGGGCCGAAGAAAAGGCGAATTTTTTCGAAAATCATTTTAGAAGTGGGGGAGAGGAAAACGAGAGGCGAATGGCAAATAATGTAATGTGAGGGATGAGATTTATGATGGGTACTTGGTATGTCTTGGCTTGGCGTAGATCTCCCTGGCAACGGTGCAAGAAATTCTTCCTGCTACTTCTTGAGCTTGCGTTGGTTTTTCCCTTGAAGAGGAAAGGGTGATGCAGCAAAGTAGAGTAAGTATTTCCCTCAGCTTTTGAGAACCAAGGTATCAATCCAGTAGGAGACAACGCTCAAGTCACCGAATACCTGCACAAACAAACACCAACCTTGCACCCAACGCGATAAAGGGGTTGTCAATCCCTTAACGGTTATTTGCAACGTGAGATCTGATAGAGATGATAAACGGTAAAGTAATATTTTTGGTATTTTTGGTTTATGGAACGGAAAGTAAAGATTGCAAAGTAAAAGAAATAGGAAACGGAAATTGTAGATCAGAAACTTATATGATGGAAAATAGACCCGGGGGCCATATGTTTCACTAGAGGCTTCTCTCAAGATAGAAATTATTACGGTGGGTAAACAAATTACTGCCGAGCAATTGATAGAAAAGCGCAAAGTTATGACGATATCTAAGGCAATGTTCATGAATATAGGCATCACGTCCATGTTAAGTAGACCGAAAACGATTCTGCATCTACTACTATTACTCCACACATCGACCGACTCCTGCCTGCATCTAGAGTATTAAGTTCATAAGAACAGAGTAACGCATTAAGTAAGATGACATGATGTAGCGGGATAAACTCAAGCAATATGATGAAAACCCCATCTTTTTATCCTCGATGGCAACAATACAATACGTGCCTTGCTGCCCCTACTGTCACTGGGAAAGGACATCGCAAGATTGAACCCAAAGCTAAGCACTTCTACCATTGCAGGAAAAACCAATCTAGTTGGCCAAACCAAATCGATAGTTCGAAGAGACTTGCAAAGATATCAAATCATGCATATAAGAATTGAGAGAAGATTCAAATAATATTCATAGATAAGCTGATCATAAATCCACAATTCATCGGATCTCGGCAAACACACCGTAAAAGAGTATTACATCGAATAGATCTCCAAGAACATCGAGGAGAACTTTGTATTGAGAATCAAAGAGAGAGAAGAAGCCATCTAGCTACTAGCTATGGACCCGTAGGTCTGAAGTAAACTACTCACGCTTCATCGGAGAGGCAATGGTGTTGTTGTAGAAGCCCTCTGTGATCGAATCCCCCTCCGGCAGGATGCCGGAAAAGGCCCCAAGATGGGATCTCACGGGTACAGAAGGTTGCGGCGGTGGAAAAGTGGTTTTGTTGCTCCCCTGGATGTTTTTGGGGTATAAGAGTATATATAGGTGAAAGATATAGGTCAGAGGGGCTACGAGGGGACCACAAGGTCGGGGGGGGGGGGGGCGCCCTACCCCCCTGGGTGCGCCCTCCACCCTTGTGGCCGCCTCGCGGCTCTTCCGACTTGCACTCCAAGTCTCCTGGGTGTCTTCTGGTCCAAGAAAAATCATCGCGGAAGTTTTATTCCGTTTGGTATTCCTTTTCTGCAAAACTCTAAAACAAGGAAAAAACAGAAACTGGCACTGGGCTTTATGTTAATAGGTTAGTCCCAAAAATCATATAAAATAGCATATTAATGCATATAAAACATCCAAAACAGATAATATAATAGCATGGAACAATAAAAAATTATAGATACGTTGGGGACGTATCACCTCTGATACTAACTTAGCTGACTCTGTAGCATCACGTGGCCTTTTTAAACCTGCCTCAAAACAGATCTCCATTCTTCCTCCTCTAGATTTAGTTAACCTATCGAGCATTATCCCTGATGTCTGTTTCCTCTTGCGCCTAGGTGCTAGTCCAACAATGAACATAGAAAGTGTAAGTGTACATCAAACTATGAGACTACATATAAAGAAGGATGCAACTGTAACTTGACTCCAGCAACTACCTTCTTGTTGTTGAAGCTCACAAGGTTCATCTGATCTTGCCAGCTCATCTTGTGTCAAGAGTGCTTCGGAAGTAGTGTCAGGTGGCAAGGGAGCTTGGGAACTTGCCGCTAGCTGAGTTGACAAACGAGTAACTCGTGCAGCTGTTGGTACTGTGGAAGGTGTTGCAACAACTAGGGTTATCGCTGCTTGTTTGGTGGCAGCTATTAGTTTCTGTTTGGATTGTTTTGCAGTTGGTGTAGCAGGGGATACCGTGTTTGTACAATTTTCCGGTGGACTTTGACCTTCTATTGCACCATCAGTACCAGCAGAATCTGCATAATTCTTCTGCTTCCGTTTCCGTGCGTCCTGAGTACTAACACCATCCTCTGCCATTCTGTGTTCCTTCCTCTTTCTCTGTGCCAAGTCAAGCCGACAAGAAAAAGGAATAAAAATTTAGTTCTTCAGAACAAATTGATGCATGATACAGACGAACTGAACTTTGATGTTAGACAACCGCATGATAGGAGGATGTAATATGTACGAAAAATAGGATGGCATGAGATAATCAGAACTATGATGTGTAAACTAAGCAGAAGGCATTTCAATAAATTAGAAGCAATGCAATGGAAGGTAGACACCATATGAAAGATGCTACAAATATCGCTTTGCCAAGTTAACAATGTCTCGTCATAACTGGCATTTAAACAAATGTGAAGCAGTACAAGAAATAAATCATATGCAAGATGCAAACAATATCACACTACCAAGTTAAAGGTCTCTCGTCATTAGTGACATTGCATATTCACGGCATTGCATATTCACAGCTATGATGTGTAAACTAAGCAGAAGGCATTTCAACAAATTAGAAGCAATGAAAGCTAGACACCATATGTAAGACATAACGAATATCACTCTACCAAGTTAAAACTGTCTCGTCATTAGTGCCATTTCAAAAAATTAGTAGTACAAGCTAGAAAATAATGTGAGATGTAAACTATATCAGACTCCCAAGTTAAACGTGTCTTGTGAAAAGTGATTATTGCAGGTTACACAACAGTAGTACTTTGATGTAAGAACATGGTGTGATAGACTGATATTGTATGTTCTAGAAACAGGAACACGTGTCTTATTCACAAGTATAATGTGTAAAGTAAGCAGATGGAATTCAACAAAATTAGAAGCAATACAAGCTAGACATCATACATACAAGCAACCACATATAACAGTGCCATGTTAGAGGGAGCACCTATGATGGTGGACTAGGGGAGACGTGCTCATCATCAACACAGCTACGTTGAGTGTCTATGCATGTGTTGTCTTCCAAATCTTGTTGGGGGAATGGCGGATTAGAATCTGTAGAGGCCCTCCGTTTTAGTTGTTTGGAAGGAGCACCTTTATCTACTGGCTTGCTAATTTCCTTCTGCTTTATTGATTTTGCATTGTCAAGTAAAACTGACAAGAAAAAGAAATAAAATTCACTCTTCAGAACTCATTCATGGATGATACTGACAATCACTACCTTCATGTAAGGCAAACACATGATACGAGGATGGAATATGTACGAAAAACAGGACGGCATGGCATATTCACAACTATTTTGTGTAAACTAAGCAGAAGTAATTTAATCAAATTACAAGCAATACAAGCTAGACACCGTATGCAACATGCAAGACAATATCACACTGCCAAGCTAGAGAAAGCACCTAGGATGCCGGTTTCGCCGAAAGACCGCCATCAGTCCCTGCCTTAATTTTTTCCATCCTCTTTCTTAATTTTATTGCCTTGTCAAGTCAAACCCACAAGAAAATGAATAAAAATTCACTTTTCAGAACTCATTGATGCAGGTGTAACATCCCCAGCCTCACACTACAGTAATCTCCCCTTAATAGTGGCCATGTCATCATGATCACCATGCCACTCTGCCACTTGTCCAATAATCAAAGCCAAATTCAAATTCAAATTGCTTGTCACATATTTAATTTTTCCTGTCATGCAATCAAAATAGTTCATCCTATGGCAAATAATCCCTAAATATTTGTCATGTTGAAACCAACCTTCTTTGTATTCCAAAAATGCCCCTGTGAATTAATTTAGAGGTCCAGCAGCATTTATTTTGGCCTTTCCAATTTCCAAAAATGATTAGACTTCTCCAATTGGCCCCAAACTTTTTGTGGAAGAGCATAATATTCCATTGTATTTTTGTGGACAAGTTTCACATATTAATAAATACATTTGGCAGCTCAAATATTTTGCTAATCCCTGCCGTAAAAAAGAAAAGTAGAGAAGAAATGAAAAAGGCCTAAACTAGACTGGGCCTAAGTGCACAATGCACCGACCCAGCCCAGCAGGCCTCCTCCACCTACTTCTCCCTCCGTGTCGTCGTCCCCGTGGATGACCGCGCCTCTGCCGGTCACGGCGCGACACCGCGACGCTACAGGGACCGCCGAGAGGATAAGGGCGACGCCCTCGGCCTCCCCGCCGTCCTCATCCACTCGCCCCCCTCTCGCCAGATCCACCTCACCTCTCCCCTCTTCTCTCGCTCGATCCCGAGCTCGGCCGCTCGAGCTCGTCGCCAAAGCTCACCGTCGACGTGGCCACCGGCCCCCACTCACCTCGCCGACACGCTCACCAGCCCCACCATCGTTTCCTACGCCGCCTGCCACCTCGGGTTGGAGCTCAGAGCCCCTGCAGCGGCCGCGGTGACCTCGTATCCCTCCCCTGTTCCGTCGTCATCATCGCCGGACTCCGCCTCCCTCCGACCACCACCGGCTTCCCCGGGCCTTCCCAGCAACGACAGTGAGCGTCTCCCTCCTTCCCCTCACTCCACGCGCTCGATTGCGAGCTCTGGCGCCCGATTCACCGTCGGCCGAGTTGCTCCGCCGCACGCGCTCGTCTCCGGCGAGGCTCCGGTGGGCCATTGGTCCCGTACTTCCTTCCATCCACATCGCTAGCTCGCGTAGGTGCCGCAGGTGATGACGTCAGCCGTTTTGCCCTCTGCAACATCGTTCCCGAGCTCGACCGAACTCTGGCGTCCGCTGCGGTCGACGCCGCTGTCGTTCCCGTTTGTCCTAGCCCTGTCTGAAGCCATGAATGGACGCGCGTGAGCCTCTGCGTCTCGTAGCTGCTCGCGGCGCTCGATTTGGTCGCCTGTGCGACGAACCCGAGCAGCACCGCCCTCTCTGTCGCTCCCCAGAGCAGCGCCGCCACGCGCCGGAGCTCAAACTCCGGTGGGTCCCATGCGTCTGGCCGATTAGACACTAACCGATCGCCTAACAGGCACTGACTGGTGGGCCCATCTACTGTAGCTTTTAAATTAACTGCTAATTAACCACTGTTAACTCTGTCACTGACCTAAAGGGCCCACAGTGCTAATTGACTTAGTTAGTTATACTAACACAATATTTAGTCTAACAGCCACTATCAACTGGGCCCCACTGGACCCAGTTGACCAGTCAATGCTGACTGGGATGGCCTCAGTCAATGACATGTGGTCCCACTGGACCCACTGCCCAGTCAACGCTGACCAGTCAACTGCTGACTGGCCCCACCTGGCAGCCTCTCTGGTGCATTCTGGTGCACTGCACCAGGTGCACCCAGTATTTCTGTTTACTATTTTAATTCAAATTAAATAAATCTAGTAAATTCCAGAAAATGTTTAAATCTTTTAAAAATCCGTAGAAATTAAACCGTAGCTCAGATCGAAAAACTTTATATATGAAAGTTGCTCAGAACGACGAGACAAACCTGGATGCGCTAACCACATGTCTGTCAGGTGCCCCTAACTACCTGAACATGGAACCTTCCCCTTCGATTCATCTGTCTGATAGACGCCCGGAACCGAGAAAAATTTCCCGTTAAATTCCCGCTCCGTCTGTAACATGTAGCACCGCGATAGGTCACCCCTAACACCGCGTATTACCATGCCTTGCTTTGTGATTGCTTTTGTTGCCGTGTATTTATATTGTTTCTTCTCCCCCCTTCTTCCCGGTAGACCCCGAGACCGCTGACGATGCCCTGGTGATCGACTGCTTCACCGTCGGAGTTTCCTTTTCCATCTGCCGAGCAACCAGGCAAGCACCCCCCCCCCTTGAGCATGCGCCTATCGCCTATTCTTTCTCTCTTATGCTTGCATTAGAATTTGTTGCTGCTACAGCTTATCCTATTTCTGATGCATAGCCTGTTTTTGTAACTGCTGTTGATACCTACCTGCTTATCCTAAACTGCTTAGTATAGGCTGGTTAGAGACCCACCAGAGACCCCCCTTTGACCAACCAGATGACTCGATCAGCATGATTGACAACCAGGCCCCGGCACCGCACATCACCCCCTTAGTTGTACGACACTGCAGCATTACTATCGAGTGCCGAGGGTGATACCTCATTTAGCACTTCTGATGTTAACTCTGTAGAGTAGCTATTTGGTCGTGGTCCTCGAGGGTGATTGCTCCTTCACCACTCCCGATAATGACGCCGTCGTGCAACACCTCAAGTGTGAACCTCGAGGGTGATTCCTCCTAAGTTCACCTTGACGACTGCATCAGGTGGAATCCATCGAGGGTGATTCCTCAGGTTTCCCCTGGTGTTTGGACACATGGTTACTTTGACTTAACACAGAACCATGATGACATCGGGTCGGCCCGGAGGGGTAACCGCGAGTGATGTGGAGTCGGGTTGACCTGGACTGTACCCGAGAGATAATTACGAGGCATGGCTGGGTATTCTTAGCCCTTGCCGCAAGTTCTCGAGACGGGGCGACGGGGTCACATTGATCATGAGTCTCTGCTCGTTACCGCACTACCAAAACACTAACGATTTGGATATTAGATCCGAGTGGGCCTCTGGCCCGATAGCACTAACCATCACGCGGGAAAGTTATGGGCACTCTGCATCGTATGCATCAGCCGAAAGCTCTGTCAGACGTCCAGTTTAGCATGGCGGCCGGGTTGGATCGTGCCGATGGCGCTGGTATCCACCCTGCACGCAACGACCCAGAGTGCACAGGGCGATGGCCCAAGACCCCTGAGCGCTTAGGATATAGACCGACGGGGACCTCTCTGCTGAGCTTTAGGTAGGGCTGCAGTGTGTCATTTGGCCGAGGCCGGGCATGACCCAGAAAAGTGTGTCCAGCCGGAGTTAAGCGAGCGTGGTGGGTAAGTTGGTGCACCCCTGCTGGGAAGAAAACATCTATGCATAGTCGGATCCTCGGTAACGGACGCTCGGAGTTGTATCTCGATCGATACAACTAGAACTGGATACTTGTGATGAGAAATGGATAGTATGGCTCTGGGATTGCTTTCTCATAGGGAGTCGAGAAAGGATCTCTGGCCGAGGTTGATACTTGGATATTAGGGCTCTGGGATTGCTTTCTCGCAGGGAGTCGAGGAAGGATCTCTGGGTGAGGTTGATAACCCTACTACTACTTTATATTATGCTTTTATGTACTCTTCTAAATGCTGCAAGATGCTCGAAGATGCTTGAAGATGCTGAAGATGCTAGTCTTCGATAGGACTAGGCCTCCTCTCTATTCTGGCATTTCTGCAGCCCAGTCCACATATACAACCTTCCTTTGATAATGTTGCATATGTAGTGTAGATCCTTGTTTGCTGAGTACTTCGGATGAGTACTCACGGTTGCTTTGCTTCCTCTTTTTTTCCCATACCCGTTTGATGCAACCAGATGACGGAGCCCCGAAGCCAGCCGCCCCTGTCGACGATCACTACTACTACCCCGAGCATGGCTACTACTACGAGTTGGCTGACGACCAGGAGTAGGTTCGGAGGGTCCCAGGCAGGAGGCCTGCGCCTTTTCGATCGTAGTGTTTTCTTTTAACCCGCCTTTTAAAGGCCTATCTGCTTTATCTTTATATCTGTACTCAGATATCTGATGCTTTCGCTGACGCTTGTAAGCGAGCTTATGTATTTGAGCCCTCGAGGCCCCTGGCTTGTAACATAAAGCTTGTATTATTTTAATTTGTGTCTAGAGTTGTGTTGTGATATATTCAAGTGAGTCCTTAGGCTTGATCATGTGCATTTAGTGCACGATTAAGCCGGGGGCCTCACAGCAGGATGCTGACGAGCACTACTTTAATGTAAGGCGACCACATGATAGGACAATTGAATGTGTAAGAAAAAAGGACAACATTGCATATTCACAGCTATGATGTGTAAACTAAGCAGAAGGCATTTCAACAAATTAGAAGCAATGAAAGCTAGACACCATATGAAAGATGCAACAATTATCACTCTACCAAGTTAAAACTGTCTCGTCATCAGTGCCATTTCAACAAATTAGAAGTATTACAAGCTAGAAAAGAATGCGAGATGTAACCTATATCACACTCCCAAGTTAAACGTGTCTTATGATAAGTGATTGTTGAAGGTTACACAACAGTAGTAGTTTGATGTAGGAACATGGTGTGATAGACAGATATTCTATGTTCTAGAAACAGGAACACGTGTCTTATTCACAAGTATAATGTGTAAAGTAAGCAGATGGAATTCAACAAAATTAGAAGAAATACAAGCTAGACATCATACATAACATGCAACCACATATAACAATGCCAAGTTAGAGGGAGCACCTGTGATGGTGGACTAGGGGAGACGCGCTCATCATCAACACAGCTACGTTGAGTGTCTATGCATGTGTTGTGTTGCAAATCTTCTTGGGGGGATGGCGGAGTAGAATCTATAGAGGCCCTCCATTTCAGTTGTTTGGAAGGAGCACCTTTATCCACTGCCTTGCTAATTTCCTTCTGCTTTATTGATTTTGCATTGTCAAGTAAAACCGACAAGAAAAAGCAATAAAATTCACTCTTTAGAACTCATTCATGCATGATACTGACAATCACTACCTTCATGTAAGGCAAACACATGATACGAGGATGGAATATGTACGAAAAATAGGACGGCATGGCATATTCACAACTATTTGTGTAAACTAAGCAGAAGTAATTTAATCAAATTACAAGCAATACAAGCTAGACACTGTATGCAACATGCAAGACAATATCACACTGCCAAGCTAGAGAAAGCACCTGGGATGCCGGTTTCGTCGGAAGACCGCCATCAGTCCCTGCTTTAATTTTTTCCTTCCTCTTACTTAATTTTATTGCATTGTCAAGTCAAACCCACAAGAAAAATGAATAAAAAATCGCTTTTCAGAACTCATTGATGCAGGATGCTAACGAGCACTACTTTAATGTAAGGCGACCGCATGATAGGACGATTGAATGTGTAAGAAAAAAGGACATCATTGCTTATTCACAGCTATGATGTGTAAACTAAGCAGACACTACTAGGGAAAAGGCTACTAGTAGCGCTGGAAAACTGGCTAGTAGTAGCGCGGGTTCCCGCGCTACTACTATCATGCTACAACTAAAAGTTAGTAGTAGCGTGGGTAAACCCACGCTACTACTAACATTTTAGTAGTAGTGTGGGTGCCACACGCGCTACTACTATCTCGCACCCACGCTACTACTAGCGAAATAGTAGTAGCGCTTCTATAGTAACACACGCTACTAGTATCTAGGATACTAGTAGCGCGCGGTTTTTCCCCCACGCTACTACTAACTAATTACGAATTAAAAAAATTAAAATCCCCCAATTCCATTTTATGCATACAATTCTTACAACTAAAACAAGCCCAGATTTGTAATAAACCAGTAGCATTACACATCATTACAAATCCAAGATTTATAGTAAACCAGGAGCATTAGAGCATATCCAGACACCTACAGTTCTTGCCAAGTCACTTATTCCTAGCTAGTGCAAACACAGTTACAAGCAAACCAAAATGCGTAGAAAGACCAAACTGTGGCATCCTATCTCTCCAAATGATCTGCTCCCGCTGCATCCTTGCAAGCGTCTTCACGATAAGCAAATCTGCAGGAAAAAAGTCAACTTAGCATCTAGATTTTATGCATTGCCCTGGCCATGTTCAAGAAGCACTAAATTTAGAACATTTATACTATAAATACATGAGGCATCGAGACAGAAAACAAAAGATGAGCAATATCATATGAGCAGAATAAAAAGGAGTTTGGAGCATAGCATGGTTAACAATAAAACTAGAAGCAACATGCACGCTTTGCCGCACCGACTCATGAGTCCAGCATAAATTTTGCACGTTGCCCCAAGATGTATTGCAAAGAGCCTCCATAAAAGAAATTACAATTTGGCTAATTGGATACAGAAACAATGCATACATCCCCTTCTTGGTACAGTAAACACATTGTTTCATCTCAGACGACAACCATTTAGTTTAGATAAAAGGATAACTTTCAAAAAAAGAATTAACCCTTAAAACCTCTTAACAAAAAAATACATTGTCACTATAGAGTAACTTGGAAAATTTCAAATTTTCAAACATGTTATGTAAAATGGATATCTACGGCAATGTTATTCAGATGAGAAAGAAAAAAGAAAAACCAAACATTAATCAACACAGTAACTTATTTTGCCAAGCCATTGCATTTAGCACCAAGTGCAAATAGGTAGTTAACGTGTCCTTGTATCGCAGGACACCAATCATGTTGGCAATACATCTAGTGTCACAACCTAGTATTTAGAATTGCCCCTGGAGAGCCACCATTCATTGGATTGGGTGTTTCAGATTTAAGCTTTCTCGTGTGCATGTCTTATTGAGAGCATTCCCTGCTATATGAATTTCAGGAAACAACGGTTATATTAAGGATGGGTTGTTTCCCATAACATCATAAGGATATGGACAAATAGAACAATATCGTAGGATAACTATCTGATATAAAATGCATAGCTTGATTTATAAGAAACCTTATTTTCATCCATGGGAAGATTTGCAGTCTTGAGAGATATCATGTGAGTTATATTGTTCTGATGTAGGTAGTTCATTCCTTTAGAGATGTTCATAGCCATTCTATTTCTGCAAGCTTGAAAGAACTATTCTTTTAATTGTATACACTCCCTCCTGACAGGAAATCTAAAACAGGTACATATACCAAAAAGGGGGAGAATGTGCCAAACTATTAGCATTATCTGCAGTATGGTAACAACTAATGCTTTTCAGAAATCATGGTAATAACAACTATAAACATTAAACCCGATGAAATCTACCTTTATAATATATATAAGTTGGGTTGTCTTGTACGGGCACCATATTTCTAAACTACATATGTACATCGAGTCTATATATAAGTTGGGTTGTCTTGTACTGGCACCATATTTCTGAACTACATATGTACAATGAGTCTATATATAAGTTGGGTTGTCTTGTACGGGCACCATATTTCTGAACTACATGTGTACAGCGAGTCTATATATATATAACTATATATGCATGCACATAAGTATCATTGCTAGTAACCCAGCAAGACATTTGAACACTGGCAAATTTGCAACTAATGGGAGCTGGGGCTTTTCTTGGAAACTAAAATTTTACACTAACCTACACATAACTATGCTGATGTTACATCCTGACTACAGTATGGTCTGCGGTGCCTAAGAAACTAAAACATCAAATGACACTTCCAAGTTTTGTAAGATTCTACAGTTTTCACTGTACAATCAAAAAGCAAGCTGGAATTTACATGTTGCCCTTTGATCTAGATGCAACCTTGTTCCAAAACTTTAGCAGCTTCAAGTCCATTTCCTAAATATTTGCCCCAATTGGTCCAACGCCAAGCAAAGCGTTCGCTGCTCCGGCAGAGACGGCAGGGACCGCATCGGTGAGGCGGTGATCCTCAGACCCACCCCACCCTCCTGTGTGACCCGCCGCCGTCAAGACCTCCATGACCCCCTTCCTTCACATAATACAAGAAGATCAGATTGAATACTTGCATCATATCAAATGCAGAGTAAACAGCAACGCATAAACAACATGTACCTTGCAAACAAAGTGTTGAAATTTTTGTTGCCGCTGTACAGTAACAAGCCTAGGAGACTAGGAGGTGCAGAACTTTGATTTGTTCTACATGCAGAGACGATACAGAGATGGGGTCAGAGGGAGAAGGGAGGTAGAAGGATCCGCAGTAGCTTCTCCTTGGAGGAAAGGGAACTCACCAGATGAGATGGGAAAAAACTGCACAAACCGTAGTCATGGCCGTGGGCTAGGGCTTCATTCGCGAGGAGGGAGGGAGGTTGGCGCGGTAGGCGGCTACGGGGTCCTCTGCTCTGCTGCTCACCGATTGGTTGTGGACGAGCCGGTGGTGGTCCTCTGCTGCTCGCAGCGGCTCGACCACGAACAGGGTGGCGGCACGACCGGAGAGGAGACGAACTGAAGATGGAGGAGGACCACAGGCTCTGGCGTGATCTGGCCATCAGCGTCGTCTGGAGGTGGAGGAAGCATAGGCAGGTGGGGGGAGGGAGCTGGGAGCCGCACCGGCGTGGGATCCGGGAGAGTAATGGGGATTGGCGTGGGATGGGGGCACGGGGGATACGGGAAGACTTGTGTGATTGCGTTGGTAGTGGTAGCGTGGGGTGGATGGTGGCCACAGGCTGACCCGGTCTACCCATAGTAGTATCACGGGATGTACAACACATGCTACTGCTATCTACTTAGTAGTAGCGCGGGTTTTACACCCCACGCTACTACTACT
Organism: Thinopyrum elongatum; assembly: GCA_011799875.1. Taxonomy (NCBI): domain Eukaryota; kingdom Viridiplantae; phylum Streptophyta; class Magnoliopsida; order Poales; family Poaceae; genus Thinopyrum; species Thinopyrum elongatum. The sequence goes on from CM022297.1 coordinate 127,054,523, forward strand.
TCCCGTCCAAGGAGGCACGGTGGGAACCTCTTAGTAGTAGCGTGGTCTTCTGTACCCGCGCTACTACTATTCCCTACTAGTAGAGCGTTTTTTTGCCCTCGCTACTACTAAGTAGCAGTAGCTCGTGCCAAATAACCCGCGGTACTAGTATTGTTCTATCTATAAGATTTTTCCTAGTAGTGAGAAGGCATTTCAACAAATTAGAATCAATGAAAGCTAGACACCATATGAAAGATGCAACGAGTATCACTCTACCAAGTAAAAACTGTCTCATCATAAGTGCCATTTCAAAAACTTAGAAGTAGTACAAGCTAGAAAAGAATGCGAGATGTAACCTATATCACACTCCCAAGTTAAATGTGTCTTATGATAAGTGATTGTTGCAGGTTACACAACAGTAGTACTTTGATGTAAGAACATGGTGTGATAGACATATATTGTATGTTCTAGAAACAGGAACACGTGTCTTATTCACAAGTATAATGTGTAAAGTAAGCAGATGGAATTCAACAAAATTAGAAGCAATACAAGCTAGACATCACACATAACATGCAACCACATATAACAGTGCCAAGTTAGAGGGAGCACCTGTGATGGTGGACTAGGGGAGATGTGCTCATCATCAACACAGCTACGTTGAGTGTCTATGCATGTGTTGTCTTGCAAATCTTCTTGGGGGGATGGCGGAGTAGAATCTGTAGAGGCCCTCCATTTCAGTTGTTTGGAAGGAGCACCATTATCCACTGCCTTGCTAATTTCCTTCTGCATTATTGATTTTGCATTGTCAAGTAAAACCGACAAGAAAAAGCAATAAAATTCACTCTTCAGAACTCATTCATGCATGATACTGACAATCACTACTTTGATGTAAGGCAAACACATGATACGAGGATGGAATATGTACGAAAAACAGGACGGCATGGCATATTCACAACTATTTGTGTAAACTAAGCAGAAGCCATTTCAACAAATTAGAAGCAATGCAAGCTAGACACCACATGAAAGATGTAACCAATATGACTCTGCCAAGTTAAAAGAGTCCCATCATAAATGGCGTTTCAACAAATTAGAAGCAGTGCATGCTATAAACCATATGAAAGATCCAACCAATATCACTCTGCATATACTAAAGGTGTCTCATCATAATTGATTGATGCGGGATGCAAAAAATTAGTAGTTTTATGTAAGGACATGCTTAATAGACAGATGTACTATGTACCAAAAACAGGAAGGCATGTCACATTAACAGGTATAATGTATAAACTAAGTAGAATAGCACATGCAATTTAACCAGATTGGAAGAATTACAATCTAGACACTGTATGCAACATGCAACCACATATCACGCTACCAAGTTAGAGCAAGCACCTGCGATGGTGGTGTAGGGGAAATGCGGTCATCAACTACAGAGCTACGTTGACTATCTTCATCTAGCATTGCTGTTTCTTGAGAATCATGTGGGGAGGCTAACACGGCATTCTTTAAAAGAGGATATTTTCTTACAGCAGTCCACGAGCCTGACTGCCTCATCATAAGTGATTGATGAGGGATACACAAGAACATTAGTTTGATGTAAGAACATGGTTAATAGACAGATGTAGTAGTATGTGCCAAAAACAGGAAGGCATGTCATATTCAAAGGTATAATGTGTAAGCTAAGCAGATGCAATTTAACCAAATTGGAAGCAATACAAGCTAGACACCCGGATGGAGTGGTGAGCATGATCATCGAGGACCTAAGAGCCTGGTGGGAGGCGGGCTGCTTCGCCACCACCGTGGCTTTTTAGTTGGCTTGCAGGTGATGCCTGTCTGTGATGGGCTTGTCATTGGCTCGGCCAGTGCCCTGACTAGCTATTTGGCTTCTGGTGCTCCCGGATGGTGGTTCATGTAAAAAATATCTTTTCGTATCTTAATAAAGACCGACTTCGGTCTTTCGAATACAAGCTAGACACCATATGCAACATGCAACCACATATGACACCGCGAAGTTAAAGCAAGCACCTGGGATGGTGGTTCATGGCGAGCGAGATCATCAACTCCAGAGCTATGTTTACCGTCTCCATCTGCTGACAATGCACCCTTTAAAGTGCCGAAACGTGTCTTGCCTAAGCACGAAGAAGCTGGAGCGACTTTTCTCTTTTATTTCGTGCTTCTATCAACTGTTTGGCAGAGGCTGAAATACCCATGCATAAAAAAACAATAGTGAGAGTATGGGTGAAGTGTGTGTAGACTAGTGCACTATAAAAGTAGCAGATAGCAGGTGGCTAAAAAATAAATGACAGGAGACATATGATAGCTCTACAACATTGCATGGCAAACAAAATTAGATTCTACTCCGTATGATTTTGTAATATATGAGCACAGGGATGGCTGGGAAATGCAGGTACTCCTCTAGCACACCACCACATGTGGTCCTATCAAAATAACAGTTGACTGAAAATAAATAGGTCAGTCGATTTTTTTATGAACCGTCCGATCTACAAGGAACGGGCAGATGGCCTTCGTCTACCTCCCGCCAGTCACTATTGACGATCTTTCTCGAACTGCCAGTGACCACCAGCCCAGACCCCAACCTCCGCCACCCCGCCCTCCCCTCGACCTCACACCACCGCCGTGCTTGGCAGTGCCCCCCGGCCATCCCTTTAAGCCCGGTCGAACTCCAGATTGGGCGCCAACGGCTCCTAGGCCCCACACACCCCTAAGATAAACACCGAGGCGCTGCTTCCCCGGTGTAATAGGCAGACTAGCGCCTGTTACGCCGGGGAATGCTTCCTTTAATTGGGAATCAACTGACCAGGAATTGAAATCCAGGGGCAACGGACCTCTAGCTAAGGTGAAATAGTATATGAGGAGAAATCTTATGCATCGCGAGTTACTAGGAACATCTAGTATCAGGAAGAAGGTGTAGGAAGAAGCGGTCAACTAGTGTCTTCTATGGGATGAATACCATGCAAGCACACACATAAGATTTGCACGAATAAGGGAAGAAGAGTACCAGTTCCGGTTGCCGGTGCTCTGTCCTCCTTATTTTGCGGTGATGTTCTTATTTTTACCGGGGGAACCGATGTTTTGGAGGAGGGTGGAGCCTTGGATGAACCCATGGCCAAATTGTTGACTATGTTGCGGTGGACGTCTGTCGGCGGAGGGGAAGTAGATCCTAGGCGACGAAGGACGGCGTAGCGGGAACAGCTCCGATGCGGTGGACGGTGGCGAAGTTGGAGCGGCAGCGGTGAGGCGCAGGACGGCATGGTTGAACTGGCTCGGGTAAGGTGCACGTCGGTGTCCTGGAGGCAGCTCAGCCTCGGCTTCAACTACTAGCCGTGGAGGGCATTGTGGTTGCGGTTGTGGTGGATGACGACATCGGGGTATCGGCTCCGGCGTGATGGAGGAGGGCGGCGGTTGATGGGTGGGATGGGGTGGCGGATGGAGGATGCTGGGGTTTCGCGACTGGTGGAGAGGTAGTTTTGGCGCCCATGGAGTACGAATGGGGAATCAGACGGGGGGCGGGGGGAGCTAAGGGGGAACCATGTTTCGGTCTGGGACGCGCTTGTTTTTGTTTTTTTTAACAGATGGGACGCGCTTGTTTGAAATTTGGGGAAAGTACAAACTTTGCCCCCCTCTTAAATTTCGTACCTACTGCGGGTCGGGGGTAGGACGGTAATCCCAGGTGTCCCAAATAGTGGGCGGGAGCGATTTCGGCCGAGCGCATGTGTGTTTAGGTGGCCACGGTGTATGAATGTTTTTCGGAGGCGGTTGCGTGGCATCTAGATGAAGTTACAAACCTACCCCGGTTTAGACCTTTGGATGTCGGGCCGGTAGGTTTCATGGGTCGGAGTTAGAAAAGTAATTTCCTTCTACCAAACATTGGTCTCACGCGGTTTCGGGCGAGTAGAGGCTCTTTTGGCACTTCGTTCGAATTTTTTAAACAGAAGAATTCACGTTTAGAGTACTCTCGAACTTTGAGGATTGACCCAAATAGACAACGTTAAATTTGACCTTGTATGTTTGAAAACCTCATTAAATTATGCACTTCTTTTTGAAATTTTGACACTTGAAAATCCTATAACTACGATTATTTTGGAATGGAGGAGGTAAATTTGAATCTATTTTGTACACGACTATATATGCTATTATGTACAAAAGCAGAGCAAAGATTGGTGCCCCCATAATTTAGGTAGGATTTACAAATGCCATGATCTCGAATTCAAATAATTGAATGGACTTCATGTTGAATTCGAATTTTTTAAACCACCTTAAGTTGAATTCAAATGTATGCTAGTTCCTAGCTAGCTATTTATAATGTTCATTGTGCAACTTTTGTATGTATAATGTGCTTTACACACACAAAATGAACTATACTCACGTTTATATTCGAATTGCTAAAGTGATGCATTGTCTGGAGTTCAAAATACTGACTCTATGGATCAATTATGTCGAATAATAACATAGACATGCTCAAATTCGATAGAATATAGATGTCTGATGGATCAATGACCGTTCCTTGTGCGAATTGCAAATATCATGATCCCATCCTAATATTTGGATACAATTTATATTTTTAATCAATGTGTACATCAGTCTTTTACGTGTAGTTTCACTCTCCATAGGCCCCTCCTCACACATGCGCTAACTTTCTCTCTCACACATACGCGCACGCGATATATATCCATCGATGGTCTCTCACACATGCTCACACACTCTCTCCCGAGGTGTCTTTCACGCACACATGCTCTTGATATCACCCTCCCTCCCTCTCACAACCATTTACTACTGTTTTCACTAACCTTTATCACAAGCACTCTTCCTCTCACACGCATACGCACACACAATCCCCATCGGCCCTTTCTCTATACATAGACCTACCTACGTGCCTCCCGCATGCACATTATCTTTAGACCTGTTTCGCACGCATTGTCTCCACCTCTCTTCCTAATTGACGAATATGATTCCAGCAGAGCATTCTGTAGGATACCCCTTGAAGTTAGGTTGGATGAATGGTAATATCAGAGATAAGGGGTTACCTTAGTCTGAGGACCTAGGGTTACAAATCCTAGCCGGCTTTGTCAGTGGACACAGAGTCCTTCACGACTCTGGTATCTTTGTCTTGTACGACTAGTCCTCCATGGGTCTCCCTGAATGCGTCACAGGCCGACCAATGTGGCGCAGGACAAAACCGACCCAAGGGCCTCACCTCGGCCCACCAGACCTCACGCGGTGATACACCCTCTGCCCCTAGGTCTCGTTATCTTCTCACACCCACACATACCAACACAAACACCACACAAAATATTTTCTCCTCATGCCTCTATCCCCTCCCCCCTTGCATGTACACACTCAAGGGCATCTCTCGCCATGACATCCTATTCATCTCTCTCTCTCTCTAGACCTCTCTCATTTCTCGTGCTATCTCTCCCACATCGCCCCCTCGGCCCGGCCCCTCTATCCATGCCTCTCTCGAATACTTACACATACCCTCTCTAGGCCCTGCCAAATATGTCAACTACACATTCACACATGTTACATCTTATCACGTGCCCCATTGATCTAAAAATCCCTCTCTTCACGTTTACTTCGCATACAACATTCCTTTTGAATAAAACCACACAAAGTGTGGCCAAAAATTTATTTTAGAATTTCTACATATATACAACATTACAAAGTTATATGGCGTATGAAGGTTAATTTGCATTGCATGGTGCACCCAATGATATTTATTCCGCACTGTGAATTTTTATATTTTTATACTATATATAAAGTTAGTCATAATAAAGAGAAACGAAGAGCATCTCTCTCTCCATTGCACACACCCCCTCTACGCCCCTTTTATGTACGCACACAAACTATCTCCAGATCCTCTAAAAGTACGCCCCAGCACATTCACGCATGTTTCATCTTTCTCTCGCGATATATACAGTGACGATCATTGTATTTGAAGCGAAAGCATGATGCGTACATTGGACTTCAGAATCCACTCATTACGGTCACCATTTACATTTTGTGGTTATTATACAGTCACGGGCTCACCGTACAGCTCTATATTTGTTCAAGACACGACTAGTTGCCTAGTTAAACGCTCCATGTGGCACCTCTAGTGTTGCATCACATTATCTCACTACCATTGGGCCCACCTGCCGGCCTGTATAAGAATGAAAACAAATGATAAAAAAATATTGGATGGTGGTTCGAAGTCATGACCGCTGGTACAGTGGACAAGGTGGCCTTGTATTGGTATGCTGAGCCATCTGTTTTAACACACAGGAGCTCATGTGATGATTATACACACACGCACGCATGCACACGAACTGCATGCACGCAACACTCACACGTACACACGCAGCCACGCACGCAAGCAACACTCACACGCACACACGCATGCGTGCATGCATGCACACACCACACGACCAACACACACGCTCAGGCTCAAGTGCTCAACCTATACGTGCATGCGCACACAGCAGCCCCTGACAGACAGATACACAACCAGGTGGTTCCAGCGCGCGGGTTGGAGTCTTCTCGCGCCTGCGTAAATTTGTGTTTATCTTACTTTTTTCCTATGCGAACTAACAGGTGGGACCCACAAGGAACGTGGTCAATTTAACCAGTCAACATAGTGCCACGCAGACTATTTGGCCGGTCAACAGAGTGCAATCCGATGCTGAACGGTGAGCAAGTGACCGTATAATCACCGCAAAACGTATATAGTGACCGTAATGAGCGTACTCTGAAGTCCGGTAACCGTATTACGCTTTTCACCTGAAATACACTGACCGCCAGTGTATTTATCTCTTCTCTCGCTCCCTCTGTGGAGCCGAGTAGGCCAACGTGCCAGTGCCTAAATTGGCACACGCCACCCCATTATTGTTGTACTGGTTTCGTAAGAGCGAACAAGCATTCACGTCTACCGTACAAACTATAGATATGAGTTACAAATGCTATGAAGACGAATACAAATATTTGAATCCACTTTATGCCCAATTTCTCCCAGTAGGCCCTCCAAAAGTACATCTCTACACGTTCTCGCATGTTACATCTAACAACTTTGCAATACAGCACTACTACTACACTCTAACACAATAAATCATATGTGTTTTTAGTTTTACTAGATCTTATATTGTTACTTAATTATTCAGTTTGCATACATTAAAATTGCCTTTGAAATGTATGGCTAGTATCATCTACCGCGCGGGAAAAATCCCGCCCTTGCCTGTTTAATCGGGTTTGTATCGATGGATCGTACGAAACAGCAAAACTATAGTAGTACTATAGTACAAGTAACAGTTCACTGGGCCGCCGTGTCGTGTACTCCTCCGTCGTAAGAGTGGAGCGCTCGCTTTCATAAATGTTCTAGTCCCTTTCGCCGACATGTGTGACATCAAGCAACCGGGTCCACGTGCCATACCGAAATAACAGTGCAGAGCAGCAGGGGTGAAGCACCCCGGTCATGGCGCCGGCGTACTAATGAGCAATGAGGCGTCAAATCACAAAGCTGCACCTTTCCCATAGTTATGTTGGAGGGAAGAAGTGATGCTAAAAAAAAGAAGTTGGAGGGATGAAGCAACCATCATTTCACTCGTTGCTGAATCCGCTTCTCCCTCATCTTCTTCAAGTTAACCACGTGTTGCTTCTGCCATTGTTCTGCCTCATGTGGGACGTGGATCGGCTTGGTAAATCACTCACACGTGGGACCGCATGTTAGCAAACCGCCAGGCAAACATCCTCTAAAAATAAGAAACCTCCCCCGCCTTCCGCGCGGCAAAATCACCTCCTTTTTACTAATCTTGATATAATTTTTTAGATCAATATAATCGAGATTTGTATAGATAGCACATAGGAGCAAAACCAAGTGGTACGGTTAAGGGCATCCACAATATGTAGCCAAATGTGAAAATAGCTTTTGGCATCGATGGGAACCATTGGGGAGGGTGCTGCCAAAGCTAAAAAGAGGGAACCGAAGCTCCCTAATTGATTGATTGAAGGAATAGAGAAATGCAACCTCTCTCCTCTTTCTCCCGTGCTTGGACGCATGTACAGTATAGCGCATAGAGTCTACTCCCATGTCCCTTCTATCACAAATCACAAAGCAGTGAGGCATCAAATCACAAAGCACGGACGAAGCAACCATCATTTCACTCTTCGCTGACTCTGCTTCTCCATCGTCTTCTTCAAGAAACCACCTTACCGCACTAAGCTGGACAGACGATGCTATTGTGTAGTAGTACATTTACGCCTCCTTTGGTTCAACAGACTTCCTGGATGCAAAGAAGGCGGTTGTCTCGGCTTGCAGGCAGCACTTGCGAACGACTTACCGTGGTCTCCCTCAATGGTGTGCTCCGTCGAACGCACTTCGCCAAAGCCACAACGTTCGAGATATCGTCGACGTCACCGCAATGGGGAAGGAAGTCAAATAGTTACTACCTCCATTTTTTTGTATACAAGGCCAGTATCAAAATTACAATTTGCAGAAGGCCACTAACACTAATCGAGGCAAAATTGATGGGATTTCCCTCATACTAGCAACCAAGGACATTACCCTTGCATGCATGCGGAAGTGAGAAGGTTGGTTTGCATGGCGCTGCATTAATCAAGCAATGAGGAGTGAGATGGTTAGCTCTTTGGGCGTTGGAGAAAAAAATACACATTAATTGACACGTCAAACGAGGATTTGTATCGACCAATCCCACGCAGGAAAACCCCGCCTTCCTTTTTTAACACAAGTAGTACGTACTTGTATCCTGTTTGGGTTTAGGCCTTGCGTTGCCATACTTTGCCACACATTTTTGCCAAGATTGCCTAAAGTTTTTTCAAAATGAAAAGGAGGTACACTTGCGCACGGCTGTCGCGGTCGCACCGCACCCTCACACAGTCGCTCCTGCACGCCGCAAACCAACCAAGGGAACACACCCTCACTGACACGTGCTACCACATGTGCTCAAACCAAACTCAACCATCCTACCACTGACACATAATTTTTGGTCATACAGTATGTTTATCCAACCGAATGTTGGGGAAGATCCGTGTGGCCCGTGCGGTGGTCTGTTGGGGAAGAAGAAGAGGTGAGGAAGAAGAAGGGTTAGGAGGCGTAGGATATTCATCCAACCGCCTGAAATGGTCGACTGACCCAAATGATGAAAGTTAGGCGACTTGCATAAATATATGTTTTTACACAGCAAAATATCCCTAAAAACAACAACATAAAGAAAAACTATCACTGCTCGCGGAACGAGTCGGCCTCGTCGTCTTTAGCTGCCGGCGCGAACCAGCCATAGCTGCCGACGTGTGTCTCCGCACCGTGGTTGTCCTCGGCCTCCAGCTACTCGTTCATGCGGAGCGTGCGGGCGCTCTGTACCGACGCGAGCACCGCCCGATTCACGTCGACGACGTTCGGTTCCGCCTGCAGGAGGGCCTCGATGGTAGCGGCATCCGCGCGCTCCACGTCGATTTGAGCCTCCGCCGTCCGGTTCAAGTCCAGGACGTCCGGTTCTGCCTTCAGGAGGGCCTCGATGGCAGCGGCGTCCGCGCACTCCACGTCAAGTTGAGCCTCCGCCGCCCGATTCACGTCCACGCCATCGAGTTCTGCCTGCAGGAGGGCCTCGATGGCAGCGGCATCCGCGCGCTCCGCGTCGAGTTGAGCCTCCGCCTCCCGGTCCTGCTTTAGGATCGCCAGGTTGAACCGCTGGTCCGCCTGCACCATGGGGGACCCGGACGTCGACACAAAGTCGACGTCCATTGTCTCATACGCATCGGGGGTCTTCTGCGCCGCGACCTCCGCCATGAACATTGGATCGGCTTCCTCCTCCTCGGAGCTTGGCTCCAGAGAACTCGGGGATTGGCCCGCCGCAAAGCGAGCTTGGGAATGAAGGTCTGTGGCGCCGACCGCCACCGCGATTTCTGTGCGGTGCTCTGGCATCAGCATCTTGTAGTACGTGATCTTGTGGCGCACCATGGCTTTCTGGCAAACTAGGGGACGGCTGATGCGGGCTAGGGGATCGAAAGGTGGGGGAATGGGCTGGAGAGGAGGTGTGGTTTTGGGGCAGTGGTGACCAGCCGGCAAGTAGCTGGCGTAGGCCGAGCAGCGAAGGTTCTGGTGTGAATAGTGGTTCCAGTGACGACCGGTTAATCAGTTTTGACTGTGCGGAGTTTGCAAAGCCGGACGGCTGGAGCCTGGAGAGTTGTGGGGTGGGATGGGACCAAAGTTTCAAAGTTTCACATGGCAGACGTCCGGACCTCCCCACCGTTCCTGTCGACGATGAGGCGGTGACTTCATAAATATCAAGATGACTAGCAAGATGCCAGTGCATTGCACGGAACATCAGGATGCATTTTTTTTTACAAAACATCTGTTGTGATTGACCCATGCAGGAGTAATCCCATGTGTAAAAACTAATGATATCTCAAGAATTTCATCAAAAAAATGGTATCTCGAGAATTTCATCGAAAAATGATATCTCGAGAAAGATGAGAGATAAGGTGAGGAGGAGTGGGGCGCGGTGGTGATTGGTGGTCAGACTTAGCAGAGGCATGGGGATGGATGACGCCGGCAGCGACCACCATGCCAGATTGTTCCAGAGGCTTCCTTTTTTAATTACTCAACAATTAAGTTGTGGGAGATAAGGATGAACAAGAGAGGTGCGGGTATCCTTTTGCAAAATTGCCATAGTTTGCTTTCTATCTGTCAAATATAGATCGGACAATCTATATTGCAAGATGGCAGGCACACCATCATCATCGAGAGTAGAGATAAGAGTAGAGATATAGATATGACGGCTCAGTCTCTCGAAGGTGCTCATAGGGGTAGGGTGTGCGTGTGTGCGTTCATAGGGGTGAGTGTATGCGCGCATGTATGAGCGCATGCGTCTGTACTGTGTTAAAAAAAGGAGTGCTCGAAGTATGCAAGTTCATAAGGAACGGACGGTGTACATCACTCTTGTTGTGTTTGCGTTGCACCCCTGCACGGTGGACCCTGCACGTCGCTCACCGAATGGAACGCGCTTCATCTTCATTTTTGCTCGCTTGTGGGACCACAGTTGAGAGCAAACCGATGTCCCTCCCCCTCCCCCACCCGCATCATTTACGGATACTACTAGACTAGAAGAGAGAGAGGTTGGCCGAGTGTTAATGAGGCCATACTGATGCTCGAATTTGGCCGGGAAAACAGGGAAACCGACATGTGGGGCACACCTGTCAGGATGACATGGCGCAGACTAGTCCAATGGAGGAGCTGGCCCATGACCTCCTCGCCACTGGCAACTGTTCATGTGGGTCGTGGGGGCCAGCAACGTGGCGCAGCTCCCGCACCGCCTCTGGACACGGCGACCGCAGTGAGCGACACGCTCATCGCCACTGGACACGCTCGGCTTCAGGGTGCCGAGGGTGGCGCTACCGTTGTGGCACGACCAGCAGATCAACACCCGGCTCGTCGAGGATGCACGGGGCGCCGAAGTGCGCGCGTGCCGCGACGCGTCCGCGGAGTGTTCTAGCGCGGCCAACTGCATCCCCAGGACCTAAGACCATGTTGGGTCGTCTTTCAATGACATGTGCGATCGCATGTGAGCAAAGGGCATGTCCAACGTTGCCACGCCCGCAGCTGACTACCCTGGCACACAAAAAACCCTCGTCCCTCGCGCCATCGTGCACGTGTGTTCCCAGTGGGTGCCAGCTACCCGCATTCATGCCGTCCGTCCATATGCCGTCATTAAGCAGGCTCGCTGCCTGAGGAGCCAACTCCGGCCACTTATTGATGCACCTGGATGCTTGGCCTCATCGGAATGCGCTACTTAAAGCGGCAACGCCCGGCTAAACTCCACACCACAGCGCATCCTCCTACCTGGCACCACATCCACCATGACCGCAAGCTGGAATGCTCTGCGGGAGAGCTTGTCTTCGGGGATGAAACTCGAGTTCGCCGCCCTCGCTCAACTTGCTGCTTGCAACGCAATACCGGCGTAGCCGGACGCGGACGTGACCGCACAAGCGGTGGCCACGCTGGCGGCCGATGACGGGAGCACCGCCAGCCATGCATCCTACTTGCTGCCATCCAACGTTTGGTGGCGCATGTGGCAGGTGAAGCGACGGACCGTCCACGTCCATCATCATCGACCTCACATCCACCGGCACCGCCGAGGTCGGGGACTCCTCCGAGGATGAGTAGGGCATGGGAGGCGCCAGGGCATGGTGTGCCAACTGGCCGGTCCGTCTCCCGTGTTCTACTCTTCCTCGCTGGAGACCGCACCTTCCATCATGGGTCTTGAACCCCACCGTCATTCATGGAGACGGCAGATGGAGGATGTCATCGCCGATGCGGAAGTACAAAGGAAAGTGGACGTCGGTCGCCGCCGTAGAATAGGTTTAGGGTCGGGTTTCTTTTCTTTTTCTGTCCTATAAAAGTTTGAAATTTAATGAAAATCTGCCGTGTTTGCATGAATCTCGTCCGGTGTATATGAACTTTCACGATAATAGTAAGATATATTGTATGAAAATATATTCAATGATGATTCGTTTTTGTGTGTATAAACTTGGTCTAAGTTTAGAAGGTTTGACCCGAGACAAAGCTAACAAGCGAAGTAAATAAACACATAGGTATACATACACAATTTATCTTAGGCACTCCAATAGTACATCCACTACACATTCACACATCTCACATCTTTCTCTCGCTTTGTCTGTCAAACCAACTAAGCCTTGTCCCAAAAAATAAAGTCCTAAAAAAACCAACTAAGCCAACCTCCCAGCATATCGCGCGGGAAAACACCCGGCTGCGCTGTTTTAGTCGGGATTACCGGATTACTAGTAGTAGTATCGATGGATCACATGAAGCACCAAGTTTAAAAGGAAAAAGGCGGTACACTCACAGCACGCCTGTCGCGGTCGCATTGCACCCCTCACACGGTCGGTCCTGCACACGGCTCACGCAAATGGCACGCACTTCGGCTTGCCTCTTCACTGACACGTGGGACCGCATTTGGAGAAACCGACCATGCGCCAAACTCCCCCGCCCACCGCGTGAAAATTCCCCCCAAATCACAAATTCAACTGCCCTTCGGCCAACTACCCAATAATATTCCCCAAACCCCCCTCCCCCGGCCCCCTCCACTTCATTCGCTCCGCCAAAGCCGCCCTCCCCACCGCGTTGATACGTCGGTGCCGCGGTTCGTCGAGGGGACACATGGTGATCCTCTCACTCCCATAGTACGCTCTCGTAGACTGCCGTCCTCCAGCCGCGCCGCCACCGCTGGCGACGTTCTTGTGGAGATGCACGGCGGTCATCTTCTCCCACGGTACGCACATTCTAGACTGAGGCCCCGTGCATGTCGGAGTAGTGCTGAATGTTAGCTGATAGACGCTGTTAATCTCATTGTTTGCTGAAATAGTTTACAGTCAATATGCTCTGCTTAAGAAGCTTCCTTGCCCTGTTCTGCACTCAATCTGCTTTGCTGAGATGGCATGCCACGCCCAATTAGTTGCTAAAATATCCTGCCATATATTTATTGTAAAGTAGATTGCCATGGTCTAGTAGCCAATCTGTTAGGTGAAATGGCTCGATACCATTTTATACTTGATCTTTGTTGCTGAGATGGCCTTCGATGGCTGTGTGCTCGGCCTCATTGACTGCTGAAATAGCTTGCCATAACTTAGCACTTAAATCTGTTTGCTGAATTAGCTTTACATATATTTCGTTGCTTATATCTGCTTGTCCAAATATCTTGCCATAGCTTTAGACATCGACCTAGGTATTTTTTTTGGACTTTATAAAAAAGCATATATGTTTTTCCTGTAATATCTAGTAGAAGAACTAATTTGTATGTCTAAAAAATGGACAGGACTCGGATAACTTCTGCTCAAAGATTCTCCGCTGCATATGTCGAGGGGGTTGAAAACTTCACGAACTTTATCAGAGCTGAGTACAGTGGTCCGAAATCAGATGTGCTCAGCCCATGTAGCAGTTGTACGAATTCAGTTACAAGACCCCAGTCAACTGTGCAAAATCATCTACACTTGTATGGGATGTCGGTCACATATACTAGGTGGGTTCATCATGGTGAAGCTGTGAACGTCAATGTTACTGACTATGTGGAAGCAGCAGATCACCATCTTGATTTGCCTGATGCTCAGGTGGAAGAGGAGGAGGAGGTGATGGCAGCGGAGCCAGTGAGTTTGACCAACATTGAAACAATGCTACGAAATGCTCACGCATTTCGTGAACTTTCACCTACATAAGAAAAATGGTGGGCCCACATGTTGGAACAATGCAACATGGCAGCCACCCCAGGAAATAAGCTGTTAGTATTATCAGCTATGGTCACCTTTCTTTAGGTGAAGACATCTGAGTGTATGACCAACAAATCATTCGATGCGATGTTGGCTGCTTTCCGCAAATCTTTCCTAGATGCGTCTGAGCTGCCACACACCTACAGCAAAATGAAGAATTTCCTTCGTGCAGTTGGAATTGGATATGATATGATCCATGTTTGTAAGAATAATTGTGTTCTGTTCCAGAAGGATTATGCCAACTTAAGTAAATGCCCAAAATGCAAATCATCAAGATGGAAAGATGGCGATGTTGTGAAGAGGATTCCTCATAATGTTCTGAGACATTTTCCAATTATACCAAGATTGCAGAGGTTGTTTCATGATGCTGAAATAAGAGAGGATGTACTGTGGCATTCTAGGAACCAGGAGTACAGAGATCAGAATGTAATGAGCCATCCATCTCATGGTAGTGACTGGAAAAGCTTCAATCAGAAACACAAAAAGTTTGCTGCTGACCCGAGAAACATTAGACTTGGCTTAGCTATAGATGGATTCAACCCATTTGGCCACCAGAGCGCCACATATAGCATGTGGCCAGTGCTTGTTATCCCTTACAACATGCCACCAAATGTCTGCACCAAAGAATCAAACTACATGATGGCCCTACTCATCCCAGGTCCAAAAAGTCCTGGAAAGGATTTTGATTTATTCATGGAGCCTCTTGTGGAGGAACTTCAACATCTATGGAGGGGTGTTCTCACTCGAGACCTATATAGTAGCCCACCAGCTGATTTCTTTCTGCGTGCTGTTATAATTTGGTGTATCCATGATTATCTGGCTTTGGGCACTATGTCAGGGCGAACGACACATGGTTACAATGCATGTGTTCATGGTGATAAGAATCTACTGTCATACGCAATACTTAGCAAGATCTGTTACATTGGATACAGCCATTTCCTTGCCAAGGACAAGCTGTGTCCTACAAAATACCGAAGACATGTGTTCAATGCAAAGCATGAAAACCGTGATGCGCCAAAGAGGCTCACCGGCGATGAGTTGCTAGTGGAATTAGAGAAGGTCAGGCATATTACACCAGGAAACCATCCTGATAATGGTAGCGGGAAAAGGAAGCGTGGCAGGGCAGAAGAGAGATTATTGTTTA
This sequence comes from Thinopyrum elongatum, assembly GCA_011799875.1. Taxonomy (NCBI): domain Eukaryota; kingdom Viridiplantae; phylum Streptophyta; class Magnoliopsida; order Poales; family Poaceae; genus Thinopyrum; species Thinopyrum elongatum. The sequence goes on from CM022297.1 coordinate 127,069,932, forward strand.
CCTGCAGGTCCACTTTGTGGGACTTGGAGTATTGGAAAGATTTGGATCTACGCAATAATCTTGATGTGATGCACATCGAGAAAAATATATGTGACAACATTATCGGCACACTTCTTAATATTGAAGGCAAGACAAAAGATACCTTAAAATCTAGGATTGATTTGACACACCTGGGTATCAGAAAGGATTTGCAGGTGGAAGATGATGGTGCATCACGGGATATGGCACCAGCTGTGTACGTCTTGAACAAGGTAAAAAGAAAAGAATTCTGCAAGGTCCTGTCACGTGTGAGATTCCCACATGGATTTGCTTCCAACCCTGAAAGGAGAGTCAGTGCAGATGGAAACAAGGTACAAGGGTTTAAAACTCATGACTGCCATGTCCTACTTCAAAGGGTTTTACCTGTTATCCTTAGAGGATTGGGCCACCCTGACTTATACAGAGCAGTTGCAGAGTTGGGACAATTCTTCAGGGAACTCTGCAGTAGAAATATCAGGATAGATGCTTTGGAGCGTCTTAGAGACAAGATACCAACTATCCTATGCGACCTTGAGAAGATATATCGTCCAGCCTTCTTTGATGTGATGGTGCATTTGGCTGTTCATCTACCTGATGAGGCACTACTTAGAGGTCAAGTACAGTATGGCTAGATGTACCCTATTGAAAGGCGGCTAGGCACTTTCAAGGGCTATGTTAGGAACAGAGCTAGACCTGAGGGTTCCATTGCAGAGGCCTACATTGCTACAGAAGCGTTGACATTCTGCTCAAAATACATTGAAACAGCTGATGAGCTTAGCAAATAGGTGGGTGAAGACAATCCTGAGCTCAATGTTTTCGATTGTTCTATTCTAGTTACAGGGAAGAGTCGACAAGACGACAAACCTAAAGATTTGGACAAAATGGTTTGGTATGTGTTGAATAACTGTCCTGAGATTCTACCTTATATCGAGTAAGTGCTAAGTACTGCAGCTTATACGTCGTAATCTACTAAACTTGCAGCACATTCTTATATATTTAGATGTTTGACGCGATCACTATGTTCTGCAGCATCTACAAAAAGGAGTTACTACCGCAAAATACAAGAAACATTGACAAACTGGTTATGGCAGGATTTGCGAAATGGTTCAAGAGCCGTGCAAGCTTTTGAATTGCACTGTCAGTTTTTTTAATATATTGAGTACATCAAATGATCAGCTTGTCTATTTTCTAACCATAGGTTAAGAAGATGCGGGAGAATGGGCAGGCAGTTAATGATGCCCTTTACACACTAGTAATGGGTCCTGATACTCGGGTAAGACATTATGAATCTTGCGTTGTTGGAGATGTGTGCTACAACACCCTTGCATGCGACGAAGGCAGGAAGACACAAAACAATTCCATCATGAGCACGGATAAGTACGGCGAAGAGACAACTGAAATATATGCTAACATAATAGACATTGTTCAGTTGCAGTATATCTCCAGTTTCAAAGTTCATCGGTGTGTGGTTCTGTTATGCTGTCGTTGGTATAACCTATTTTCCAGGATCGCAAAACCTAGAGCTGATGATTATTTCAAATCCATCAATGTCAAGGTGGCATACCAGACCGACGAGCTTTTATTTTGGCAAATCCAGCAACACAGATATTTTTCTTGGAAGACACATATGCATGTAGCGATGACTGGAGAGTATTGCAAAGGTTTGAGCAGAGGAATTCGTTTAATGAAGTTGCACAACAAGATGATGCTTACACTACTCCTGATGTAGAAGATTCCACAGATGTTCCTAATATCTTTGAGAACCATCACATCAATAACGCCGGCGAAAAGATTCCCTGTCAGGCTGTGGACGTACAGGAGTTGATCAATAAGACGGCAATGTTCGAGGACATTGAGGATGAAGAAGAAGATGACACTCGGGGGAATTACGATTCAGACTAATACACATGGCGAAGATTTTAACGCTGCTGCTGCGGATGATGATTAGATTGCTTTTGTCGTATTTGCCTGTGAGAAGACGACTTTTTATCTACTATGTGAAATTGTGTTTGCTATGACAACTGAAACCTGATGAAGTTGTTGTTTAGTATTTTGCTCTGAGAACATCACTTATTATGTATGTTGATTTGTGTTTGGTGATTGTATGACGACTAAAACATGATGACATTGTTGTTTAGTTGTACTCATATTTGGTTGTGAAACTTGTATTTGATGACATAGTTTGTTGTTGGACTGCAATTTGCTCGATGTCTTCGAATGGGAACAAAGCTGACCCGACAGGGCATCTGCTAATTTATTTATTTATTAGCAAAAGGGCCTCTGCTATTTATTTATTTATGAGCAAAAGGGGATACCCCCCGATTTCCTTTAATAGAAATCATTATGTCGGGGATATCGTGCGACATATGCCAGGGGGTGGCTTATCATGGATGGGGACAAAAGTACGTCGCCGGGCTCTAGAAGCGGGTGTGAGCGAGATCGCGTACGCCTGCGGATCTTACCCAGGTTCGGGGCTCTCCTAGGAGATAGCACACCTAGTCCTGCTCTGCGGGGTCTCCACATGATCACTACCTCAACAAGTAGCTACAAGCTTGCTCCTTGAGTTGTTTGGCTAGAGGAGGAAGAAGGGCAAGGCTAACTCTACCCCACTCTCTCTACGTGTGTGTATGGTGATTTGGGTGCTTGGCCGAGGTCCCAACCCCTTGCATGGGGCGACCTGGGGGGTTTATATAGGCCTACCCCCCAGGGGTACAATGGTAATCAGGCCAGATGTGGGACCCGGCTGTCAGCATCACTGGTCGCCGGCTTCTCCGCCAACCGCTGGGGCCCGCCACCTGGTGGGTCCTGCCGACTGCCGTGATCTCAGCCGACAGGCAGGACCCGCCGCCTGCGGGCCATGTTGACTGCTTTATGTTGTAGCATCACTCCTGATGACGGAGGCCTCGTCAGGGGGAGCGTGGATATAGTCCCGCCGCCTGGCGGGCACTCACTGTAGCCACACCCCGTCACATCAGGTTAATGGCGCACAGACTTCAAGGGAGGGGGAGGGCCGCCTGCTAGGAGCCGGCCTCCCCTGTGCCGACTGGTCAGGGCTCGCCGCCCTCTGGCTTCTCACGGACAGGTAGGGCCCGTCGCCTGCGGGCCGTACTGACCGCCTGTCGTGGGAGCATGGCTTCTTCTGCCATGGGTGATGTCATGAGTGGCATGGCAACAGTGCTGCGTCGGGTGCGGGATGTCCGCTTGGTACGCCGTACTGTGGCCATGTTCTGCCCTGGATTCGGGGGTGGCAGGCTTGTACTGTAGCCATGCCCTATCTCATCATGTTTATGTTGGCGCTAACTTTGAGGGCGCGAGGGGCCGCCTGCTAGGACCCGGCTTCCCAGGAAGCCACCCACTAGGAGTCGGCCCACTTCATGGTCGTCTTCTGGGCTCCGCCACCTCCTGGCAACCGACCGCTTGGACCAGCCGGCCCCAGGAAGGCGGTCCTTTGTCTTTGATGTTTGAGGGGCGTAGCCTGCCCCGATGTCTTGAAATACCAAGGGGAGCTGATGAGGCTACCCGTGGTCATTTACTCCGACAGTAGTCCTCGAAGCTGGTGGGGCGCTACGGCTGAAGGGGCGAGAAGCCTCAGCAGCTTCATACTCCAGGTCGTCTGGTATTCGGCTTCGTCCGTCTTCCGAAGTGCCGACTGGTAGGTGTCGGCCGCGACCGGGCAGGCTGCCTGGCGATTTCGAAACGTCATGGTGGGGACCAGGTGGCATGCTAGCCAGACGTCAGACTCGCCGCCCGCGCCTGTTGGCCACGTGGCGTCAGCAGGCCAAGCCGGCCTGCCAGCCCACGCGCGCGACAGGACGTCGCCGCAGGCTGGGGCCCGCCGCTACAGTGCCTCGACACGCGCGCGGATCCGCTGCGGCCGAGGTAGACGGTTGGGCTTCCGCAGCAATTAACACACGCCTTTACTGGCGCCGCAATCGTGGGATCGTGGGGGAGTGGGCGCAGTTAATCCAACGATCCCCCACGCTCTCGCCCCCTCGGCTTCGCCGCCTGGGGCTATAAGTAGGGGGAAGAGCGGGGCGGCAGATGCACGTGCGCCCTCCTCTCCCCTCGCCGTTCTTCATCTTCTCCGCTGCCGCAGCGCCCTTTCCTCCCACCGAAGCGCTATCGCAGCCCACCGTCGTCGAGCATCTTCTTGCTGCGGCTTCCTCGCTCCGCTGCAGCCTCGCCCGCTCACCACCGCGCCTCGCCTACGACGAGCTCCTTCGTCCATGGCGCGCTCACGAGCCGGCGACTGGGATGGCTCCAACGTCCATGAGGATCACCTCTCCTTCCTTCGTCAAACACGGTGGCTGCCCCGGGAGACAAACGTGCAGGTACGCGTCCCCCCCCAAGGCTGAAATCTCGCCGGTGCCGGAGGGCGATGAACGCGTCGTCTTCCGGTCCCATTTTCTTCGCGGCTTCGGCCTTCCGGTGAGCGGCTTCCTCCGCTCCTTCCTTGATTTCTATCGAGTCCAGCCGCACCACCTCACGCCAAACACGGTGGTGCTCTTGGCCGCCTTCGTCACCATGTGCGAAGGGTACCTCGGCACTCTTCCCACCCTCGAGCTCTGGAGGGAGTGCTTTTATCTCAAACTCGGCACCGCCGCCAAGGGCCAGGCGGCTCAATGCAGAGCCTGTGTGGCGGTGCGGCGCCCGGGCACTGGGAACCGCTTCCTGCCCATCTTCCTGCTGCAGTCGGCTAAGCTGTGGCAGAAGTCCTACTTCTACGTCAAGAATATCCACCCGACGAGCGACTACATCAACTTGCCGGCTTACGCAGCCGGCCCGCCAGCCGAGCCGCGCGCCAACTGGCAGTACAAGCCGAGCTCCCTATCGGCTGCCTCCTCCGCTGCCCTCGTCCGACTTCAGGTGATGACGGAGTCGGAGGGTCTGAAGGGCTCGGACCTGCTGGCTACCTTCGTGACGCGCCGAGTGCTTCCCCTCCAAGCCCGGCCTCACATCGTCAGCTGCATGAGCGGGCGCCGGGACCCGTGCCGGATGTGCACATGGGAGCTGCCGGATGTGAAGGTGGCCCAGCTGGTCAACTACATCTCCAACTGTAAGCTATCGGAGACGGATTGGCGGTTCGGCAAGCGGTCGTCCGACCGCGCACATCCGCCGCCTGCGGTGAGTCTTGTAATTCTTTTTCTCTTTGGCTGGTCCGAGCTCTTGTTTCTCCATCTGACCAGTTGGCCATGGCGCAGGTCCTCCCGGCCCAGTCGGCCGCCGGCGCTCTGGATCCGGTTCAGCAGTATATGCCGGACCGAACGAGGAGCAACGTAGAAGACCCTGACTTGGGGGCGGCCGCCATGGAGGAGGACGACGCCACAGGCGGCGGCGGTGGAGCAGGCGGCTCCGGAGGAGGAGGCGGCCTCGAGGACTGGCCGGATGACGATGAGGAGGAGAACGAGCCGCTCCGCCCGCACGGCCCCGACAAGGCGGGCACGAGCTCCTCAGCCGCGCCGACTGCACCAGGCGGCGCACAAAAGCGTAGAGCCGGCTCGTTGCTATTCGGCAGCCAGCCGAAGAAGCCCAAGAACACGGCCGCCGCGACCAAGCGGCAGGAGGCCGCCGCGAAAGCGGCCCAGTTCCAGAAGACCCCGAAGCAGCCCCCGATGGTGTCCGCGTAAGTGCTTGGTTGCGTTTTCTTTTCTTCTTTCTTGCAAACTCTTTCTGAGTTTCCTCTTGCCTTGCTTGAACAGGGCCCCACTCTCTCTTGAGCGGTCTGCTGCTGCTTCAGTGATCCAGGTGGCGGAAGGCTCCACCAACACCCGTCGTGTGGACCCGCTTGCCGTCCTCCGGGAGGCGACGGAGAGGAACGTGCGCGAGGAGCGGGAGGCGGTGGAACGGCAGAAGGCGGAGGCGGCCAAGGCGGTGCAGGCGGACATGGACACGGCAGCCAAGGCCCGAGCCGACGTTGTGGCTAAGGTCCAGGCGGACGCTGCAGCCAAGGCCCAGGCGGACGTGGCCGCCCAGGCGCAAGCGGATGAGGCCGCACGCGGCCGGACTCCGCAACTCGTCATCTCGCTGCGCGCAGTACCGCCAGCACTAGAGAACCCGGCGCCGACCGGAGGGGCCGGCAACGATCAGCCGGTCGTGGAGAGGAGAGGAGGCGATGCCATCGTCCCGGGGGCAGAGGTGCCCCCGCAAGCGCCGACCGCCGAGGCCCGAGGCAGTCGGTCTGACGTGCCACCGGCGCCGCCGGTCCGTGGCGAGCTGGTGGTGGGGGCGACCCCTGTGGTCCGTCCTTTGGGGCGCCGGCGTGCGATGAAGGCGGCCTCGGCGCCACGGGCGCAGGAGATCGGGGCCGCAAGCTCGTCGACCCCAGATGCAGAGGCCACCAGTGCCGTCTCACCAGAATGGATGCCTGGGGCGGGACGGGCATGCTGAACAAGGCCGTGCAGGACGTTCAGGCCCAGCTCCAGGCCCAAGGCGCCGCCCTCCAGGAGTATACGAAGGCGTTCTTGGCGACGTGAACGGCCGTCCGGGTACGCTTCTTTGCTTTGTTTTTTGATTCTTGCAATCTTCCGTGGGGGCGCGCCAGCGCACCCACTGGGTGTAGCCCCCGAGTTCCGGGCCGGCTGCTGAGCAGGCGGCTAAGAACTTTAAGGTAAGTTCCGAATGCTACCTTATTTTCTCTTCTTTGTCTTTGTTGCAGGACTACCACAACATCCGCACGGCCGCCTTCAACTCCCAGGTCCAGGAGCTGGCTAAGCGGACCGCCGACCTGACCGAGAGCTGGAGTAAGCATTCCGTCTTCTTCCTCGTGGGGGCGCGTCAGCGCACCCGTTGGGTGTAGCCCCCGAGATTCGGGCCGACTGCTGAGCAGTCGGGCCGGATCTTCCGGCGACCACTTTTCTTTTTCGTCAACTTTGTTGATTGTCTTCTCTTTCTCATTTTTGCAGGAGCCAACGCCACACTGCAGCAGCGCCTGGGTGAAGTCCAGACCGAGCTGCGCGCCAAAGAGGCGGAGTGCAGCAAGGCGGCCCTGGAGCGCGACCGTCTGGCCAAGAAGTTGGCGGACCAGCACAAGGCGGAGCTCCAGAAACTCAACGAGGCGGAAGGCGCCCTTCAGGCCGAGTTTCAGACCGAACGCTCAAAGTGGGTCGAGAAGGAGGCGATCCTCGCCGCTGGCTACGGCGAGATTGAGGATATGATCGACGGTAAACTTCTTTCTTTGGAATAGCTGCCGACTGCATCGAGAGTCGGCTTCCGACTTCTGATCTTTGTTTTTTCTTTGCATAGACTTCTTTCCTCGGCACGCCATCGCCGTCAGCCAGGCCATCGAGGCGTGGCGCGACCAGCGTAGGAGGGAAGGAGTGGAGATCCCGCTCGATGCACCTCAAAACATGAACGAGCAGCTCCTGGCCGTCCGGACACGCTTGCAGCTGATTCACCGTCTGCTCCACCGCCTTCAGCGCGTCGGGTCCCAGCTGGTTTCCACCCTCTGGCCAGGCGGCCAAGCTCCACACACCCCCAGTCGGACCGCCAACTGGTTGGAGGCGGCAATCGGCCGCTTCGAGGCTTGGAAGGGCTCCTCCGCTCGGGCAGGCGCCCGAAGGGCCTTGGAGTTCGTCAAGGCGTGGTATCCTGAGCTGGACCTAGCCCAGTTGGCCACGTTCCGGCAGGAGGCCATGGAAGAGTAGGTGGTAGTGGGGCCTGCGCTCACTCGTCATGCGGCGGCGATCGCCGAGTACACCGAGACCGGTGTCTTCCTCCCCGAGCTGGACGAGGAGGGTGCCGAGGTGCCACCGGACTGGTTCGGGCTGAACCCCGATGACGGCAAGGACTCGGCAGAAGAAATCGCCTCCAGCGATGAAGGCGAGGACGAGGAAGGCGAGGATGATGAAGACGATGCACCGGAGGGCAGAGCACACGGCCAGCCTCAGCTCGATCGAGCCTCGAGCAACGAGCCACGCGCGGGTGCACCGACTGCTGCAGATGGCGACCAAGCCGAGACTCACCAGATGGCCACTCCACCAGCCGGTGCCGCCGACTCCACCAACCTGCCGGACCCGCCTACTGCTCCTCTGGCCTAGGCTGCCAACTTATCTTATCTTTTCCTGCTTTTGTAGTCTCTAGAACAAACTTGTTAAATTCGCGCAGTTCCACCCGCTGGGGGTGTATTCAAACTTTGTTGAATGCTAGCCGAGGGCCTCTTGCTATGTAATTTAATTCTCGCACAGGTTGTGCTCTGCGAGCTCCGACTTATCTTGCTTTCTGTTCTTTTGGCTTTTTCCTTTGCCGCCTTCCCTTGGCTGCCACCTTGCCGGCCAGACAGCCGCTCTTCGGTCTGTTGGCTGGGTCAGGTACTTGGCCATTTTGGGAAGGCAAGTACTTTGGCCGCGCAGAACGTAGCAAGTTAAGTGAGAAGCCGGCCGGCCGGCTGCTCAGCAACCGGACGGCTAGGCGAGGAGCCGGCTTGGCCTATGTGAGTGCTTTCGTCCTTAGCCATTTTTCATGTGGGCAGCATTTCCTGCCTTTGACTCTTGCCAGCCAGACAGTCGCTCTGCGAGCTGCGGCTTATGGCAAGAGAGGGCTTAGCTGCCGGCACACTACTTGTCCGACTGCAGGTAGCGCTGACATAGTACAAGGCGGCAAGCCCCCGGGCCGACTGGTCGGACCCGGTGCCGGGCGGAGGAATGAAATAACTCATTCACAGGCGTGAAACTTATCATATAGATAAGAAAGGGTAGCCCCCGAGTGCTCTTCGAGGGACCCGGTGTCTTTGCGCTTAATACAAAAGGTAGCGTGGTACATACTGCATTAACTATAAAATCTTCGAAGGAGATTTGCGTTCCATGGGCGCTCTGTTTCCTTGCCGGAATCGTCCCTCTTGCGCGCCCTGGGCTTCTGCGTGTCGATCAGGTAATAGGAGTCGTTGCCCAAGGCTTTGCTGATGATGAAGGGGCCTTCCCAAGGGGCCGAGAGCTTGTGCTGGCCGGCTGTTCGCTGGATCAGCCGGAGCACAAGGTCTCCCTCTTGGAAGGATCGTGGCTTGACCTTCCGACTATGGTAGCGATGTAGGCTCTGCTGGTAGATGGCGGACCGACTGAGTGCTAACAGCCGGCCCTCTTCCAGCAGATCGACGCCGTCTTCTCATGCTTCCTTCGCCTCCGCCTCCGTGTACATGGTGACGCGAGGCGAGTCGAACTCGATGTCAGTTGGGATGACGGCCTCGGCCCCGTACACGAGGAAGAAGGGAGTGAAACCGGTTGATTTGTTCGGAGTGGTGCGGAGGCTCCAGAGGATGGCTGGCAGCTCGTCGATCCAGCAGCCGGCCAAGTGCTCCAGTGGCTCGACCAATCGGGGCTTGATGCCGGATAAGATGAGGCCGTTTGCTCGCTCGACTTGGCCGTTTGACTGCGGATGGGCAACGGACGCTAAGTCCAGTTGGATGCCCTGCGTCGCGCAGAAACGGGCCAAGGCACCTTTGGCAAAGTTGGTGCTGTTGTCGGTGATGATGTTGTGCGGTACACCGTACCGGACGGTGATATCTGCGATGAAGGTCACAGCAGTCGGGCCATTCAGTTTCTTGATTGGCTTTGCTTCAATCCACTTGGTGAATTTGTCGATGGCGACGAGCAGATGGGTCATGCCACCGCGTGCTGTCTTGAACAGGCCCACCATGTCCAGCCCCCAGACGGCAAAGGGCTAGGTAAGGGGGATGGTCTTGAGTGCAGAAGCCGGCAGATGTTGCTTGGAGCTGAATTTCTGGCACCCCTTGCATTTCTTGACCAGATCCTTGGCGTCCTCCAAAGCAGTCGGCCAGAAGAAACCGTGGCGGAAAGCTTTGGCGACAAGGGATCTGGAGGCCGCGTGGTGGCCGCACTCGCCTTGGTGTATGTCTCTGAGGATTGCCTTGCCCTTCTCTGGTTCGACGCAGCGTTGGAAGACGTCGGTCACGCTACGCCTAACAAGCTCTCTATTTACTATCGTGTAAGCTCCTGCCCGGCGTTGCACTTGCCGGGCCGAGATCTCATCAGCTGGCAGCTCTCCGCTCACCAGAAATTTGAGGATGGGTTGCGCCCATGATGGTGCTTCGACCTCATCCACCGTCATTACGGCCACTGAAACTAGGGCGGTTGGGTTGGGAGGTGGCGGGGTGGGTTCGGTGGCGTCTTGCTGCGTCGTTGAAGTCCCCGGGCCGACTGCCGCAGCCGCCGGGCCGGGTTGTGGAGTCCCCGGGCCGGCTCCTGCAGCCCCCGGGCCGGGTGCGGCTGCTGCAGTCCCTGTGCCGCTTGGTGAAGTCCCCGGGACGGCTGCTGCAGCCCCCGGGCCGGGTTGCAAAGTCCCCGGGCCGGGTGCGGCTGCTGCAGTCCCTGTGCCGCTTGCCGAAGTCCCCGGGCCGGCTGCTGCAGCCCCTGAGTCGGATCCGACTGCTTCGGGGGCAGCCGGCACGAAGATGGATTCTGATTCCGGGGAAGGCTTGATAGATGGTTTGCGGAAGCACTGAAGGGACACGCCGGCTGGTATGGCTTGCCGGGTGGAGCCGATCCGTGCCAGGGCATCTGCTTGCTCGTTGTCGGCCTGTGGCACGTGAAGGAACTCACACCCGTTAAAATATCCGCTGATCTGCTAGACGAGGGAGTGGTAGCTCGCCATGTTTGCATCCTTGGTGTCCCAGTCGCCAGACGACTGTTGGACCACCAAGTCCGAGTCGCCGTAGCACAGAATCTGGCGGATGCCAATCTCCTTGGCCAGCCGGAGTCCGTATACTAGTGCCTCGTACTCGGCCACGTTGTTGGAGGCGGCAAAATGGATTTGCAGCGTGTATCTGAGCTTGACGCCTTTGGGAGAGGTGAGGACGATGCCGGCTCCCAAACCGGTGTGCATCTTCGAGCCATCAAGGTGCATCCGCCAATGAGTGGAGTCTGGAGCTGGTGGCAGGTACTGGGTCTCGGCCCAGTCGACGAGGAAGTCGGCCAGTGCTTGGGACTTGATGGCGGTGCGAGGATGGTGTAGGGGGCCAGCTCGATAGCCCACTTGGCCACCCGGCTCGATGCGTCTCTGCTGCCTATGATCTCCGCAAGCGGGGCGGTGCAGACAACCGTCATGGGATGCTCTTGAAAGTATGGCTTGAGCTTCTTGGTGGCAAAATGCACGCCATAACACAACTTTTGGTAGTGGGGGTAGTTCTGCTTGGAGGCTGACAGCACCTCACTCAAGTAGTACACGGGCCTCTGGACCAGCTGTGCCTTGCCGTCTTCTCGGCGCTCTACCACCATGACTGTGCTGACCACCCGGCTGGTGGCGGCGATGTAGATAAGCATGGGCTCCTTGGCAGCCGGAGCGACCAGGACAGGCGGCGTGGTCAACATCTTCTTGAGCTGGAGGAAAGCCTCGTCCGCCTTGTCGTTCCACTCGAAATGAGTGGTTTTCTTCATCAACTGGTACAGGGGAAGAGCCTTCTCGCCTAGCCGACTGATGAAGCGGCTGATGGATGCCAAGCAGCCGGTGAACTTCTGAATGTCTCGCAGTCAGGCGGGCCTCTCCATCCTCTCGATGGCCTTGATCTTGACAGGGTTGCACTCTATGCCGCGTTCTGAGACAAGGAAACCAAGGAGCTGGCCGGCTGGTACTCCAAAGGCACACTTTTCTGGGTTGAGCTTGATTTGAAAACGGCGCAGATTATCAAAAGTTTCCTTGAGATCTTCCAGGAGGGTACCGCGCTTCTCCGTCTTCACCACAATATCGTCTACATAAACATGGGCATTTCTGCCGAGTTGCTTGAGGAGGCACTTCTGCATGCAACGCTGAAACGTGGCACCGGCATTTCTCAAGCCGAATGTCATGGTCATGCAGCAGAAGGCTCCGAATGGTGTGATGAAGGCGGTCGGCCGGGCTTAACTTGATCTGGTGGTACCCTGAGTAGGCATCCAAAAAACTCAGCAGCTCGCATCCGGCTGTGGAGTCTATCACTTGGTCAATCCGAGGCAAGGCGAACGGATCTTTTGGGCAAGCTTTGTTGAGGCTGGTATAGTCAATACACATGCGCCATTTGTTGTTCTTCTTCAGTACAAGGACTGAGTTGGCAAGCCACTCTGGAAAGAACACTTCCATAATGAAGCCGGCTGCTAGAAGCCGGGCTATCTCTTCACCAACAATTCCTCTCTTCTCCTCCGACAGGCGGCGGAGGGGTTGCTTGACTGGTTTTGCATCTTCTCTGACGTGTAGCTTGTGCTCGGCGAAATCCGTCGGAACACCCGGCATGTCCTTGGGAGACCATGCAAAGATGTCCCGATTCTCACGGAGGAAATCGACGAGCTCGCTTTCCTATTTGCTGTCAAGGAGAGCTCCTATGACAGCGAACTTCTCCGGGTGCTCCGGGTCCAAGGGTATCTTCTTGGTTTCTTTGGCCGGCTGGAAAGAGCCCTGAGCTTCTGACTCCTTGGGATCTGGCGACAAGTCCGGCTGCTTGCCGGCCATGGCCACAGCCCGGTCAAGGAGCCGCTTCTCGGCAGCAATCACAAGGGACTCGGCCAGCCGACTGCTGGCAGTGGCACAGGCGGCAGACTTCTGGTAGTCGCCGGCTATAGTGATAATGCCCTTGGTACCCGGCATCTTCATCTTGAGGTAGGCGTAGTGGGGAACCGCCATGAACTTGGCCAGGGCAGGCCGGCCAAGCAACACGTGGTAGGGGCTCTCAAGGTCAACCACCTTGAACCAGATTGGCTCTCGGCGGAAGTGATTCTTGTCTCCGAAGAGGACGTCTATCTTGATCTTGCCGATTGGTGAGCAGGAAAGGCCAGGCACAATGCCATGGAAGACAGTCCAGCTGGGCTGGAGCTATTTCTCTTTGATGCACAACTTCTCCATGGTGTCGCGGTAGAGGATGTTGATGCTGCTACCGCCGTCTATCAGAATTCGGGAGAAATGAGCAGCTCGCCTCTCTGTTGCAAAGGTGGCATCCAACACCAGGGCATAGGAACCCGGAGAAGGCATCACCTCCGGGTGGTCAGCTCGGCTCCAACTGATCGGCTTCTCCGACCAGTGCATGAACTCTGGGGCCTCAGAGGCGACAGTATTCACCTCTCGGCGCTGTTGACGCCGGCTGTGCTTGTCGTCAGCCACGCTGGTGAAGACGACGTAAGCTCCATGCTCTTTGGGAAACTCATCTTGGATCGCGCCGACTGGCCGGACCGCCGGCTGCTGGGGAGGCGGAGGCGGCAGGCCAGCAGGCGGCGGAGGCAGTCCTTCGCCCCTGGCGATGCGGGTAAGCCAGTGGCACTTCCGGGTGGTGTGGTTGGATGGCTTCGCACCGCTGTGGAACTTGCAGGGAGCATCAAGGGTTTGCTCAAACGAGAAGGCGGGCAACCAGGCAGGCTTGCCGCCCTTCTGGCGTTTGGGGCCGGGTTGCTCCTCTGGCTGCTGGTCTTCGACTGTCGCCACCTGCCGGCTGGTGGTAGCCGGCTGCAGGGCCTTGCGCTTGTTGTCGTTTGACTGTTGGCGCCGACTGGGATCACCAGCCGGCGTCTGAGGGGCCGGAGGGAGCATCTTTCCTGACGCATCCACTTGGAGCTCCGACTTCATGGAGGAGTCGGCAGTGGCGTACTTGTCCGCTATGATCAGCAGCTCGTCGAGCGTGGCTGGCTCATTGCAGAGGAGTCGATGCTTGAGTAGGGTGCCCTCTCGGCACCCGGTAGTGAAGTATTCGATGGCTTGCACCTCATGAACCCCTTCGCAGGAGTTGCGTAGTTCGGCCCACCGCGTTAAGTATTCGCGGGTGGACTCGATCGGGCCTTGGGTGCACAGGGAGAGCTGGCGAGGCTTGGGCGGCCGCTTGTAGGTGCTGGTGAAGTTGCGGATGAAAACTTCGGTGAAGTCTAGCCAGCTGTTGACGCTGTAGGGCTTGAGGCTGTTCAGCCATGCCCGTGCCGTGCCTTGGAGCATGAGCAGAACATACTTCACGGCGACACGCTTGTTGCCGTTCGCTATGTTGACGGCAGTGGAGTAGTCGACCAGCCAATCTTCCGGCTTCACAGAGCCGTTGTACTTGGGAGTGTCCCGAGGGAGCGAGAACCCTTTGGGGAAGGGCTCGTCGTGAATGCGGGGGCCGAAACAAGGCGGGCCGATTGCATCTTCTTCTTCCAACGCCAGGGATCGAGCCAAGCGGTCGATCCGGTTGCGGGCGTCATTCTCTCCGACTCCTTCACGGGGGCCCAGCCGGCGCCCGAGAGTCGGATGCTCAATAGGCGGCGGGGAGGCGCGCCTCTCCCTGCACAGGGGGGGGGGTTGATGACTGTCCCGCCGCTCTACTGCTCATGGGCGGCCGTCTTGGTCGTGCTCGATGGAGATGCGGGTGCGTCTGCGGCTAGCAACCGGCTCTGGGTCTCCTCGGTCGCGGGCGCCGTCTGTCGGCGTCCGGGAGGTCGCGCCGTGCTCTCGGCGAGGGGGAAGGTTCCCGGCCTGTAAGCCAGGCTCCACCATGCGGCGGCCAGCTTCTTGCTGTGCGGCGGCCGTGTCGATGAGCTGCTGGACGCGCTCCGTCATGCAGCGACGCTCGTCGCTCTCCAGGCAGTCCAGCTCATCTGCCGCCGCCTGGGCAGCACGTAAGTTCTCCATTGGCGTGGCGTAGACTGGGCGGTCGGCCCCCAACATGCTGGCGATGGCCGTGCCGCGCTGCCGGACCGTGCCCGCGTAGCTAGGTTCGCTAGCAGCCGGCGTGCCGCAGACGGCGCGGTCAATCTCGCGGTGGTAGGCCTCGGTGAGGCGTCTCATGGCCGCCAACTTGTTGGCGCTGTCGAGAAGTGCGATACGGCATGCTTCCAGCGTTTCACCGTTCGCACCGGGCGCTATAGGAGCGGACAGATCCCGCATTGCCGCCTGCAACGGGTCCCGGCCGGCCTGGTCGGAGGTTCCGTCGTGGCTGATGACCAGCACCTCAGTGACGGTGCTGGTGCTGGCGCTGCTGTCTGCAGCGGGGAGTGGGTCTTCGAAGATCACCACGTCACCGGGGAAGGCATCAGAAAGCGCGGCGTCGACGTCGATGACCATGTCGACGAGCGGGTCGGTGGAGCCGACGGACTCCGGATCGGAGACCGGCTCGTTGGCGATGTGAAGCTTGCCGAGGGGATCGACGAAGCAACTCTCGGAGCTAGCTGTGCACATGTCGAGTGCGGGCTCGTCGGAGAGGCGGATCTCGCCGATGAGATCAGCGAGGCTGCTTGCGGCGCAAGGAGCTTCCATGCCACGCAGTGCGTCGGCGCAAACGCCGTCGGGCGTACCGGGCTGGCTGCGCTCGCCAGGGAGGAAGAGGGTTCCCGTCCAGAACGTGTTTCCGGACGACGGTGCACCAAGCCCCACGGTGGGCGCCAAATGTCGGGGATATCGTGCGACATATGCCAGGGGGTGGCTTATCGTGGATGGGGACAAAAGTACGTCGTCGGGCTCTAGAAGCAGGAGTGAGCGAGATCGCGTACGCCTGTGGATCTTACCCAGGTTCGGGGCTCTCCTAGGAGATAACACCCCTAGTCCTGCTCTGCGGGGTCTCCGCATGATCACTACCTCAACAAGTAGCTACAAGCTTGCTCCTTGAGCTGTTTGGCTAGAGGAGGAACAAGGGCAAGGCTAACTCTACTCCACTCTCTCTACATGTGTGTATGGTGATTTGGGTGCTTGGCCGAGGTCCCAACCCCTTGCATGGGGCGACCTGGGGGGTTTATATAGGCCTACCCCCCAGGGGTACAATGGTAATCCGGCCAGATGCGCGACCCGGCTGTCAGCGTCACTGGTCGCCGGCTTCTCTGCCGACCGCTGGGGCCCGCTGCCTGGTGGGTCCCGCCGACTGCCGCGATCTCAGCCGACAGGTAGGACCCGCCGCCTGCGGGCCATGTTGACTGCTTTATGCTATAGCATTGCTCCTGATGATGCAGGCCTCGTCAGGGGGAGCGTGGATACAGTCCCGCCACCTGGCGGGCGCTTACTGTAGCCACACCCCGTCACATCTGGTTAATGGCGCACAGACTTCAAGGGAGGGGGAGGGCCACCTGCTAGGAGCCGGCCTCCCCCAGAGCCGACTGGTCAGGGCTCGCCGCCCTCTGGCTTCTCACGGACAGGTAGGGCCCGCCGCCTGCGGGCCGTACTGACCGCCCGTCATGGGAGCATGGCTTCTTCTGCCATGGGTGATGTCATGAGTGGCATGGCAACAGTGCCGCGTCGAGCGCGGGATGTCCGCTTGGTACGCCATACTGTGGCCATGTTCTGCCCTGGATTCAGGGGTGGCAGGCTTGTACTGTAGCCATGCCATGTCTCATCATGTTTATGTTGGCGCTAACTTTGACGGCGCGAGGGGCCACCTACTAGGACCCGGCTTCCCAGGAAGCCGCCCGCTAGGAGTCGGCCCACTTCATGGCCGTCTTCTGGGCTCCGCCACCTCCTGGCAACCGGCCGCTTGGACCAGCCGGCCCCAGGAAGGCGGTCCTTTGTCTTTGATGTTTGAGGGGCGTAGCCTGCCCTGATGTCTTGAAATACCAAGGGGAGCTGATGAGGCTACCCGTGGTCATTTACTCTGACACATTAGATATTCACAACACTACGCCCAGCCTGCTAAACAGGTTTCATTTGTTACTAGTTTCAGCAAAGTGCTCATGTCATAGCCACTGAATACATCATGAGTGCTACATACACTGCAAATAAAGAGACAATCATCCTACAGAGCACAACGATCTTGCCCATTATCTTCACAAGCTCTTTCATCTCCTCATTGATGTCAAGGCCGTTCAGCAGCTGTTGATTGGCCATGATCAGATGAACTACATCTTTAACCTTCTGCTCTTCATCTTCCTCTTCTGTCGTTCCTTCAGTTACTTGTCCAACACCCCAACCTGCTGGTATTGGGATTCCTCGGCTAACCAAATAATCAGCATAGTTCCATTCCCCCACATCAGCAACTTCCCAGAAATACAAATCACCTGAATCTTCCCTTTTCTGCACGAATCAAATTGGAAGATCATCAACGAAACTATTAAAAAATCAGCAACTGAAAGCAGGCGAACAACACTTAAACATATTATTACCCCATGATTCGGGCATTTGTAGAAGACTCGGCCAGGGTTGAGGATTGTAGTTGAGACGCGATGGATGACTCTGCGTGATTTGCAGCATTGGCACCATACAAACGGCAGCGGGTTGCGATGAGCAACCGGCTGCGGTGAGTGTGCCGGCGGGGGTGTGATGAGACCCACAGGGGATGGTAGGGGTGGCGACTTGGTGCATATCTGGTTGTTGCCTGCTGAAGAGCAGGGGGATGAGCCGCCAGCAGACATGGTTGCTACGGCTGGAGCTTCTGATGCTAGGCAGAGTAAATAGAGAAGAGGAGAAGCGAATGTTGGATATGTCAGTTTCATTACTTGCAGAGTAGCATAGCATTATATATAGTCATAGTCTAGGTTTGGATTCGAACCGGCTACAGGAGCACATCTCTCTTTTTTCTAAAACTCAGCAACGTCTCTTTACGGGTACACTAGCTTGTTCTGTACGCCTTCTCAAGTCTTTGATTTTCGGGAATGTTATATGGCGAACGTTCCCTAGGAGGAGGACGGCAAACGAACGCAATTTCCTGGCAGTTTTAGTTGCGACGCAAGATCAAACGGTGGCAGTTTCGGGAATGTTATCTCGCGAACGAGCCCAGTTTTTCTTTTCATCCTATAAAAAAGTATTCTACGTGGTGTCGGCTTAGTCAACAAACGATTGTGTCAACCTTGACCGTTGGATTGACATTCAACGTATATCGTGTTTCTTCAGTCTCTTCTTCCTCCAGCCGCCAAAGCCAAACCAGCGCCGGCGGGACCGCCTGCTCCCGCCTGCCACGGCTGGCTGTGCTGCCGCGTATGCATCATGGCCACATCACAACCTAAAACTCTGCGCATCTTCCCTGGCTCTTGTTCGTTCCCATCTAAGGCCTCACAATCGTCCTACGCCTTGGTTCGCTCGCCGCAGCGCCGCCCTCCGGTGTTGTCAACATGGTCAACAACCAAGAGGAATAAGGAGATAACTGTACATGGTGAGGATGACAGTAGGGACCCACCAGGATCATGGCAGAAGGCAAGCAAGTGCCTCCTTTATTACAAGAAAAAAATGGTTCCTCCTGATGGTTTCCTGACGTCTGGGTCGCATGCCACTATCAACGTAGTCAATAAGCGAGATAACTGCACAAGGAGCGGCTGACACCCGGGACCCAGCAACACGCGCAGTATTTTTTTTTGTTTTCGGACAGAGCAAGGTATCAACTGGGTTGTGCGGGAGTTGTGGCCCGTCTAGCCCAGGTTTTTATTTCATATGTTTACCACATGACCAACCCAGTTTTGTTTTTTCTTTCTGAAAATGGCTAGCCCAGCTATTTTGTTTTTTGCAGAATAACCAACGAAGGCCTACTTGCTTTTCTACGCCCTGCTAGGCCTGAAATCTTTCAAGACGAGGAGGAATGCATTCGGCTTGCCCAGAAAATGGGCTATAAGTAATAAGAAATGGGCTAAAATGAAAAATACAGCAAACAGGCAATTAGTTCCAAATTACTTTTTTCTTTCCGATTTTGATATTTTAAATTTCACTGTTTTTGTGCGGGTAAAATTTCATTGGATTTTACATTAAGGTATGTTTATTTTTAAAATTAATTTGAATCTGGCTAGAAATTTCGGGTTGTATGCTGTTTGGAACAGATTTGAAAGCTAACTTGTGGGTCTACAAGGTTGACGTGTACGAAAGGCTTTGTCAACTTAGTCCACAAATGATTCTAGCAGCAGTGACCGTTGAATTGTTAATCCAATGGCTGTGCTGCTTCTTCAACCTCTGGTCTTCTTGCTCCAGTCGCCCAAACCAGTGCGGGCCGTACTCCCTGCTCATGCCTCCCATGGCCGGCTATGCTGCCGCGCAGGCCTAACCGCCCCACACTACTCCCATCGCTGGCCTGGCCATCCCTCTACGCACCCACAGTTCCTGTTATTCTCCGGCGACAGTAGACGAACCAGTAAACCCTCGTATTCCCCTCCATGTGGGAAACAACTGCCGAGTTTTCTCTGGCTCCGGGTTGTTCCCTTCCTAGGCCTCGTCGTCGTCCATCGCCCTGGTGCTCTCGGCGCGGCATGGTCAACATGGTCAACGAACGACATCCATCGGAAGAGGACTGTACGTGGAGAGGATGACAGCTGGGTCCACGGCCGCACGCAAGGAAGTGCCTCCTTATTACATGCAAAATAATGATTCCTCTACCTGACAGCGGGGACCCACCGGAAGCGCCTCTGTATTTCGTGAAAAAAAGTTCCTCCCGCTGACAGCTCGGACCCACCAGCTATATCTTCGCACGCAAGGAAGTGCCTTCTTATTACGCACACAAAAATGAATACTCCCCCTGCTAGCTAGGACCCACCATATTGGGAGGCTAACTTGTGGGCCTACTAAGTTGGCTCGGCGCAGGATTTGTCAACTTAGTCAATATAAACGATTCTAGCTGCAGTGACCTTACGATGTCCATCCAACAGCCGTCGTGTTTCTTCAACCTATGGTCTTCTTGCTCCAGCAGCCCAAACCATCGGTGGCTGTACCGCCTGCTCCTGTGTCCCGTGGCCGGCTGTGCTGCCACGCAGGCCTCACCGCCCCACCCTACTCCCATCGCTTGGCTGGCCATCCCTGTACTCACCCAGACCTCCTGTTATTCTCTAGCGACGGCAGCCTCACACTACAGTCGAACCAGTAAACCCTCGTACTCCCGTTCGCGTGGGAAACAATTGCCGAGTCTTCCCCGGCTCCGGGTCATTCCCTTCCTAGGCCTCACCGTCGTCCACCGCCTTGGTGCTCTCTGCGCAGCGTGGTAACCGTGGTTAAGGAACGACTTCCATCGAAAGAGAACTCTACGTGGAGAGACTGACAGCTGGGTCCACGGTTGTAGCAAGGAAGTGCCTCCTTATTACACGCAAAATAATGATTCCTCCACCTGACAGCAGGGACCCACCGGAAGGGCCGCCGTATTTTGCGAAAAAACATTTTTCCCTGACAGCTGGGACCCACCAGCTACATATTCGCAGGTAAGGAAGTGCGTCCATATTACGGGAAAAATGATTCTCTCCCCTGACAGCTGGACCCACCAGCTATATCTTCGCATGCAAGGAAGTGCCTCCTTATCCTCCCTGACAGTTGGGACCCACCGAGTTGACCCATACGTAGGGTTGTCTGTCTGGTCGTGAACGTGTACGTACATACTGGTCGATCGCTCTCTCTACAGCGATGAACCCTGGCTGAGTAAGGAGATGCACGTGTCATAGTAGAGGCGCGGACGTAGCATGTCACGCAGTCCCGTCTATATATATCGTGTACACGTACGTACAGCCATGCTGCAAGAAAGTAAATACGGCTACATACGTCCATACGGGCGGGGTCTAGAACATGTACGCGCGCATACTTACGACCAGGGCTCGTGTACATGGAGAGACAACGGACGGCAGCGACGTCGTCCTGTTCATCAGCAGCTAACCGGCTGGGTCAGAATGGAGAAAACAGCGTCGTGTTCACCGGGAGCCAAGTGACTGGGTCAGAACACGTCCTGTTCATTGAGAGCGAAGCCACTGGGTTGGAACGCGTCCTGTTCATCGGAAGCCAACCGGCTTGGACGGAACAGCCGGAATGGGGTCTGGCGTACCGCAAAACGGAGGAAAACGGCCTTTTGTTCGAGTGCCTACGGTCGAAACGGGGTCATGTTGATCGGGAGTGGTGTGGCGTACCGCAAAACGGAGGAAACGGACTTGTGTTGGAGCGCCTACGGTCAAAACGGGGTCCTATTCATTGGGAGGGGTGTGGTGTACCGCAAAACGGGACTCCACGGCCTACAGTTCATCCACCGTCTACTGCCTTGCTCTAGCCTCCATGGGCTATTGTTCATCCACCGTCGACTTCCTCCAGCCTCCACCTGCTACTGTTCATCCACCGTCGACTTCCTCCTGCCTCCACCAGCTACTGTTCATCCACGGGGGTCCTGTTCATCCAGCCTCCACCGGCTACTGTTCAACCAGCTCTCCATGGGGTCCTGTTCATCTACCCTCCACCAGTTACTATTTAGCCAGCCCTCCATGGGGTCCTGTTCATCCACCCCCAACCGGCTCGATTGGGTGGTGTGGCGGCCTCCTCTCGATCAGGGTCCTGTTCATCCAGCAGCAACAACCTCTACTACCACAGGGTCCTGTTCATCCAACCCCCACCGGGAACTATTCATTCAACCCCCAACAACGGTCACTGTTCATCAAGAGGCAGTAGTAGGTTCGATCGGCTTCAGTTAGCAGCAGTAGCGAAGGAATCACTCGGGTTCAATTAACAGCCAAGGGATCAATCGATCGGGTTCAGTAACGTAGCTAGTGCAATCGCTCGGGTTCAGTAAGCGAACGCCTCGCTCGGGTTTAGTTAGAGTCCAACGCCTCTCACACACGCGCGTACGTGTATGAGAGAAACGCGCAATCCCTCCGTGCATCGCTCGGCCCCGACCACCCACCGTAACCGGGAACTCCCCGAAATTTTCCTCGCCATTGCTTCTACCATGATTTTTCCGTCATGGACGGCCCAAAGAATGTCATGCAAGTGCGTCCCTGGCCCTCCTAGGACGAAAAGCCCATTTTCTGTCATGATTTTTTGTCATAGAAGTAGGATCCCACCACATCTATGATGATATGTGGTTTCGTCACAATTATCGTCATAGAAGTGTCATAAGCATGACAGAAAAAAAAATTGTTCGGGCCAAAATGTCACGGATGTGTCTTTTTTTTTGTAGTGATTGCAGATCAGCAAGGCGGCACATGAAATCATGCCCGGTAGCGGCATGGGAAATCCTTTGTGATGTCCTTGTGGCATTCCTAGGCCTTGCACAAACGAGGGAGGGGCATGCCCTGCCACCGGGTTACCGAAAGTACCTCGGTGTCATTCCTGATGTAATCGTTGAAATCCTCGAAAAATCGTACGATGGTAGGATTGCTCGGGATCTGGTACGGTGTTATCACATGGCCCCTGTAGGGTGTGGCAAAAGTTTGGGCGCGTTTAGAGTAAGCCTCCCCTGAGGCCGCTTGTAAACCGCATCGTCTCCGAGCTAGTCTCTGGGTATCGAGAGGGAATGTGTTCGGTTTGTGTAGGAAGTGCGGGTCTTGTTGCTCCGTTGTCCTCGAAACTTCTCATGCTCCAAAAGGAGGCAACCGCATGACACGTGCCACGCACCCGCATTTTTGGGGCACGCATGCAATATTCGAGAAATTTATTGCTCTGCTAGGGTTTCATCGCAGGAAATTGCATATCAGCAAGGCAGCACATGAAATCGTGCCTAGTAGCGGCATGGGAAATCCGTTGTGATGTCCCTGTGGCATGCCTAGGCCTTGCATAGACGAGGAGGACTCTCATTTCTGAGTGCAGCTCTCGGTATTTCTGATTTTCCCGAGAGCTGCTCTCGGGAAAAGGTAACCTAGATCTAAGGTATTATCCTTTACCGAGCGTAACTCTCAGAAAAGGTATAAACCCTAGATCTAGGGTTCGTACATTTTCTGAGAGTCGCACCGACAGACGCTCGGTAAAGGTCGAGGAACACTTAAACTCCCCCTGCGGTCTCTTCTTCTCTCTCTTCCCACCCCACTTCCAATCCACCGCCCCCCCCCCCCCACCCCACCGGCGCCCCCCATCCCTGGTGCCCCTCCAACCCTGCCGGCGCCCCTCTCCCCGAGCTCCCCCCCCCCCCCCCTATCCCCCAAGCCCCCCCCCCCTCTTTTACTTCTTCTCCCCCTCCCCCAATCTTGTATGTATGATGAATGTATGGATGCATGGATTTTTGTATGGATGTATGGATGCATAGATGCATGAATGTATATATGTATGTATTAATGCATGGATTTTTTGTAGTAGTTTTTTTAGTTTTTTGCATGTATCAATATATGGATGTATGAATGCATAGATGGATAATGTAGATAACTGTTGATAATGTTGTATAGATAATTGTTGATAATGCATAGATAATTGTTGATTTTTTTGTAGTTTTTTGTTGTTTGCATCTATTAGTTCTTGTTGTTTGTATGGATGCTATGGAGCTCGCCCGATGATATTTGACAGACGCGAGATGTTTTCGGAGGAATGTGCCGATTGTTGTCGTAGGGGGTCGCGCTTCCTCTGTTCCTCCTTCGTGATCTTTTCATAGTAGGAGGAACAAATGAAGAGCGACCATCACCGACAGTTGATGAGAGTTGTTTTTGGAGGAAGAAAATCGACTTTTGACGATGGTGGTCAATTTGGGCGAGTTCTTCTTGTGATATACATTTTTCATGCATGATGGAGCCCAGCTTGACCATCACCGAAAGTCAAAATATCCGTGAGAGAGTGTCCACCATATATACATGAGAGTGTCGATGAGAGTTGTTCTTGGAGAAATAAAATCGTCTTTTGCCGATGGCGGTCGATCTGTGCGAGTTCGTCCTGTGATATACATTTTTCACGCATGATGGACTCGCCCAGCTCGGCCATCACCGAAAGTTGAAATACCTGTCAGAGAGTGTCCACCATATATACCACGACCAGAGAGAGTTCCACCATATATACGTGAGAGAGATGAGAGTTGTTCTTGGAGAAAGAAAAACGTCTTTTGCCGATGGCGGTCGATTTGTGCGAGTTCGTCCTGTGATATACATTTTTCACGCACGATGGACTCGCCCAGCTCGACCATCACCGAAAGTCGAAATATCCATGAGATAGTGTCCATCATGATTAATCTGCTTAGAAGTGATCTTTGATGTTTGATTCTTATGCTATTTTTCATTGTGTGATGAAAGGTGTTAGCACCGATCGATTTCGTGGCTATGGCTTCCTCCGAAGACACAGCTTCCATTAGGGTCGACTCCACGCTCAAGGAGAAGCTCGCCGAGGACCGCTTGGCGGCGCTCATTGAGAAGAACCCACAGCTGATCATAATAAAGTATTTTGAGGATCTGGCCAAGAAGAATCTGCCAGCTAAGGAGAAGAAGGCCCCACCACGTAAGGAGTGTGACGACTCGATGCCATTGAGTCCACCGACCTACAGTCCCAACGACGCTTGGTCCTCCATCGTGGGGGATGCCCCGACGTGCTCTGACTACACCTCCGAGTAGTCCACCTAGATAGTTTGGCATTGATTTAGTGATATAGTCATGTAGGTGCTGATATGGACTTAGATTGCCACTTGCGATGCTTTTGATTGTATGAGTGATGAACGCTTACGTGGATTATGTATGATGTGATATTTTATCCTTGCATTCCTTCTTTGCCGCTTTTTCTCTATCTTTGTAGATGAAGTGGTATGCGGTGCACAAAGGTAGATGTCAAGGAGTCTATGATTCATGGTCTGAATGCAATGAACAAGTGCTTCGCTACAAAGGCAGCTCCCACAACTCGTTCAATAGCAGAGAGAAGGCAGGGTATCATTATAATCAGTATGTGCTTAACCAGAAGAGAAAATCTGAATTAGTGGGTTCAGTGGATGTGCTAGCCAGAAACGGCTTATCGGGTTCAGTGGATGGAAGAACTTGATAATTCTCCTTCAGTTCGTGATAATTGTGGTGTTGCTTTTATTATGTGGCCGCATGTAGACATGCATTGACCACTTTATTGTTTAGTAAGTAGGCATTTGTACCAAAGAGCTACCCCTGTGATTTCAAATGAACTTTGTGTGAACTATTTTATATAATGCTTATGTGAGTTTGTTGTTAGACATTGAGACTTGAAATGCATGTTTGTGTATTGTATATCTATTTTTGCTGTAGGGATCCAAGGGAAAAAGCAGTAGAAAGTGGTCTGGGAATTGATCTTTACTGAGTGCTGCTCTCAGCAAAGTGGCATGCGCTGGCAGTTGGTTGTGGCAGTTTTGCCGAGCACGGCTCTCGGCAAAGAGCTGACGGAACCAGCGGACGTGAAGTTACTTTATTTTGCCGAGAGGTACTATTTGGCTCTCAGCAAACTCCTTGCCAACTGTCCATGCCCTGGCTCTCGGCAAATTCCTGTTTGCCTGAGAGGTGTACGCCGGGTGGCCTTTGCCGAGTGCAACTCTCGGCAAAGGCTTTGCCGGCAGTTATTGGTCCTATGCCGAGTGTCCGTGGCACTCGGCGTATATGTCGATTCTAGTAGTGAGTGTGGAAGAAAGACGATGACGAGATGCGTGTACCTACCAGATCATGACCATGAGATATCATCCCATAAAAATAGCCTTTGACTCTCATCTCACATGAATTTTCTCTTTGTATATATATTTTGTTAGTCCGTGGCAACGCACGGACACTTAGCTAGTTAGACATGGTTGGAAACGTACAATTGATTTCTATTTTTCCATATTGGAAGCGAAACCACTAAATATTATCCAAGATGAGTAAAACAAGTGCTCTGCAATAATTACGTTGTTACTATCCCTTTCCTTCTGTGTTACTATCCTTGGCGGAGAAGATGACAGCTTTGACACTGGCTTCATCGACTACAACGGAGAATCCAAGGATCCTCACCTTCGGAGTGATGGTTTTAGTAGATTTCTACCTTAACCGCGATAACTCCTCTGAATTTGTTGCATACTTTGGAGTGATGGTTTTAGTAGATTTCTACCTTAACCGTGATAACTCCTCAGATCATAAAGCACGCAGTTTGCTGCATACTTTGCTGGATATATCATAGTGTTATTTTGGAATAGCTTTCCAGATTGTTATCATGCATAAATAGGTAGTTGTAGCACCTTGATAACCCCTCAAAGAGTTTTGCCAACTCTAATATTTGTAGATGTTTCCATTCAAAATAGACAATGATGTTTCCATAAAAATAAATATCATGTAATCATCTATCCTAAAGGAATTGCTTCAAAATAGAAATAGCTAGCACAAACCCATAATTATAAACGTTAGTACACAATCCTCGATATCATTTCTTTGTCATCCTATGTCTGCACAAAAAATAGATAAAGGATAACATTATTACAGAGCTTAGAGATCAATAAATTGTATGATCAGAATTTACAAAAAAAAAAAAAAACTTTGTGGTCAAATATGTTTGCTTACTCAAGAAAGAATTTGGGGTTCACAAGCTTCTTGTATGTGCATTGGTCTTGGGGATTCAACGATCAACAAATACAAACAATTCTTGGATAAAGTTGCATTAGTATCCATCTGATTGAAGGAGACAACATGAGGTGATGGTTGGGAACTTGGAAGTGCGTTCAGGTCACATTCTGGAACAAAACTGCACAACTTCTTATAAAAAACGACAGGTACATAGTAATAATAATTGTTCGGCACTGTAATAATAATAATTGTTCGGCATTGTATGCTGGAACAAAAATGTTACATATTACATAGTAATAATAATTGTTCGGCACTGTATGCACATGATCGCAGAACGAATGGTTTCCTATGGAAAGAAATGGAGAAGTTACATTGATTAGACTATGTCTAAAAATATGATGTTCCTCCTATACTGCATCAACTTCTTATAAAAAACGACATGTTTAAATCCGTGGGAGAGGGTGAGGCACATGCATACCTTGCCGCCTTGCCCGTGCGCAGTTCACATCCATCCACTACTGCAGGTTCTTGATCTAGAGGGCCCTGACCTGCAACTAACGGACCCCTACACCGCGGCCGTCGTACTATGCATCCTAGGAAACGGCGGTAGCTGGCCCGACATCTGCAGAGTGGGTAGCACTCGCTGCTACAGCGGCGACAGATGGTGCCCCAAAGCAGTGGTGTGGGACGATGGTGAGATGAGGGGGAGGGGAAGATGGGGGAACAAAGGGGTCGTGATCCGGGTGGAAAGAGAGGAGATGAAAATCGGCTGGATTTTTCATCTGTGTGGGTGGAAGACCATGGTGATAGAAGAAAGGAATTGATTGAAAGAAGGAAGGAGATTGATCACCGTTTGATTAAAAGAAGGAAGGAGATTGATCACCGTCATGAATGAATTGATTGCCATGCCTGAATTGATTGCGTTTGGTTACCTTACGTGAATTATTTGTTTACCAAAGATAGAGTCGGTTTGTCCGGCCAGATGAAGATAAAACCGGCAAGGAGAAAACCGGTGGAGGGAGAAAAGAAAATCGCTGGAGGGGAGAGGGAGTCGTAGGAGAGAGTTGGACGAAGAGCGGGGAACGTACGAGGGGAAACAGAACACTCCGTTTCTTTTAGGTAGTAGAGATATTGTTGGCTAAAATCGCGCTTGCATTGTTGCGGGCCGGGTTGGGCCGCGTTTGATCGAGTGGCGAGCATCCGGCCGCTCGATTCAACCAGAAATTGCGTGTGCACTTTTAAGATTTTAGGAAACATTTATCACGCTATATCCAAATACACCCTGTACTTAGCTGCAAATGATCACGAAGCACGCCAACAGGCGTTCCGTTTCCCCTGAATTTGCGCGCATACCTTATACGGTCACGGGTGTTGTGCTTCACCATATCTGTACTCAGATGTCTGACCCACCCTGGAACACGCAAACCTCTCCAGAGACTGCGTACATCCGGTGCACAGGGTTCACAGTGAACTTGAAAACCTGTAGTCGGAACGTTATTGTCATGTGGGACGCCTCCTGGCCGCCTGATGAGGAGCTGGGGGCAGGAGAATGGACGGGCCGATGGGGGCATGGGGCACCGTCCCCTTCTATATCAAGCACAGACCCCTCGACCCGTCTCTGATACAAGCATTTCTCCTGCAGAAGAGCCAGAGACTACTCCCCTTCTTCTAGCTTTGCTTGCCCCATATCTACCACAAGCCTTCCTGCTACCATTACTCCAATCCGACCTTCGAGGCCGCGCTAATGGCTGAAGGGAGTGCCTATTTCGACTGGGACGTGGCGGCCGCGAGCTCCGGCCATGGCGGTGTTGCACAACACTTCGTCCATAATGATGGTGGTGCTCTAGCCGGGGGGGTCATCGTCCCGGGCGTCGGATCAAGGGCTTTTGGTGGCATCAACGAGATGGATCCCACCACCTTCCCCGGCTACGGCAACAGCGACGCCCCTACGGCAATCGCGGCGCCTGCTCGGGCGCCGCCGCGTGCCAGATCCAGCGGCCAGAGGCTCACACGGTTCAAAAGGTCCTGGACCGTGGAGGAAGACACGTACGTAGAAAATCCAACCCTAAATTGCAAACCTTTTTCTTTGTCCTTCATCAGTTGCAGCTTCGTCAGTTTTGTTCGTGGTTTTGTTGCAGGCTGCTCAGGGTGAAGGTGCGGGAATTCGGCAAAGGAAGGTGGACGAAGGTCGCGTTGTACCTCCCCGGCCGAAGCGGGAAGCAGTGCCGGGAGAGATGGGTCAACCAACTTTTTTTTTTGAGGGTCGATGGGTCAACCAACTTGACCCCAACATTGAGGTGATCTCGCCAGATTTAAATTTCTTATCTCCCTAGTCCCTACTAGCTACTTGATTCTAGGGAATTTTGATGATCTATGATTGAGTGTGCTTACGGAAAGAAATTCTTCATTGCGTTAATCTGGTTCATCACCATTCGGAAGTGGGTATTAACTCCCGGATAAATAGTTAGTAGTCTTGCATGTCTTTAGTCTAATCAGTAAATGTGGCAATTAATTTCTTCATTTAGGGCACTAAATGATCACCCAAGTAATTTTCTGAACAAAAAAATTGCAGGGAAGTAATTTTCTAAAATTAATAGGGATTGATGTTCCTGCCCACACATTAGCATTTGAAACGTGTACAAGGCTTCTGTGTTCAATCCGTAAATAATAATAAAAATCTCACTTGCACTTACAAATATGGAAATTTACTACTCCCTCCGTTCACAAAGATAAGATGTTTTGGATATTTCAATATGGACTACACGGACTAAAATAAGTGAACAAACACGCTAAAACAAATCTATATACCTACAATTCAGAAAAGAAGTTAAAACATCTTAGATTTGTGAACGGAGGGAGTAATTGACATGGTGTCTCATTTTTTTAAACTAGATAATTGCCCGTGTGTTGCAACAGGAGTATAAACATTCTCGTATATTTGCCCGTGATTGCACGTCTATTATTACATTGGTCTACTATAATCTTAGCCAGACTTTGTATACAATTGTCATGATTTACCTGCCATCTTATTGTTAAGCACTTATTTGGTAAGAATTTATTGACTTATCAAAGAAAATATTATTTGTGAGAAAGATCGGATATGGGAGTCAAAATGTCATCTTATTGTTAAGCACTTATTTGGTAAAAAATTATTGACTTACCAAAAAATATTATTATCTGAGAGAAAAATCAGAGATGGGAGGAAAAAATCAAACAGGAGAACGGAAGGGGGAACCATATATAGAGAGAGGTGGGACGAAGGAGAGGCTGAAATGGGAACCTTAGGTTCTTTTTAAGTAGTAGAGAAGAGATTCTTTGCCACTAAGTGACCACCCAATTAAAAAAATTGTCTTGATTATTTTTCAAATTATTGCTTCTACCTATTTGTGAGTAGCCACAGTTTGATATCCCTAAAGTAAGAGTCGATGTTCCAGCCCACAAATTAACATTTGAGACGTGGCACTTTCATTAGTTGAATCTTATGGTTATACGTCCAAAAGTTTGCACCTATAATTTGGTCACCATTCGGAAGTGGGTATTAACTCCCGAAAAAATAGTTAGTAGTATTGCATGTCTTTAGTCTACTCAGTAAATGTGGCAATTACTTTCTTCATTTAGGCCACCAATTGACCACCCAAGTAATTTTGGAAAATTAGTAGGGATAGATGTTCCTGCCCACACATTAGCATTTGAAATGTGTACAGGAATTATGTGTTCAGTCCGTAAATAAAAAACCGCACTTGCACTTACAAATATCCACGTGTGCTAATTGACATGGTGTGTCCTAATTTTTAAATTCTTCGCCACTAAGTGATCGCACAAGCGTTATCGAATTTGGACCGCAATAGCCAGCGACCATTCACTGTCCAGGATGGCATTTGCAAACAACGCGGCTGGCAATTTTAGTGCTGGGGTGGTATTTTTGACAACAACAAAAAGCATGGCATTTTGTTTATTTAGTGCATTTTTCATCAAAAAAACTGCCACCATCAGATCTTGATCCTGTGGTCTGTGGGTCATTTGCTGGGATTTCGTCCCCAGGAACGTTCCCCAGATAGAGATAGCATTACCGATTTTTTTGTCTTGGTTATTTGTCAAAGCTGCTACATATTTGCGACTTGCCTCAATTTGGTATTCCCTAAAGTAAGAGTCGTTCCAGCACACAAATTGCATTTGAGATGTGGTACTTTTATTACTCCAATCATATAGACAAAACAAGTCACATGTTGATAGTCAAATACACATGTTCCAAAAATTTGATGTTGTTTATTTGTGAAATTGCTGATTTTTGTTTATTATGGTTTTCCTGGATTTGGTGAATATGAGTAGATGTTCCTGGTCCCGGGTTAGCATTTGAGATATGTGTGGGCTGCGACAAAATCGAGCTCTCCTCCACTCTCTCCAGACCGGACTGACTGCGCAAGGTGGACCCTATTTCGGTATGCAGGTACGGCCTGCTTCGTCGATGGAGATGTGCACGCCACCAGCCCGTGCACCAAGCCCCCTTACCCACTGCCATGAGCCCTATGATGAGTTGTGCACAACATCAACCCATGCACCGAGCCCCCCCCTGTTCCCCTTTGGGCCTAATGAAGAACCACATGCCCATCGTCATGCCTCGCTTCCTAGCATTCCCAGTGCTCTTGAACAACAACCCAATGACGACGGAAATGGATGCTTTGCATGCTAGTTGCGCTCCCGGCAGGGCCCTCCCCTGGCGCACCACTTTTTGTGCCGGTGTTGCCTCCCATTCTCCCCGCTCCTAGCTCCACACCGCCCTGGTCATCCACAACAAGGAGGAAGACACTCGCGAAGGTCACCGATTTTGACAAGTCGGCATAGCCCATGCATGTGTGCCAAGAACAGGGTCATTCCCATCGCCCAGCTCCTGCAGAGGCTTCTCTGCCAACAGATGGGAGTCATTGGTGAGGTTGATGGTCAACAAGGAAGAGGTTGACTATTTCGTGGCTCTGTTCTATGAGAGGCTGCCAGACATAGCGTCGCGCTCCGGACGCTTTTCAAACTTGACTAAGATTTGATGACAGTTCGACTTTTTGCATGTGCTAGTGGGGCATGAGTTCAATATGGTATCCAAGTCAAGAGGTCTCAAGTTTAAGACCTTACCAACACAGTATTAAAAAAGATTCTGCGGCCTACATCGATCCCACTCCTAAGGACTAAAATAGCCTATATGTGAGGGGAAGTGTTGAAACATATTGCATGTTTCTCTTCATCAGTTCGGATTTTTGGATGAACTGACTGGAGCATGAATACAGTATGGAGGATGCTTTGATGGAGCATGGTGGCGAAGGTGGCCATGCGATGCCATCGCCAGCGAGCGAGTACGTCACGGGGACAACCTGATCCTTGGTTCACC
The DNA here is from genome assembly GCA_011799875.1 of Thinopyrum elongatum. Classification (NCBI taxonomy): domain Eukaryota; kingdom Viridiplantae; phylum Streptophyta; class Magnoliopsida; order Poales; family Poaceae; genus Thinopyrum; species Thinopyrum elongatum. Next base: position 127,101,345 of record CM022297.1, read on the forward strand.
TAATGATGTATTCATGATCCATCAACCAGTCACTCCCATGTTTGAGACGGTATATAAGATTTTTCCTCCTCCGCCCATTGATCCTCGGGTGAAAGTAACGAGTTTTAGCATCTCCCTATTTAAAATTTGCGATCCTCGAGATTTGTCACTTGGTTCCCATGACTTGATCCCTTTGTTCACCGAATGACTTTTTGGGCTTATTAGCCTTATGCGTGTTGTGGCCAAGCTTATTGACAAAACTCTTTCCATGAGGTTGGCTCTGGACATGAATGATATTGTTTCCATTGCACAAATTTCTTTCATTAAGAGGAGAAGCACCCACGATAACTTCATTTATGTGCCCAATGTGGCTAGAAGATTTTACCACATCAAGACACATATGCTCCTCTTCAAGCTCAACATAAAGAAGGCCTTGGATTCCTTTAGGTGGGGCTATTTTATAGCAATGTAATTTAGTCACCATGGCTTCCAAGGCCACTTCCGGGGATGGATCTCGACCCTCCCCTCCTCGACTTCTTCTTGAGTTTTTCTCAATGGGATTGTCGAGGACCCGATCAAGCATGGTCGTGGGCATTTTCAGGGGTCCGAGCTCGCCATTGACCCGCTGCACCATATATTTAGCAAGTATATGACCTAAGGAAAACTTCATCCTCTTGGTGGGCGTCGCACGAGCATTCGTGGTTCCCTTTACCTCGATGATGTGGTTGTTTTATGTGCCCCTATCAAGCAAGAAGTCTAATTCCTCGCCACCAAGGTTGCCTCTTTTGGGGATACTACTAGCCTTGTTACAAATTGCAAAAAGAGCCTTGTTTCACCTATATGGTGCAATAACAACAACCTTGATGACATACTCTAGTCCTTCCCGACATGTTTCTTATCTTCCCCATATGTTACCTTGCATTATCCCTCATGGTCAAAATATTAAGGATGGTCCACTTGCAACACTTTGAAGATTAAGCCACCGGGAAATTAGCACCTTCGAGAGGGAATCATGTTGATACCGCGGGCCGCATGATCTTGGTCAAGGCGGTGCTCACGGCTATGGCCATACACCACCTTACACTGTTTGACCTCCTCGTGGAGGTTTTTAAGAAGATTGATCGCTTGAGGTTTGCCTATCTTTGGGCGAGGACAGACAAAGTGACCAGAGGCAAGTGCAAAATTAACTTGGAGCAAGTTTACAAGCTGGAGGAGTTTGCTGGTCGGAAATTCTTAATCTTGGAAGTTTGCCATCGTGCTTTGCTTACTATGGTTATGGCTTGACTAGGACAAACCACAAGGGGTGTGGTGCGGGGTGTGGATGTCATGCAACAATGCTGAAGTAATCTATTAGTGGCGGCCACTTAGGTATGATTGCTGACGGAACTAAAGCCAAATTTTGAGAGTCATCATGGCTGGAGGGACTGATGCATAAAGATATCGCACCATTTAAAAAAATATCCTGCAAGAAAGGTGGCATTGTGGACAAGGTTTTAAGAGATAAGTTTTGGGTTCTACAGACTGGTAGTCAAGGAGGCCTCACACTAGAGCACATCCAATAATTCATCATTCTGTAAGACAAACTTGCCAATGCATGTTGTCATCCAACCAGACATCCAAGATACAACCATGAGAAAGCTGACCAACGATGGGAGTTATACCGCCTCATCGGCTTACAAGGCGCAGTTCGTTGCCCTCATCTGATCCAACTTGCATGCCACAGCTTGGAAGGTTTGGGCATCCTAAAATGTAAGTTCTTTGCTTGGTTAGCCATCGAACATATGATTTGAACGACAAAGGTTGCAACATTGTGAGTGACCAAATTACGACAGGTGCCCTCTTTGCAACCAAGTGCAAGAATTAGTGGCTGCCTCATCATCAAGTGCCGGTTCTTGCCTCAAGTTTGGAATGACGTGATCTCTTATCTTGGTCTTCATGCTAGTATGATGCTTTCTCCTTGTTTTGAGACGGTGAAGTCTTGGTGGAAAGAAGTCCTCAATAATTGGCAACCGAGGAAATCTCTACATTCTTTGCTCCTTATTGTTGGATGGGAGATTTCTAAGGAAAGGAACGTATGTGTCTTTCGAAATAAAGTGAGGCCGGTGGCAGTCATTGTTCGCCTCATCCAAGATGAGGCGTCTCTTTGGGCTATTGTGGGGGCCAAACATTTGAGTACTGTAATGTAGGAGAGTAATTTGGTGTCTTTGTGGTTATTATTTTACAAACTTCTCTTATTAATCAATAAAAAAGGTAAATATTTTTTTTGTTCCAACAAAAAGAGCACTTGGATTTTTTCTGAAAGTTTTGTAAATCTCGGGCACCTCAAATTACACAATATTGATTCCCAAAATTGTAGCAAACGCAAAATATGTGTAATTTTTAATAAGATATCTGCAAAATAAATAAGCCATGTCACTTTTTTGTATGGGTCAATCCTCTCCAAATAATTATCCACATACTAACTTTTTTCTTTCTGTTTTTTCTATCAGGCTCATTCCACCATTTCATCAATTTATATGTGGCATAGATCAATTTTGTGAGAGTATCAGGCTTAGTTGGAAATTTTCTCACCAATAGATTCCTGAGATACTTTGAGATTCCTTAGATAATTTGAGATTCTGGCTATGTTTTTTGATCTTGGCGAATTTTATCTTGTTTCCGAGTGTTGCATTAGTTTTTTTTGTTTCAATTTGTACCGTAATGGAAGTAATGTTCCATTACCTACCAGCAAAAATCTGATCTGAAACAAGTGCATTCTTATTTGTTGGTACACGAAAAAACATTATGATGCATTTTGAAACAAGATAAATATTTTAATAAAATTTTGGTACTCTTAAACAACACAAATTTTGCAAACAACCAAAAAAGGTAAGATAAATCTCAAAGCAATGACGAATGGTGGATGCATGCATGGCGTATCCATGCATGGTAGAAAAATGACTCTCGGTTGACTTCTAAATAAATAATGCTTCCGTGCACATGAGTGTTGTGTTGTGTAAAAAAAGGTAAAGGTAGTAGATATTACTTTTGGTGTGTTGTGGTGTGTTCAATTGTACTTCAATGGAATGTTATGCCATAATTAATTAACACACGAATACTTCCCTTGCAGAGGAAAATCTGGACCGACGCGGAAGACATCAAGCTGATCGAGCTGCATCAGACCTGGGGGAACTGCTGGTCGGTGATCGCCCGGCTACTCTCCGGCCGGTCGGACAACGGCGTCAAGAACCACTGGAATGCCACCAAGCGCAGTCTGAACGCGAAGCGCCGGCTCAAGAAGAGGAACAGCAAGCAGCCACCTCCTGGCCAGCTCTCCCTTCTTGTGGAGTACATCCGCAGCGTGGAGCCGCACACCGGATCACCTCCGGTGTCCCCACCATTGTATCATGACCAAGAGCACGGTGGGCAGATGGGGATGGCCGGTACAGATGCTGCCGTCGTCATCGCCCCTACCGCGCAGACGCACCCGACCTACCCCAATCCGGCCATGACTGGTATGCACTACCACCCAAACCCGGCCAACATGCAGTACTGGGCGCCGGATTTGAATGTCACCGACGGGCCAAATGAGGGGTACCCGTACTACATCCCTCCCAATGCGCACCTCAACACCCGCCTGTCGTATGGTTTTTCACCGACACAGATGGTTAGTGAGCAAGACATCCAGCAGGCGGCCAATGCGAGCATGAACATGTACGCGTTCACCGGACAACATTCCCTCCCGGCGAGCAACCTAAAGGCAGTGGCAGGGATGCACCGTGAGTGCTCCGCTAACAACCAACTGGGCAACATGGGTGGTGGAGCTGGCGGCTGGTCCTACTACTACGGCATAGACGTCGCTGGCCCGAGCGGCCCTGCTGGAGTGCCAGCGTTAGCGACTCTGATGACATCGACATGGTGCAGATGGCCTCGAGGGTGTTTGCCGCACAGGACTAGGAGGTGGTCACCCTTCGATGAACTAGATTCAAGTGAGACATATATGTCCCCGGAGGATTTCATGTCTAAAGAGAACAATGAGATTGTATGTGTGTTGTGCTTATGTGCTTTCTTTGATTTGAGTATTTTGTTGAGGTACTTTATGTGGTCCATTTGGGGAAGTACATTAATTTGTTCGCATTTGCTAATCCTTGGGAAATTGTTTCAGTAGATTTCAATAGAGAAGAGGTAGAAAAACGAGGCAATGTTAAAGGTGAGACCGCCGGCCGCAGTGCCTGAGACGGAAACGATGTTGCTGGCCTCAGCATCTCCATGGAGGACTAACAGACGGTTGATAGGTTTATATTGGGCGGTGTGTGGTCGTCGACGACAAAATATGTGATACGGTGGGTGGGAATTAGAAGGAAGGCATGAGCGGCAGCAGATCAGACAAGAAAGGGTAGTGAGGCAACGTGCGACAATGTTGTCAGTTAGGGTGGAGGCGGCGGTGCTGCCGACGATACGAATGGGTCAGTTGGAAGAGGAAACCACTAGAGGAAGAACGGTGGCCAGCAAATCAATTAAAACAAAAAAAGTAAAGGTTAATTAGATGGTCCTTACTTTGTTGTACTAGTTGAGACACACTTGAAGTTCAGATGATAGAGTTGAACAAGTGCAGTTGAAAAAAACGTAGTTGTGTCCCAAACATTGCAATTCATATAGTGTAGCTGAAATAAACGATGCAGTTTAAAAAGTGCAATTAAAACACGCGATGCAGTTGAAACATTGTTGTTGAACAAGCGATATATGTAGTTGAAACACATGAAAAATACAGCTGAAACACATGAAAAATACAGCTGAAACACATGATGAAGTTGTTAAAATGTTGTTGAATCAACTACATAAAGTGTATACTAGTTTCTTACCAACTAAACATTTATGAGTTAGCATTTCACATGTGCATATACTTACGATCTGCCTATTTTAGAAATTTGGTGAAGTCATATCATTATTATTTTTCAATTTTTTTGCACAGAGCGGCATCTTGTCGATAGTATCCTTTATCTCCTCCACTGTTTCCCTTCCTCTTCATTTTTTTCTAGTTCCACTCACTCAAGGGATCGATATGCATTGATGGATTTTGATGTTCTCTTCATCTTCTCCAAACTTGAGTGCTCGACAGAGCCATACATCATAGCATATGCTCTCTCTTTCATGCAAGGAGCTCCATCCCTATCATCTCTCTCCACAATATAGATTTGTATTTGTGGCACTTCTCGTGCCTCTCATGTCTATGCAGAGGCCGGGGGTATTCCTCCTTTTCTAAAAAAAATGTCTTTTTTACGAAAAGTGTCTCGATTGTCTTACGCTTACATAATCACTATACCGAAGTTCAACATGAGGCCGATATAGCATCATAAATCTAGTGACAAACAATGTCAATGTTGGATTTGATGTGTGCCAAGCGACAATTGTGATTGCACTTTGCAAGGCTCCGCTCAGAATGGTATGTGCAAACATGGTCATGGTGTAGCTCCACAATGGTCGAGAGGTGTCTTCAAATATATGTTCTCTTTCAATGTCTGTTTGCAACTAAAATGTGGTATAAGGGGGTCCAAGCTCTACTCCCAATTGGCCAAAGTTCATTTATGAAATCCTAACACTTGGTTTTTATCAAATCATTTTACTAACCATGTGAGACAACAAAAGATAGAAATTTCTATAGCTGGACACCGGGTCCTCCCCATCTCCTTGCTAATGTGTGAATGATGGATCTAGGCAAGACCCATGTTACCGGTCAGGACCAAAGACAAGACCTGAAAAACCTCCAAAAATCAATACTCAAGTCTGTTAGACCCTCGAGCCTAAAAATTAGAAGTCAAGCCAACCACCCGGACGTGTAGCCCATTCCATGGAAATACATCCTGGGTTGACGGAAACTGATTCTAAGGAACAAATGTTTCTGAAAGTCAAAAGGAAATCAAAGCCCAAAAATGTAAGCGACATTGATCCAAAATCCAAATTTAGGCCAGCCACATCAGTAGTGCAGAGACATCCTGTGCAAATGGTTTTTACCCCTTTCAGTAACACAGTTTCCAACCATCACCTTGCTAATGTGGGCGATAGGGGGGTCCATCCCACGTGACTCAGATTAATCGTCTGTGATAGGGTGGAAGCATGCATACGTTTGGTGAACAAATCGTATGTGATGCCCGAACCTATCCCACACGCGAATTGTCCGACAAGCATTTGCGATATATCAAATTTCTCAAATGCTCCATCCGTCGCACTCATGTGGAATGGCATAACTATCGCACACGCTATTCTGTGATGCAATGTTTACGATGCGGATGACATCATAAATAGTTCATGATTGTAAAGCGTGTATGGTAGGGATTTTCTACTATATCTAAATAGAAACCCCCCACTACATGATTTCTCTTGACATGCAAGCTATCCACCTCTGCGGTCTCAGAAAATCAGCAACTCTTCCATGTATAATGCCACCTCATGCATTCCATTACCAATAAGAGCTGAAGGGACAGAAACATAATTCCAACAGAATGGACCAAACAGAAAGTCTGGATATAGAACAACCTCTCTCCGGCCAAAAGAAACGCTTGAGCCCTCTTGCAAGTCAACCCATCCATCCTTCTTCCTTACATATTTATTTTCCCCACGTCCTCGTGGCTAGGCTCCTTGTCTACGTGTGAGCGCTCATCTGGAACGACCGCCGGTCCAACTCACCTTCGTAGCTTCCATAGGATTCTCTCTATCTATTCCCCTTGCCGATGTTGTCCTGTGATGTCTACTACACTGCTTATTCTTGTAGACTCGTGTTGGGCCTCTAAACGCAGAGTTTTGTAGGACAACAACAAATTTCCCCCAAGTGGATGACCTAAGATTTATCAATCCATGGAAGGCGTAGGATGAAGATGGTCTCTCTCAAACAACCCTGCAATCAAATAGAAGAAATCTCTTGTGTCCCCAACACACCAAATACAATGGTAAATTGTATAGGTGCACTAGTTCAGCGAATAGATGATGATACAAGTGAAGTGTGGATAGTAGATATAGATTTTTGTAATCTAAAAATATAAAAACAACAAGGTAGCAAGTGATAAAACGGAGCACAAACGGTATTGCAATGCTTGAAAACAAGGCCTAGGTTCATACTTTCACTAGTGCAATCTCTCAACAGTGCTAACATAATTGAATCATATAACAGTCCCTCAACGTGCGACAAAGAATCACTCCAAAGTTTCTATCTGAGAACGTAGGACGAGAACATGTATCAACCCCTATGCATAGATTACCCCAATGTCACCATGAGAATCCGCAAGTTGAATACCAAAACATACATCAAGTAACTCAATAGAACACCCCATTGTCACTGCGGGTATCCACATGCAAGACATATATCAAGTGATCTCAAATCCAACATAGCGAAACCTCAAAGAGCAAGACGCAATTCATCACAACAAGATAGAGAGAGAGGGGAAAACACCATATGATCCGACTATATTAACAAAGCCCATGGTACATCAAGATTGTGTCGGATCAAGAACATGAGAGAGAGAGAGAGATCAAACACATAGCTACTAGTACATACCCTCAGCCCCGAGGGTGAACTACTCCCTCCTCATCATGGAGACCGTCGGGATGATGTAGATGGCCTTTGGTGATGATTTCCCCCTCCGGCAGGATGCCGGAAAAGGCCTCCAGATGGGATCTCTTCTGAACAGAGGTTTGCGGCGGTGGAGTCAAAGTTCTAGGTTAACTTTCGGGGGTTTCCGAATATGTAAGAATTTTCAGCGTCAGAATCACGCGAAGAGCCACAGGGGGGCCAAAGGTATCTAGGCGCGGCCACCCCCTAGACACGCCGGGATACCTTGTCACCTCCTTGTGGGTCTTCTGGTACTCCCTCAAAGCTTCGGGGGTCTCTTATGTTCCAAAAAAAATCATCAAAAAGTTTCGTCGCGTTTGGACTTCGTTTGGTATGGATTTTCTGGAAAACCAAAAATAAGCAGAAAATAACAACTGGCATTGAGCACTAGGTTAATATGTTAGTCCACGAAAATCATATAAAAGTCATATGAAAGTGCACCAAAACCATATAAAATTGTTGTAAACATGGCATGAATACTTCATAAATTATAGATACGTTGGAGACATATCAGCATCCCCAAGCTTAATTCCTGCTCGTCCTCGAGTAGGTAAATGATAGAAGAAATAATTTATGAAGTGTGAATGCTAGCATAGTGCATAAGTTTGATCAATGATAATTTCAATCACTTTTTCTAGCATCACAAACAAAAACTCTTTCTCATAAAACTCATCATGATAAAGTAGCAATCAATTCACATGTTATGTTCTTAGTCACCAAACAATTGCAATTCAACTTAGTTTCAACAAAGTCCAGGTAAGAGCTCCACATACTCAATTATCATATAGTCTTCTATGATTGCTAGTACTCAAAGCATATTTTTAGAACAAATAGCATCCATCGAACACAGATAAAGATAGGGGCTTAATGTTTCGCCTCCCAACTCATTTATCATAGAGATAATTGTCAATAATAATAATTCATGATCAAATATAAGTGACTAGATATATGTGTCTGGATCTTTCCCCACCACATGATGCTTGCCAACAGGAGAGTAACTGAGGTTGAAATGAGAAGGAATACTATTGACTCTTGCATAAAAGTAAAAACTGAAAAGTAAAAGATAGGTCCTTCACAAAGGGAAGCAAAGGTTGTCATGTGCTTTTGAATTTTTTTTATGTGCAAGCCCTTAATGCAAAGGAATATCACTCTATATTGCCCCTTATGATAGCAGCCTTTATTATGCAGTCTGTCACCTTTATTTCTTTACCATCACAAGTTCGTACAAAGCTTATTTTCGCTTGCAATAAAAGATCATACATATTTATGAGCAATTTGTATTACTTTTTGCACCGATGACAACTTAATTGACGGATCTTATTCAATCCATATGTAGATATGATGATACTCATGGCAAGAAACTGGGTTTAAGGGTTTATGTATGCATAAGTAGTATTTCTACTTAGTATGAAATTTTGGCTAGCAAAGATCCTAAACAAGCACCACATGTTGGAGGATCCATAACAATATGACTTCTATGCAAATATACCCAAAAATAACTCATTTCATCATCTTCCTTGTACAACTTCAACTAATTGAGCAAGTTTGAAAATAATTAATGGGTATTCACAATCATATATGTCGGAATCGGGGCTCCGCGGACCCAACAAGGTTCGAACTCTGGGGCGTGTGCGAAGATCTAGCCTAGCCATAGCCTCAAGCTCATCGCCTCATGGCTTGGCCTCGTCGAGTTCGTGTGAGTGGGGGGGAGAGGGGGCACGATAGTTTACCCAGGTTCGGGCCACCTTGCGGTGTAAAACCCTACTCCTGCTTTGTGGTGGATTGGCCTCACGAGGAGGTTGAGGATGAACTAGTACAATGGATGAGCAGCCTCGCGAGGGCTCAGTGGATGAGAAAATGGATCGACCCCTCTCTATGGTGGAGGTTAGCCTATATTTATAGTGACCTTGGCCCTCTTCCCTCATAGCTTAGGCGGGAAGGGATTCCACAATGGCCTATTTTGAAAAGGGACAAGAGGTACATCTTATCCTGACGAAAGGTGGTCTTCGCCTGCAAAGCTTCTCGCCATGACGCAGTGGTGGGCTCGGCGATGACGTCCGTCCTACCGAGCTCGTGGTCTTGGTCTCGTTACACTAGAATGGAAACCTTTGGGGGATCCCTCGGGAACCCGCGCTTGTCCTTGCCTCCTTAGCACCAAAGAGGAAACTGTCCTCCTCTGCGCCCGCTAGCGCCCGCCTAGCCTTAGTCGTCATGGCTCACATCACCGCAAGCCTCGTGAGGCGGGGTACCTACATAGAGATCTCCGCTCCTCAGGAGGCAGGCTCGAGAAGCCGCCCCTCAGGAGGTCTTGGCGTCGTTCGCCTCGCGAGGCCGGGGGCCCTCGCGAGGGTCTTGCTCGCAGAGTATTGCAGCTGGGCCGTACCGGGCCGTCGACGTGGCCACGCGTTGGGCCGTAGGCAGGCAAGTCTGGGTACCCCCGATCCCAGAATGCCGACAGTAGCCCCCGGGCCCAAGGCGCGCTCAGCCTGGCTTCAAAGCGAAGGCAAGAAGTGAAGGGCAAGGCGAGGTGGGCCCCAATCACCTGCGGACCAGGCTTGACGTGTGGCGCACAATGGGACGCGGTCGCCTCCACTTCCCCCACGTCGTCTTGGCAACCGCCCAGACTGACAAAAGTCTGGACGTGCATGCTGCGAGGCCATCATTGCACAAAGGTGGAGGGGCACTGGTTGGCCTCCTTCCACTGCCTATAAGAGGGCAAGGGGGCAGAGCCCCATCCCATCTCTGTCTTCTTTGCCCATTCGCCTCCAATCCTCGCCGCAGCAACCATCTTGCCGAAGCAACCATGGCACCAGTGAGGAGGTTCACCGCCGAGGAGAAAGGCAAAGCCCCCAAGGAGTGACCAGAGTCGCCGCCGCCAAAAAGGGAGTGCGGCCACCCCCGCAAGTCCGCGACTATGCCCGCAACGTCATCTCGGGGGCGTGGGCACCCTCCGATGGCGGTTCGCATTGGTTCCAGCAGGCGCGGGAAGAACCCCTCCCGTGGAAGCGGTCGTGGGAGCTACGGCGGCCGAGGCCAAGGGGGAGGCACGCGGTGGCCGCCCGGCCGCCTCGCCCGCGGGTCCACTCAGATGACATGGCCTGCGAGTTTGTGTGTGGATGGAGAGTGTGCCCGGCAACTGGATCCAGCTTCCGCGCTCCTTCACGGAAGAGTTGCCTGTTGGAGGACCCGTCGGGTTGTAGCTGCAGCCCGACGGCTGCTGCAACCGGTCCCCGTGGGCGGAGGTCGAGGTTACCCCCGCGGGCCATCTGTTCTTGGCCTGTGGGTGGCAGACATTCGCCCGCACCCGCGGCTTGAAAGGGAGGCACACCCTTCACTTCAAGTACGACGGGGCGACGACGCTCTTCGTCAAGATCTTCGGGGAAGGCGGTGGGCGCTTAGGGTGCTGCCCGGAGGGTGATAGCAGCGGCGGCGACCGCCGCTCCGACGACGACGGCCGTCGTGGCGGCGACGTCCTCGGCGACAAACTTGCCCTCAGCGACGTCCGCGACACCTCAAGCAGCGGTGGCACCTCCTCTGGGGGGAGCTCGAGCAACGACGACTACGACGAGCCGCTGCGTCATCGTGCCCCGGTCAAGGAGGAGGAGGACTCCGACTAGGCGTTGTGGTGCCGGGGCCAACGCCTTAGGAGCTGCGACCTTCAGGAGGTCGTTCCTTTTTTTTCCTGCACCAAGAATCGTGAAGAGCCCCGCGGGGGCGTGTAATGAACTGCGGCGCTTGCGCCTTTATATTAGTGTTTCCCGCTCATGTTCTTCAATTATATTGGCATTAATTGAAAGGTTCTTGTCTGGCGCGATTAGGATAACTTAGCTCGGTGCGCTCGTGGCCCTTAGCGGGTTCCTGTGTCGCGGGGGTGCGCTTCTCTGGAGCTTCTAATCCTATGTATGCTTCCTGTTCTGGCGATGATGCTGCTGGAGCGTAGAGGTAGCCGAAGAAGCTTGTCGGGGAGGTTTCCTCCTCACGGGTCGGATGGCTCTAGAGGCTCGAGAGGCTCGCGAGGCCCGGGGGCTCGCGAGGGTATTGGGCCTCCTGAGGCGCCTCGGCCAGGCGTCGGGCCCTGCGCCTAGATCCCCCGAGCGAGGGTCAGTTGCCACTGGTACGCTGGGTCGTGGCAACACATGCCTGTTGGCTCGCTCGAGAGTGTCTCGCGAGGACTTAGGCGCCAAAGCCTTGGCGAGGTGTGCGTACGGGCGGACCCGGGACTTTTGGGGTCTGGGTCCTCAACGCCGCTGGGGCTAGCCCAAGCGTAAACACTGTGCCCAGCCCCTGCTTGTGGGACGCGTGGGAGGGAGCAATAGGCAGCTGCCATTTCCTTTAAAAGACAAGAATCAAGAAGGGAAACACCGCAAGGAGAAAATCCCGACCCTTTTTCGAACAAAGATGTGAAAACTTCAAACTTCATTCCAAGAAATTGCAAATTCGATTACAAGAGAGGAGGAAAAACGGCCGCGTCCAGCGCCTATACTAGTCTTCCCACCAGCGCGGAGCATGGGGCCTCCACTTGGGCGTGGCATGGTCGTTGTTCGACTGTTTCCGCCAGCACGGAGCATGGGGCTTCCACTGGGGCGTGGGTGGGAGCTCCCGCGAGGCCGCGAGACGGCGCACCGGGAGACTCCGGGGCGTGTACAGCCCCACTCATTATTACGTGAGAGTGTCATGGGTAGAACTTGCGGAGGTGCTGGATGTTCTAGGCATTCTGGATGGGGACCCTGTCCTCCGTCTCCAGGCACGCGGCGCCAGGCCTGGAGACGCGGGCGACCCTGAACGGGCCCTCCCACATGGGCAAGAGCTTGTGGAGGCCCTCCCTGGAGAGGACCCGCCTCAGGACGAGGTCTCCAACTTCGAGAGTCCAGGGGCGGACGCTGCGGCAGTGGTAGCACCGTAGGGCCTGCTGGTACCTTGCGGCTCAGAGAGAGGCCTGGTGGCGCGCCTCCTCTCCGAGCACAAGATCAGTCCCGCGCGAGACATCCTGATGCGCCTCGTCAAATGCCAAGACTCGCAGGGAACGATGCTTGATCTCAAGCGGGAGGACCACCTCGGCCCCGTAGACGAGGAAGAACGGGGTCTCGCCGGTGGGCTTAGTCGAAGTGGTGTGGACGGACCACAACACGGACTACAGCTCGTCCAGCCAACCCCTGCCACAGGCCTCGAGCTTCTTCTTGAAGCTTCTGGTCTTGAGGCCCCTTAGGACCTCCGCGTTGGCGTGATCGGCCTGGCCGTTGCTCCATAGGTGCGCCACCGAAGCGTAGCATATCTGTGTTCCAAGGTTAGCACAATATGACCTGAAGAGATTGCTTGTGAACTGGGAGCCGTTCTCGGTGATGATGCGGTTCTGGACACCGAATTGGCTCACGAGGCCCTTGATGAACTTGACGGCCGATCCTGCGGGGATGGTGTGCACAGGCTCCACTTCCGCCCACTTAGTGAACTTGTCGATGGTGACGTAGAGGTAGCGGTAACTGCCGGCCGCCAGAGGAAATGCGCCCAGAATGTCTAGCCCCCAGACCGCAAAAGGCCATGAGAGCAGGATGGTCTGGAGTCCTTGCGTCGGCTGGTGAATCTGCTTGGCGTGGAATTGGCAGGCCTCGCAGGATCGGACCAGCTCAGTGGCGTCATGGAGCGCCGTAGGCCAGTAGAACCCGCTGCGGAACACCTTTCCCACGAGGGTGCGTGACGAGGAATGGTGCCCGCAATCTCCACCATGAATGTCAGCCAATAGCTCGCGCCCCTGCTCCTCTGGTATGCACTGCAGTGAGACGTCGTTGGGGCGCCTGCGGTACAGCTCGCCGTCCTGCAAGCAATAAGCAGTGGCCTGTTGAGCCACGCGCTCTGCATCTTCCTCCTTGTTCGGCAAGGTGCCATGGAGCAAGTACACCTTGAACTCCTCGGTCCAGTCGCCCGCCTGAGGCTCCAACGCCAGGAGCAGGCGGGCTCTCGAAATCGGGCCGCGTGCTGGGGCGCCCGTGGGCGGCACTGGCGGCGGCTCCTCCCGGAGCAGCGTCGAGCCTGCGGCCGGAGGCGCAGCCGACGGCTTGAAAAGCCTCTCCTCGAAGATGCCAGGCTTCTGAGGCTCGCGGCGTGATGCCTTCTTGGCGATGTCATCTACTTCCCTGTTCATGCCACGTGGGACATGCTGCAACTCCAAGCCCAAGAAGCGCTTCTCAATTTTATGTACCTCTTCTAGGTATGCCTCCATGTGCTCGTCCTCCGTCTTGTACTCCTTGTTGGAGAAGTTGATGAGGAGCTGGGAATCACCCTTGATGGTGAGGCGCCTGACCCCCAAAGTGGCCGCGGCCTTGAGCCCGGCGATCAAGCCCTCGTATTCTGCGATGTTGTTGGAGACCTTCTTGCCATGCTGGAAATAGAGTTGCACAGCGTAGAAGAGCTTGTCCTTGGTTGGGGAAATGAGCACGACTCCAGCCCCCGCGCCTTGTAGCGCGAAGGCGCCGTCGAAGTGCATGACCCAGCCATCGGGCGCCTCATCACCGGGCGTGAGGGACTGGTCCTCACCTAGCACCTGGACAGGAGCATCCGTCCACTCTGCTACGAAGTCAGCGAGGGTCGCCCCCTTGATAACCTGAGTCATACTGAACTCTAGCTGGAAAGCTTGGAGCTCGATGTTCCACTCAGCGACCCTGCCGGCAGCGTTGGGGTTGTGTAGTATTTTCTCCAGGGGGTATGCGGACACAACCTTGATGGGGTGGCCCTGGAAATAGTGGTGCAGCTTCCTGGAGGCAATGAGGAGCGCGAGAAGGAGCTTCTGCTGCATAGGATAGCGCACGTGCATCCCGTAGCACGGTGCTGATGAAGTACACCGGATGCTCGACGAATCGTGGGGCGTTGATGGCATCCTGCCTCACGCGGGATGCGAGGGATTCGGGCACCTCATCAGGCGATGGAGGGGTGTGCACCCCTAGGGTGATGTCCTACGGTGGCGGAGGCTGCGCGGCCTTACGCGGGCCCCCGGGCCCCGCGCTGGTGCTGGCGCGCTCTTCCCGGACCGCCACAAGCGCCGCGCTGGCCGAGTGCGGGGTGGCAGCCAAATAGAGCACCAAGGACTCGCGAGGACGGGGCGCCACCATGATGGGAGGGCTCGTGGGGTACCTCTTGAGGTCCTCGAAGGCCGCCTCCGCTTCCGGGGTCCACTCGAAGGGGCCCGTTCTCTTCATCAGCTTGAAAAAGGGAAGGGCGCGCTCGCCAAGCTTAGAGATGAAGCACCCCAAGGAAGTCACACGCCCTGCCAGCTTTTGCATTTCTTTGAGGGTCTGAGGCCGTCGCATCTTTTCAATTGCCATGATCTTTTTGGGCTTGGCCTCGATCCCTTGGTGCGAGACAAGGAAGCCAAGCAGCTTGCCGGACGGGACCCCGAAAACGCACTTCTCCGGGTTAAGCCTCAGATTCACCTTGCGCAGGTGATACGTCTCCAACGCATCTATAATTTTTGCTTGTTCCATGCTATTATATTATCATTCTTGGATGTTTTACAATCATTTTATAGCAACTTTATATCATTTTTTGGGACTAACCTATTGACTTAGTGCCCAGTGCCAGTTGCTGTTTTTTGCTTGTTTTTTACTGCGCATAATATCAGTACCAAACGGAGTCCAAACGCAGCGAAACTCTTTGGAGAATTTTTATGGACTAGAAGGAACAACATGGGCCAAATAAGTACCAGAGGGGTGCCCCGAGGGGGCACAACCCACCAGGGTGCGCCTAGGACCCTAGGGGAGGCGACAAAACACAATTCCAGCCGCCGCAAGTTCCAGAACCACGAGATCCAATCTAGACACCATCATGGAAGGGTTCATCATCCTCATTGGTGCCTCTCCGATAATGCGTGAGTAGTTCATTGTAGACCTATGGGTCCGTAGGCAGTAGCTAGATGGCTTCTTCTCTCTTTTTGATTCTCAATACAATGGTCTCTTGGAGATCTATTTGATGTAACTCTTTTTGCGGTGTGTTTGTTGGGATCCGATGAACTTTGAGTTTATGATCAGATCTATATCCATGAAAGTTATTTGAGTTCTTTGATCTCTTTTGTGCATGATTACTTATAGCCTCGTATTTCTTCTTCGAATCTTTGGTTTAGTTAGGCCAACTAGATCGATTTTTCTTGCCATGGGAAGAGGTGCTTTGTGATGGGTTCGATCATGCGGTGTTCTTTCCTAGTGATAGAAGGGGCAGCAAGACACGCATGTATCGTTGCTATTAAGGATAACAAGATGGGGGGTATTCCTACATGAATAGATCTTGTCTACATCATGTCATCGTTCTTATTGCATTACTCTGTTTCTCCATGAACTTACTACACTAGATGCATGCTGGATAGCGGTCGATGTGTGGAGTAATAGTAGTAGATGCAGGCAGGAGTCGGTGTACTAATCTTGGACGTGATGCCTATATAATGATCATTGCCTGGATATCGTCATAATTATTTGATGTTCTATCAATTGCCCAACAGTAATTTGTTTACCCACCATATGCTATTTTCTCGAGAGAAGCCATTAGTGAAATCTACGGCCCCCGGGTCTATTCTTTATCATATTTGCTTTGAGATCTATTTTTATTTGCTTTTTTTTCAGATCTATTATTCCAAAAACCCAAAAATACCTTGATGCACCTTTTTGCTATTTATTTTATTTTGCGTTTTATCGAGATCTATTTATCCAATCTACACAAACTTTATCCCGTCAACTTGACAATTTCGGGCGCCGTTACCCGTAGAGGGATTGACAACCCCTCATAAGCGTCGGGTTGCAAGTATTTGTTCTTTGTGTGCAGGTACCGTTTACATAGTGTTGCTTGGTTCTCCTACTGGATTGATACCTTGGTTTCATAACTAAGGGAAATACCTACCGTAGCTGTGCTGCATCATCCCTTCCTCTTTGGGGAAATACCGACGTAGTTCAAGCGACATCAGCAGGTGGGTGAATGTTTCCTCCAGATATTCGATCAGGGTCTTTGCCTCGTGTGACTTGACTATGATGTCGTCAATGTATGCCTCTGCATTCCTCCCCAGCTGGGGTCCCAGCACGATGTGCATCAGCCGCTGGAAGGTGGCACCGGCGCTCCACAGCCCGAAGGGCATGCAGGTGTAACAGTACACGCCACATGGGGAAATGAAGGCCGTCTTCTCGACGTCCTTGGCCACCATCTTGATCTGGTGATAGCCCGAGAAAGCATCTAGAAAGCACAACAGATCACACTCTGCGGTGGAGTCCATGATCTGTTCGATGCACGGAAGCGGGAAGGGGTCCTGAGGGCAAGCCTTGTTGAGGCTTGTAAAGTCGACGCACATGCGCTCCTTTCCGCCCTTCTTGGGAATAACAACCGGGTTGGCCAGCCATTCTGGGTGCTGCACCTCTCGAATGATTCCGGCTTCTTGCAGCTTGCGCACTTCCTGAATGATGAACGCCTGCTTCTCCTATGCTTGACGCCGCACTTTCTGTTTCACCGGGCGCGCGTTGGGGCATACCGCCAGGTGGTGTTCGATTACCTCCCTTGGAACGCCCACCAGGTCGGACGCCTCCCATGCAAACACGTCCTTGTTTGCCCAGAGGAAACTGACCAGCGCCTCCTCCTGCTCTAGGGGAAGGCCGGCGCCAATGGTGAAGGTGGGGCCCGAGTCACTGTTGTCGATAGGCACCTTCTTTGTCTCGGTGCGGTCCTGGGAGAACAGTTGTTTCTTCTTTGCTGGTGCGGCCACAGGAGCCTCCGGGGCGCTCTCAGCATCCAGGCGTGAGGTTGCCGCCACCCCATAGGTGAGCTTGAGGACCCGTACCACATCCTTTCTGTCGCCAGCCACGGTGATGACACCGCTGCTGCCTGGCATCTTGGCGATGTTGAAGCCCGGATGGGTCACCGCCATGAACTTGGCGAGGGCAGGGTATCCCAGGATGGCGTTGTATGGGAGGCCGATGCAAGCCACGTCGAAGTCGATGAGCTCGGTGCGGTAGTTGTCGCGCTTGCCAAAGGTGACGGGGAGGCGCACCTGTCCCAGGGGGTGGCAGAGCCCTTTGTCACTCCTAAGAACGGCCTGGTTGGCTGGAGCTGGTCGTACAGTACTTGAAGCATCTCAAAGATTTCCACGGAGAGTATGTTGAGGCCGACGCCACCGTCGATGAGAGTCTTGGTGACCGCAACATTGTTGATGGTGGGGGTGCACAACATGGGGAGCGCGTCGGCAGCGGCCGTAGATTCGGGGCGGTCCCTGGAGTCGAAGGTGATGGCGACCTCGCGCCGCGCGAGGCTTCGTGGGGTCTCAGGCTGAAGCCAAGCGGCGCTCACCTGATAGAAGATCTGCTTGATGTGGCGACCAGATGCGGGTGCCTGCGACCCGCCGAGGATGCAAGCGACTGCATGGGGCCTCGGAGCTGCGAAGTGCGCGATGAACTGACCGCGGAGCTCTTCCCAGGAGGACACCGAGGCCTCTGGGAGGCCGCGGAGCTAGGAGCGCGGAACCTCTGTGAGGGCCAGAGGGAGCCAGTTCGCCATGGCCTTGTTGTCGCCTCCCGCCGCCAGAATACTCTGGGCATACAGCTGGAGAAACTCCTCGGGGTCGGCTGCACCATCGTAGCGCGGGGGCAGCACCGGCCTAAACCTAACCGGCCACCGCACTTGGCGCGGGTTAGGAGTGAAGGCCGGGCAGCCCGCAGGTTTCCCCGGGACGGCGGTTCGAGCAGCGAGGTGAACGGCGTCACCCATGGAAGCGATGAGGCAAGAACGAGCGAAGCGGAAGGGAAAACTTCGACACGCCCCTACCTAGCGCGCCAAATGTTGGAATCGGGGCTCTGCGGACGCAACAAGGTTCGAACTCTGGATCGTGTGTGAAGATCTAGCCTAGCCGCAGCCTCAAGCTCATCGCCTCATGGCTTGGCCTCATCGAGTTCATGCGAGCGGGGGGAAGAGGTGACATGGCAGTTTACCCAGGTTCGGGCCACCTTGTGGTGTAAAACCCTACTCTTGCTTTGTGGTGGATTGGCCTCACGAGGAGGTTGAGGATGAACTAGTACAGTGGATGAGCAGCCTCGTGAGGGCTCAGTGGATGAGAAAATGGATCGACCCCTCTCTACGGTGGAGACTAGCCTATATTTATAGTGGCCTTGGTCCTCTTCCCTCATAGCTTAGACGGGAAGGGATTCCACAACTGCCAATTTTGAAAGGGGACAAGAGGTACATCTTATCCTGACGAAAGGTGGTCTTCACCTGCAAAGCTTCTAGCCATGACGCAGTGGTGGGCTCGGAGATGACGTCCGTCCTGTCGAGCTTGTGGTCTTGGTCTTGTTGCACTAGAATGGAAACCTTTGGGGGATCCCTCGGGAACCCGCTCTTATCCTTACCTCCTTAGCACCAAAGAGGAAACTGTCCTCCTCTGTGCCCGCTGGCACCCGCCTGCCCTTGGTCGTCATGGCTCACATCACCGCGAGCCTCGTGAGGCGGGGTACCTGAATAGAGATCTCCACTCCTCGGGAAGCAGGCTCGGGAAGCCGCCCCTCGGGAGGTCTTGCCGTCGTTCACCTCGCGAGGCCGGGGGGCCCTCGCGAGGGTCTTGCTCGCAGAGTCTTGTAGCTGGGCTGTACCGGGCCGTCGACGGGGCCATGCGCTGGGCCGTAGGTAGGCAAGTCTGGGTACCCCCGATCCCAGAACATTGACAATATAAGATGTCCAAGATAATATATTTGTATGTAAAAGTTCTCTTCCTTATAGTAATCATTCATGAATTGCTTGTATGAACAATATTGTGATTGTCAAACTTCAATAGATTTTACTTTCTAAACCCAATGTGAAACTACTACAAGGCATGAGACAAGTATATGAAGCACATATAATTTCAACTTTATGATATTAAATTCATTGAACAATTTACTACTAGGATATAAGTGAAGAACGAGAGTAAATGACAAACTACTCCAAAAAGATATAAGTGAAGATCAAAGAGTAGTCAAACGGTTAAGTAGCTATGTGAGGACTCTCTCTCTCTCATTTAAAACTTTTAGATCTAAGTATTTTATTTAAACAGCAAACAAAACAAGAAGGACACTCCAAGAATAGCACATATCATGCGAACATGTAAAAACTTAGGCTCAACCAAAACTAACCGATAGTTGTTGATGAAGAAAGGTGGGATGCCTACCGGGGCATGCCCAAGCTTAGATGCTTGAGACTTCTTGGAATATTATCTTGGTATGCCTTGGCATCCCCAAGCTTGAGCTTTTGTGTCTCCTTAATTCCTCTCATATCACGGTTTCCCTAAATCTCAAAAATTTCATCCACACAAAACTCAACAAGAACTCGTGAGATAATTTAGTATAAATCAATGCAAAACCTTATCATTCTCCGCTGTAACGAATTACTAAAATTAATATTTAACATTGCATACTAGATTCCTCTGCATATTTAATACTCCTATCCTCAAATAGAATCATTTGGAAGGCACGCTCACGAGCCTCTCTCGCCTCGGCGGCGGATTTCTCGTCCCCCGAGCGGGCGGTCTCGCACTGAAGGTGGCTTGATAGTGACCTCAAGTTGATGCCACCCACGCACCAGATGTAGTCGCTCCTCAGCAAGGCGCGCTTCAATGTCTTGAAGCTCCGCCCCGAGTTGGTTTACCGCGCCCACCGCCTTCCGCAAGAGGCCGTGCCGAATCGTGGTCCGGCAGCTCACGAGCGCTAGAGCCCAGTCCGTGCTGAGCCTCGCATCCTCGTCCGCTGTCGCGGCCTGTGAAGCCCCGGTCATGCCCATCGGGGGTTGGGAGCTGGCCGACGCCCCTTCCACCCCTCCTGGGCGGGGCGATGCGCCCCACGGGCTCGGTGCTCTCTCGAAGGCGGCCGGGCTCCCAGGGCCGCCCCCGGCGCCGGCATGGACGGACGCGGTGGCTGACGGTTCCGCCTTTGCCGGATTGGTGCCCACCTCAGTGGTAAGTGCTTCGGAGGCCGGGGCATGGTCCCCCGAGGGTGCCTCCAGAGGAGTCGCCGGTGCTCCCCCGCACGCGGGATCATCTTCGACAGCTGAGGGATGCTCGATCACTCCACGCCCCGCGCCCCCAGCGGGCGGCGGGGAAGCTGCCCTTTGCCTGGGCGTGGCTTCGGCGGCTCGGTGGAGCACACCCTCCCCGCATTCCACGGTCGCGGCGAGCGGTGAGGGAGCGCTCGCTGGGTTCGGGGGCTCTTTCATCTTTTTGCTTGAGGAAGACCTGCAAGGAGGAAAAGCTCAGACGCATTGGCCACGCTGGAGACAAGAAGGGCGAAGCGCTTACTCGTCCCTGGCGACCCACCTCCTTTTCTTCAGTGCCCCTGGCAGTGCGCCGGTGTTGTTCTCCAACCGAGGCTTCCTCTCGCGGCCGGTTGCAGGAAAGGATCGCGCGGCCCCGGCGTCGGCCCCCGTCCCCATCGCGAGAGGGACATGGGAATCACCCCTAGCGCCCCCTCAAGGGCGTGAGACCGGGAAACTGTCGTCCTGGGGCTCCTCGCGCCCCTCATCACGTCGGGCATGGGGGTGAGCTGGTGACCGGACCCTGGGGCAAGCTACCACCGCCTTCCGCTACTTTAGCTGGGGTCTGCCACGCCCGCGGCTCTCTGGTTCTGGAATCACCAAGAAGGGATTGTCCTGAGGCCCCTCATGGCCCTCCGGAAGCAGCCCCCATTGATCGAAACGAGGCATTGCGCTGGCGAAGGCCTCCTTGTTCTTATAGTTATACAGGGGGAGCCCCTTCCTAGGGAGCTCGCCTGCTTCTTCACCGTCAGGATGTGGAGCACCCAGTTCAATACTTTGGGGGGCAGGCGGCCCATGCGGAGCCGCATTGCATCCTCCGGGCCAGTGAAAGCCCACATCAGGCGGGAGTGGCGCTAAAGGGGGGGCAATTCGCCGATGGAGGAACTCCCTCAAGACCATTGCCACCGTTACCCCCGCTGCCCTTAGGTCGGCCAGCCTCTTCCTCACTCGTGATAGCCTCGGGTCGTCGAGCCTTTCATGCCCCCATCCAGAGCTTGCATAGCCGGGGATGTCAGAATTAGCAGCAGAGGGCTAAGCTGGGTCGCATCCACATACACCCATTGCCGCCCGAAGCCCTCCGCTTCATGGTTGATCTCCATGTCGATGCCCTGGCCCGCCGTCACGCCCACGACGCAGAGCGATACGCACCCAGAGTGTTGGTTGGCTGCGATTAGCCGAAGGGAGAAGAAATGACGGAGCAGCGCCACCGAGGGGGCTACGCCTAAGAAAGCCTCACACAGAAAGGCGAAAGCTGAGAGGAGAAGGACGGTTTTCGGCTCAAGGTGCAACGCATGAACCTGGTAGTGCGAGAGCACAGCGTTGAAGAAATCCGAGAATGGGGGCAGTAAGCCGGAGAAGAGCGTGGGAAGGTGGATGGCGATTGTGGTGGCATCCAACTCAGCAAGCCTCCCCACTCATTGGAAGCAGCCGTGGTCATCGGGAGGACCTTATCGAGCCCCTCGACGTTGAGCACCGTGGACCTGCCCAGGGCGGGCTCCAGCGCCGCTTGTTCATTCGTCGCTGCCATCACCCTGCTTCTCCTGCCTAGGGGCGCCATGGCGATGCAGCGAGACTGAGGGCGGCGGAAGTCCAGCGAAGGAGAGGCAGCCTTGCGTGGGAAGGAAGGCGTAGAAGGACAGGCGCGCGTAGGAAGGTAATGAAGACCGCGTAACCTGCGTGGGCTGGCTTTATGTCAGCCCGGGCTATTACCGAGGTGCCATGGGGGAGTGGGGGTGCCCCAGGACCCATCGTGCACCACGCGTCAAGCCTGGCCCATAGGAGGATGGGGCCCACGCCATTTCGCCCCACCCGACGGGCGGAGTCGTGCGCGCCGCGGGCCCAGGGGCTACTATCGGGCCCGTGGGACTGGGGGTACCCAGGCCCGTCTGCCTGCGGCCCAGCGCGCGGCGCCCGCCAGGAGGCCCAAGGCTGGCCCACTGCTAGAGCTTCATGAACAAGACCCCGCGAGGCCCACGCCTGCCGAGGCGCACGTCAGTAAGTCACCAGGAGCCTCGCGAGGCCATCTCGCGGGGCGTCTTCTCGAGGCCCTCATGGAGGCATACAAGTAAAGAGTGGTTCAGCAGAGTCACGCGGCCCTGCGCCTTCACGTGGGTGATGCATGTGGCGACGAGCGAAGCCAGAGGAGTGCCAACAGGCGCGAATGAGGAGGCTTTCCTCTTTTGTGCCAAGGGAGCAAGGCCATCCACCAGTTCCCAAGGCAATCCCCAAAGGTTGCCGAGCTGGTGAATGAAGACCAGGATGGTGGGCGCGCCAGGGCGGAGGTCATTGCCGAGCCCACTAGCGCGCCATGGACAGCGGCTTTGCAGGCGAAGACTACTTTTGTCAGGATAGACTGCGCCCCTATCCCTATTCGAACTCGCCGTTGTGGCAAACCTTCCCACCAAGTGTTTTCGGGGGAAGAGGACCAAGGCTAGTATAAAAAAGGGTAGGGTGTCGCCAAAGAGGGAGGGATTCTCCCCCTACAACTATTGTACTCACATCTCCCTTCGCGAGAGCAATCCAACCACAGAGCAGGAGTAGGGTTTTACACCGCAAGGTGGCCCGAACCTGGGTAAACTGCTATGTCCGCCATTCTTCTTCTCTAGTGCGTGTTCGCCGGAGTGCCGCTGTGAGGTTGTGAGGACGTGAGGCAGAGCAGAGCACTAGCAGTGAGCGCACCCCAGAGTTCGAACCTCTTGGGTCCCCGAAGCCCTGATTCTCACAGTCAACAAAGGTATATTTGATATACATGTTATTGATGTGTACCTTACTAGTGCTCATAGTAGTGCCTGGGTATTTGATACTGGTTCGGTTGCTAATATTTGTAACTCGAAACAGGAGCTGCAGAATAAACGAAGACTAGCTAAGGACGAGGTGACGATGCGCGTCGGAAATGGTTCCAAGGTTGATGTGATCGCCGTCGGCACGCTCCCTCTATGTTTACCTTCGGGATTAGTTATGAACCTAAATAATTGTTATTTGGTGCCTGCATTGAGCATGAACCTTATATCAGGATCTTGTTTATTGTGAGACGGTCATTCATTTAAGTCAGAATAATGGTTGTTCTATTTATATGGATAATATCTTTTATGGTCATGCACCCCTTGTGAATGGTTTATTCTTGTTGAATCTCGATCGTAATGATACACATGTTCACAATATTGATGCCAAAAGATGCAAAGTTAATGATGATAGTACCACATACTTGTGGCACTGCCGCTTAGGTCATATTGGTGTAAAGCTCATGAAGAAACTCCATGTTGATGGACTTTTGAATCACTTGATTATGAATCATTTGAGACATGTGAACCATGCCTCATTGGCAAGATGACTAAAACCCCATTTTCCGGATCGATGGAGCGGGCTAGTGACTTGTTGGAAATAATGCATACTGATGTGTGTGGTCCGATGAGTGTTAAAGCACGCGGTGGATATCGTTATTTTCTTACCTTCATAGATGATTTGAGTAGATATGGGTATATTTACTTAATGAAACACAAGTTTGAAATATTTGAAAAGTTCAAGGAATTTCAGAGTGAAGTGGAGAATCATCGTAACAAGAAAATAAAGTTTCTACGATCTGGTCGTGGAGGTGAACATTTGAGTTACGAGTTTGGTATGCATTTAAGACAACGTGGAATTGTTTCACAACTCATGCCACCTGGAACACCACAACGTAATGGTGTGTCCGAATGTCGTAATCGTACTTTGTTAGATATGGTGCGTTCTATGATGTCTCTTACCGATTTACCACTATCATTTTGGGGTTATGCACTAGAGAGAGCCGCATTAACTTTAAACAGGGCATCGTCTAAATCCGTTGATACGACACCATATGAGTTATGGTTTGGCAAGAAACCTAAGCTATTGTTTCTTAAAGTTTGGGGATGCGACGCTTATGTCAAGAGGCTTCAGCCTGATAAGCTCGAACCCAAAGCAGAGAAGTGCGTCTTCATAGGATACCCTAAAGAAACCATTGGGTATACCTTCTATCACAGATTCAAGGGCAAGATTTTTGTTTTAGAATGGGTCCTTTCTAGAGAAGGAGTTTCTCTCGAAAGAAGTGAGTGGGAGGAAAGTAGAACTTGATGAGGTAATTGTACCTTCTCTCAAATTGGAGAGTACCACATCATAGAAAATAGTTCTCGTGATGCCTACACCAACAAGAGAGGAAGCTAATGATGATGATCATGAAACTTTAGATCAAGTTACTACCGAACTTCGTAGGTCGACCAGGACACGCTCCGCACCAGAGTGGTATGGTAATACCGTCCTGGAAGTAATGTTGTTAGACAAGGCGAACCTACAAACTATGAAGAAGCAATGATGAGCCCGGATTCTGACAAATGGCTTGAGGCCATGAAATCCGAGATAGGATCCATGTATGAGAACAAAGTATGGACTTTGGTGGACCTGCTCAATGACCGACGGGCCATTGAGAACAAATGGATCTTTAAGAAGAAGACAGACACGGATGGTAATGTCACCATCTATAAAGCTCAACTTGTCGCAAAGGGTTTTTGACAAATTCAAGGAGTTGACTACGATGAGACTTTCTCACCCGTAGCGATGCTTAAGTCTGTTAGAATTATGTTATGTTAGCAATTGCCGCATATTACGACTACGAAATCTGGCAGATGGACGTCAAAACAGCGTTCCTTAACGGGTTCCTTAAGGAAGAGTTGTATATGATGCAACCAGAAGGTTTTGTTGATCCTAAGAATGCTAACAAGGTATGCAAGCTCCAGCGATCCATCTATGGACTGGTGCAAGCATATCGGAGTTGGAATTTATGCTTTGATGAGGTGATCAAGGCTTTTGGTTTTATACAATCTTACGGAGAAGCTTGTATTTACAAGAAAGTGAGTGGGAGCTTTGTAGCATTTCTAATACTATATGTGGATGACATATTATTGATTGGAAACGATATAGAATTTCTGGAAAGGATAAAGGGTTATTTGAACAAGAGTTTTTCAATGAAAGACCTAGGTGAAGTTGCTTACATATTGGGCATTAAGATCTATAGAGATAGATTGAGACGCTTGATAGGACTTTCGCAAAGCACATACCTTGACAAGATTTTGAAGAAGATAAAAATGGACCAGTCGAAGAAAGGGTTCTTGCCTGTGTTGCAAGGTATGAAGTTGAGTCAGACTCAAAGCCCGACCATGGCAGAAGAAAGAGAAAGGATGAAGGTCATCCCCTATGCCTCAGCCATAGGCTCTATAATGTAAGCCATGTTGTGTACCAGACCTGATGTGTGCCTTGCCATAAGTCTGGCAGGGAGGTACCAAAGTAATCCAGGAGTGGATCACTGGACAGCGGTCAAAAATATCCTCAAGTACCTAAAGAGGACTAAGGACATGTTTCTCGTTTATGAGGTGACAAAGAGCTCATCGTAAAGGGTTATGTCGATGCTAGCGTTGACACTAATCCAGATGACTCGAAGTCACAAACTGGATACGTATTTATTTTGAATGGTGGAGCAGTCAGTTGGTGCAGTTCCAAGCAGAGCATCGTAGCAGGATCTACATGTGAAGCGGAATACATAGCTACTTCGGAAGCGGCGAATGAAGGAGTCTGGATGCAGGAGTTCATATTCGATCTAGGAGAAGTGCCTAGTGCATTGGATCCAATGACTATATTTTGTGACAACACTGGTGCAATTGCCATAGCCAAGGAGCCCAGGTTTCACAAGAAGACCAAGCGCATCAAGTGCCGCTTCAACTCAATTCGTAATTACATTAAGGATAGAGACATAGAACTTTGCAAAGTACATACGGATCTGAATGTGGCAGACCCGTTGACTAAACCTCTTCCATGAGCAAAACATGATCAGCGGAGTGTTAGATTCATTACGATGTAATCTAGATTATTGACTCTAGTGCAAGTGGGAGACTGTTGGAAATATGCCTTGGAGGTAATAATAAATTGGTTATTATCATATTTCCCGTTCATGATAAATGTTTATTATTCATGCTAGAATTGTATCGACCGAAAACTTAAATACATGTGTGAATACATAAACTACATCGTGTCCCTAGTAAGCCTCTACTAGACTAGCTTGTTGATCGAAGATGGTTAAGGTTTCCTAACCATGGACATGAGTTGTCATTTGATAACAGGATCACATCATTAGGAGAATGATGTGATGGACAGACCCAACCATAAGCCTAGCATCAAATTGTTTAGTTATTTCCTACAGCTTTCTTCATGTCAAGTACCAGTTCCTTAGACCATGAGATCATGCCACTCCCAGATACTGGAGGAATGCCTTATGTGCTATCAAACGTCACTTCGTAACTGGGTGATCATAAAGGTGCTCTACAGGTATCTCCGAAGGTGTCTGTTGGGTTGCGTGGATCGAGACTGGGATTTGTCACTCCGTGTGACGGAGAGATATCTCTGGGCCCTCTCGATAATACAGTATCATAAGAAGCTTCATGTGCCTAATGAGTTTAGTCACGGGATCTTGTATTACGAAAAGAGTAAAGAGACTTGCCGGTAACGAGATTGAACTAGGTATGGATATACCGACGATCGAATCTCGGGCAAGTAACATATCGCCAGACAAAGGGAATTGCATACGGGATTAACTGAATCCTCGACATCGTGGTTCAACCGATAAAGATCTTTGTTGAATATGTCAGAACCAATATGGTCATCCAGGTCCCGCTATTGGTTATTGACCGGAGAGGAGTCTCGGTCATCTCTGCATGTTCCGAACCCGTAGGGTCGCACGCTTAACGTTCGATAGTGCTAGGGTAGTAATGAGATATTAATAGTGGAAAGTCTGAAGGTTGTTCAGAGTCCCGGATGGGATCCAGGATATCACTAGGAGCTCCGAAATGGTCTGGAGGTAAAGATTTATATATGGGAAGTCATATTTTGGGTTCCGAAAAAAGTTTGGTTTTTTCAATATTGTACCGGGAAGGTTCTGGGGGTTCCACCGTTTGGCCCAACGACCCAGGAAGGGTCCACATGGACCGAGGGGTGGGGCTACAGCCCACATGGGTTGGTCGCACCATTCCCCAAGGCACATGTCGTTTAAATCTAGAGATAAGGTCTTATCTCTAAATTTAAAGGGTTGAATCTAGAGATAAGATGTTATCTCCAAGTTTAAAGGGATTTGTCCCATGTGGCCGGCCCTAGGAGGTTTTGGGACACCCTCCCCTACCCTGTAGCCTATATATATAGGGGGAAGCGCATGGGGGCAGCCACCCCTTGACCCTTTCCCATTGCCTCTCCCAACTCCTCCCACGTTCCTCCAGTACGCGCTTGATACGTCTCTGTCGTATCTAGTTTTCCAAACACTTTTGCTCTTGTTTTGGACTCTAATTTGCATGATTTGAATGAAACTAACCCGGACTGACGCTATTTCCAACAGAATTGCCATGGTGTTGTTTTTGTGCAGAAATCAAAGTTCTCGGATTGGCCTGAAAATTTACGGAGAATTTTTGTGGAATATATAAAAAATATTGGCGGAAGAATATACCAGAGGGGGGCCACCCAGGAGCCACAAGCTCTGGGGGCACGCCTACCCCCCAGGGTGCGCCCTCCAGGCTTGTGGCCCCCCTGGACCTTCGGCAACCCTAACTCCAACTCCATATATACCTATTCGCCAAGAAAAAAATAGAGAGAAGGATTCATCGCGTTTTACGATATGAAGCCGCCGCCACCTCTTGTTCTTCATCGGGAGGGCTGATCTGGAGTCCGTTCGGGGATCCGGAGGGTGAAATTCGACGCCGTCGTCATCATCAACCTTCCTCCATCACCAATTTCATGATGCTCACCACCGGGAGTGAGTAATTCCTTCGTAGGCTTGCTGAACGGTGATGGGTTGGATGAGATCTATCATGTAATCGAGTTAGTTTTGTTAGGCTTGATGCCTAGTATCCACTATGTTCTGAGATTGATGTTGCTATGACTTTGCTATGCTTAATGCTTGTCACTAGGGCCCGAGTGTCATGATTTCAGATCTGAACCTATTATGTTTTCATGAATATATGTGTGTTCTTGATCCTATCTTGCAAGTTATATGCACCTATTACGAGTTATGATCCGCATACCCCAAGGTGACAATAATTGGGATTCTTTTCGGTGATTACCATGGTTTGAGGAGTTCATGTATTCACTAAGTGCTAATGCTTTGTTCCGGTTCTCTATTAAAAGGAGGCCTTAATATCCCTTGGTTTCCTTATGGACCCCGCTGCCACGGGAGGGTAGGACAAAAGATGTCATGCAAGTTATTTTCCATAAGCACGTATGACTATATACGGAATACATGCCTACATTACATTGATGAATTGGAACTAGTTCCGTGTCAGCCTAGGTTATAACTGTTACATGATGAATGCCATCCAACACAATTATCCATCGCTAATCCAATGCCTACGAGCTTTTCACATATTGATCTTTGCTAATTTACTTTCGCCGTCGTTGCTGTTACAATCACTACAAAACTGCTACTGTTACTATTGCTACCATTACCGTTACTATCATACTACTTTGCTACTGATCACTTTGCTGCAGATGTTAAGTCTTTCAGGTGTGGTTGAATTAACAACTCAACTGCTAATACTTGCGAATATTCTTTGGCTCCCCTTGTGTCGAATCAATAAATTTGGGTTGAATACTCTACCCTCGAAAACGGTTGCGATCCCCTATACTTGTGGGTTATCAAGACCTTTTTTCTGGCGCCGTTTCCGGGGAGCATAGCTCTATTTGCTAAGTCACTTGGGATTTATATCTGTTGATCACTATGAAGAATCTGAAAGATACTAGAACTAAGATCGTTCCCTCTAAGACGAGGGGAGGTAAGGAACTGTCGTCACACTCTGCACTTGATTCACCCTCTGTTTTGAGTAAGCTTGCAACACCACCACCTGCTATTAATTCTGATATGTCGCAAGTAATTGATGATGCTATGTCTGCTATGAATTATGCTATTGATGATGCTAGTACTTTGCTTGATAAGACTGTGCCACTAGGTGATTTTCTTGATGAACAACTTGCTAGAGCTAAAGATATTGAGAATGCTGAAACTGATCAAATTACTAAAACTTATGAAGTCTTTGAAACTGAAAATTATGAAACACCTATTAGACCTAGCTCTCCTAGATATGAATTGCCTGATATACTTGAGGGTTATGTTATGGATGGAGAGGTAGCTAGGGATTTTCTTGCTTGTAAGGATAGAGATGATCTTAAGAAATTAATAGTCAAGTTGAAAGAAAAATCTTTGAATGCTAGAATGAAATGTGATCCTAAGTTTGCTACTTCACCTATCTTTTTTACTGATAAGGATTATGAATTCTCTGTCGGTCCTGAGTTAATTACTTTGGTTGAATCCGATCTTTTTCATGGTTATGAATCTGAAACTGTTGTGGCACACCTTACTAAACTGAATAATATAGCCACCCTATTTGCTCATGAGGAAAAAATTTGCTACTACTATATTCTTAAGTTGTTTCCTTTCTCATTAAAGGGTGATGCTAAGATATGGCTTAATTCTCTTGCTCCTGGTTGTGTGTGTAGCCCCCAGGATATGATATATTACTTTTCTGAAAAATATTTTCCTGCTCATAAGAAACAAGCCGCTTTACAGGAAATATTGAACTTTGTGCAAATTGAAGAAGAGAATCTCCCACAAGCTTGGGGGAGGCTTCTCCAATTACTTAATGCTTCGTCTGATCATCCTCTCAAGAAAAATGAAATACTTGATATCTTTTATAATGGACTAACCGATGCTTCTAGGGACCACCTAGATAGTTATGCTGGTTGTGTTTTCAGGGAACGAACTGTTGAACAAGCTGAAGAACTACTGAATAATATATTGAGAAATGATAATGATTGGACTCTTCCTGAACTACCACCCAAGCCAACTCCGAAGAAGAGGGGTATTCTATTTCTCAGTCCTAAAGATATGCAAGAGGCAAAGAAATCTATGAAAGAAAAAGGTATTAAAGCGGAAGATGTTAAGAATTTACCACCTATTGAAGAAATACATGGTCTCGATACCCCGACATAGGTAGTAGAGGTAAATTCTCTCTATAGATTTGATGAAGGTGATATTCCTTATACTAAGTCTGCTAGTCAATGCTTGGATGAATTGGACAACTTTATTGTTAAACAAGAAAACTTTAATGCATATGTTAGTAGACAATTGAAACGAAATGCTTATATGATTGAACGCTTGAGTGACTTTATGTTTAGAACTGTTAATGATGTCAAATTTATGACTAAACATGCATCCATGATAAAAACTCAAGTAGAACAAGTCCTCAAGTCACAAAATGATTTGCTTAATGAGATGAATGATCATGTTGTTAGAGTCATGACTAGGGGTGGTAAAATGACTCAGGAACCCTTGTATCCTGAAGGACACCCTAAGAGAATTGAGAAAGATTCTCAAATATTTAATACTGATGCACCTAGTCCATCTAAAAAGAAAAACAAAGATGATAGGACTTTGCATGCTTCTAGTGAACCTACTATAGACACACCTGAAAATCCAAATGATATTTCTATTTCTGATGCTGAAACACAATCTGGTGATGAACATGAACCTAGAAATAATGATAATGATGATGTTCATGTTGATGCTCAACCTAGTAATGATAATGATGTGGAAACAGAACCTGCTATTGATCTTGATAACCCACAACCTAAGAATAAAAGATATGATAAAAGAGACTTTATTGCTAGGAAACATGGTAAAGCAAGAGAACCATGGGTTCAGAAACTCGTGCCTTTTCCTCCTAAAGCTTCAAAGAATAAGGATGAAGAAGAATTTGAGCGATTTGTTGAAATGCTTAGACCTGTCTTTTTGCGCCTTCGTTTGACTGATATTCTAAAAATGTCTCCTTATGCTAAGTACATGAAAGATATTGCTACAAATAAAAGAAAGATATCGAAAGCTGAAATTTCCACCATGCTTGCTAATTATATATTTAAGGGTGGAATACCAAAGAAACTAGGAGACCCAGGAGTACCAACTATACCATGCTCCCTTAAAAGAAACTATGTTAAAACTGCTTTGTGTGATTTAGGAGCCGGTGTTAGTGTTATGCCCTTCTCTTTATATCGAAGACTTGATTTGAATAAGTTGACACCAACTGAAATATCTTTGCAAATAGCTGATAAATCAACTGCTATACCCATCGGTATTTGTGAGGATGTGTCTGTCGTAGTTGCAAATGTTACTATCTTAACGAACTTTGTTATTCTTGATATACCCGAGGACGACAGTATGTTGATCATACTTGGTAGACCATTTTTTAATACTGCAAGGATTGTTATTGATTGCAACAAAAGCAATGTCATTTTTCATGTCAATGGTAATGAACACACGGTACACTTTCCGAAGAAACAACCTCAAGTGAATAGTATCAACTCTATTGGAAAATTTTCGACAATTACTATTGGAGGTTTTGAATTCCCTATTCCTACTATCAAAAAGAGATATGAAATTCTTATTGTTGGGGCCATGCATATCCCCGTTGAGGTAACCTAGTGTTATACGAAGATTCTCCAGTTTCATGCCAATCGGAAGAAGTTTGTTAATAAGACTTGATCAACCTTGTTGGTGCAATGATAGGCCCCTTATGTTTTGCAGTTTGTTGACATAAACAGTATGGGACTTATGTGTTTGCTAGTGCACACAGAGTAACAGGTCCCTGAAGTATCGAGCAATTTGATGCAAACAACGAAGATAATCTCCCTGCGCGTCAGTGAAGGTTATCACCGAAGATAAAAAGCTAACAAGAGTGACCCCTAAAAATTGCTGAAGTTTAAGCAATTGGTTCAGTGCATGTTCGAAGCAAATGACTGCGCTCAAGGAAGAATGAAGACGAAGTGAAGACATAGCATTTATTTTGTTCTTCTTCTTCTTTCATTGAGTTATAGGACCACCGTACTATTAAGAGGGGTGTAGCATTCGAAGCTTTGATTCTCTGATGCTAAACTCAAAACCTATGAAAGATGTGAGAGAAATCTCTTTGTGCTCCGAGCAAATACTTGCCAGCAAGAGACTATGATCTTCTTCGCTGCAAGAGATTTGTCTCGGACCGAGGAGTTAGCACTACTTGTTCCTCAAGTAGTGTCACCGTTGCTCCAAAATCCGACCATTGTGAACATGTCGGTTGGCCATTGGCTGGACCTCGTGTCCAAAATGGTCATTCCATATGGGAAGGCTGCGGCTATAAATAGCCACCCCGCGCCGGCTTTGTCCGGTGGCTGCTCCATTTGATTCTGAGAAGTTTGTTGAGCAACCCACTCTCTGAGCGATTTGAGTTTAAAATCCACTGAGAGAAAAACCCTAGAGCCGAAGAATTAGATAGTTGTTCAGCATCACCGGAATCTAAGTTTAGTACACTCCGCCTATTACTCTTGAGAGTTGCAAACTCTCTAGATGGTTAGGTGTCAATTTCTTTAGAGACCAAGAGTGATTGTGGTTCTCGAAGAAGATGTCTGTAAAGGTTCGGAGATCGCCTTCAAGTATCTACCACGAGTGATCGGCATTGGTTGACGAATCAATTATCGAGGAGAATAGGGTGAAGAGAGTTTATCTTCTGTGTTAAGTCACAGCCCCTCCAACCAAACGTAGTCCTTGTGCAGAAGGACGAACTGGTCGAACAAATTCCTTGTCTCCATCGAGCATCATCGGTTATCTCTGTCACTCATGTTTACTTTCGATGCGTTTTCATTCGTATGATTTACTTTGATGCATGTCTCAGTTATCGTTCGGCACCCTGTTTTAGTTCACCGTAGTTTGTTTTTCATTCATTCCGCTGCTGGGTTCTGAGAGATTTAAGTTTTCCGAAGAAAAATTAAAACTCCCATTCACCCCCCCCCCCCCCCCTCTGGTAGACATACTTCGTTCCTACAATTGGTATCAGAGCGAGGTACTCCTTGACTCTGCTCATTTTAGTCTAACGACTTTTGAGTTTAAGTATGTCTTTAGTGAACTACAAGTCGCATCTCAAGATTCCCATATTCGATGGGACGGACTATCCCTTCTGGAAGGAGAAGATGAAGATCCGTCTTCGAGCAATAGATGATGATATGTGGAACATGGTGCATATCGGGTTCACAGTTGTTATTCCTCAAGATCCTACCGATGAAGAAAAGAAGCTCATTCAACTAGATGCTCAAGCCAAAGATGAAATTGGTGGCCATCTCTCTCGAGCACAATTCCTTCGGTATCGCCAGTGTGAAACTGCAAAGGAGCTGTGGGATGTCCTCAAAAAGATCAGTGAAGGAGTTTCAACTTAGAAAGAAGCTCGAATTGATACTCTTCAGGCGAAGTTCAATCGCTTCAAGCGCATTGGAAATGAAAGTTGTCAGCAAACCTTCGATCGCCTCGGTGATATAGCAAATGAACTTCAAGGACTCGGCGCCAAAGATATCACTGACCATGAAGTTGTGAAGAAACTGCTTTGATCTCTTGACAGTTCATTTGGCACGCTTGTTCTGATGATTCGAGAGCGTCCTGATTTCAAAAGCCTCAACTCTGCTGATGTCATGGAAAGACTGAACACTCACGAGGAACAAGAAGAAGAGAAAAGAGATCTGTATGGCTCAACTCAACGCAAAAATCATGCTCTCAAAGTTGTGGTTGATTCCTCCTCAGATGGAAATGCCGAAGAAGATTCAGATGATCCAGAACGACTCAGCAAAGATCTCGCACTGATCATGAAATGATTCCAACATTTCCACAAGAAGAGCCAGTTCCAGAAAAGAAGTTCAAGCAACTCTGGGGGTTCAAAATCTTCAAAACCTGCCAGAGAATACACCTGTTTCAAGTGCAAAAAGCCTGGACACTTCATTTCGAACTGCCCTCTCTAGGAAGCTGAAATCCGTGCTAGTGGGAGATATGATTCGGGCAACTATCGAGGGAAAAGCAAGAGCAAGAACTACGACTCCGATGATGAGAAGAAAACAAAGAAATTCTTCAAGAAGAAGGACAACTCCACGTCAAAATCTTCGTCAAGATCCTCGTCAAGAAATCCTTCCAAGTCCTCCTCCAACCGCAAGAATACCTCTCGCAAGGCCAAGGCATATATCAGCAAGGAAATGGATTTTGATGAAAAAGAATTGTCAGGTTCCAAAAAAGAAGAAGAATCCGATGAAGATTCCGACTCCGGCATGGCGGGCATAGCATATGCCTCCTCTGCTATGACAAATTTCTTCGGGAGTCCTTCAAGCGACGACGAATCTCCTGCCTACTGCTTCATGGCCAAGGCTTCGAAAGAGAAGGTATCCTCAAAACATCATAAGGTTCACTCAAGTGATCAATACTCTTTTGATGAGGATGACCATGCTAAGTTGATCAAACTTCCTAATATTCAACAAAATTCTCTTGAGAAAATTGAGAAAACCCTCAGGAAATCTGAAGGGTTGTTGGTTGAGGAGATGGAGAAAAACCAGTCGCTGACCGGAGAGTATTCCACTCTCAAGT
Organism: Thinopyrum elongatum; assembly: GCA_011799875.1. Taxonomy (NCBI): domain Eukaryota; kingdom Viridiplantae; phylum Streptophyta; class Magnoliopsida; order Poales; family Poaceae; genus Thinopyrum; species Thinopyrum elongatum. The sequence goes on from CM022297.1 coordinate 127,136,375, forward strand.
CACGAATGGATGAACTTTCAACTCGTCATGATTTTCTCTTAGCAGACCACGAAAGATTGACCTATGATTACCTAAAAAGGAAACAGGAACTCGAGGCGCTGAGAGAGGCTCATGAGGATTTGATGAGAGAAAATTCTCTTCTCACCCAACAACTTAAAGAGAAACCTAAAGTGTTTGAGCCACCATGTTTAAAATGCCTTGAACGAACTAATGCTGAATCAAATGTTGAATCATCTGTGAAGGCTAACCCCTCTATCGAGGAAAATGGTTCTGTTTCTGATAAAAATGCTAGGTTAAAGGATCTTCTTCAGATAGGAATGTTCAAATCTCTCAAAGGGCATCAAACCCTATGTGATGTTTTGAAGAAATCTATCCTTCACAAAAATCCCAAAAAGGAAGGTATCGGTTTCAAAAGGAAACTGAATGAAGATGGTTCTTACCAGGAACCACATCAATATCCTCAAACTATGTGGGTTCCTGCAAAGAGCAAAACGCTCAATCCAGCATTACTTTTGGGATACAACTCTCCTATTCCTGAATATCCTGATGATGATTGCCTGGTGTTGTGGTATAACACGGCCACCTATGGGGCCATCGGCCCCTTGTGGTTAGGCAAGGGGGAAGAGCACATTGCACAAAGAGCGGAGAGTGTAGAGCAGCACGGCAGTAATGACACGAGCAGTTTTTACCCAGGTTCGGGCCGCCGCGAGGCATAAAACCCTACTCCTGCTTTGGTGGATTGATGAGGGGACCGTGGTGGAGACGCAACGCTCTAGCCCGGCAAGATCGCCTTGGGACGAGAGTAGCTACACGCGTATGAGTGTACAGGGGTCCGAATCCTTTCTAAGGTAGCCACGGCCCTCCTTTTAAAGGTCAAGGGGTTACCACAATGGCAAAACGGTCATTATCTAGTGATTAGATAGCCACAGTGCTATCATACCTAACTCTGGCAGTTAGGACAAAGTGCATTAAATGCACCGCTTAACGTCACATCGCAGATGCGGCCCGGCAAGCCTTGCTGCGCCATCTTGGTCATCTCCTGTCTGCCTGTGCGACACGCGTCCGGACGGGTGTCACACAGGGGTAATCTTCTCTCCAAACGGCTGCCACGTGCTAAATGGCAACCACTTAACCACATGGGGGCTCGACACCGCACTGATAGATGACTTGCGTCACTGTGAGGTGGAGCGGTGGAGCGGTGGCGGGGAAGTCCGTCCTCGACGTCCCTAGCAAGCTTACCGGGGGAGTCTTGAGACTTGTCTTTTGGGGTAACCTCGACCCCACCAGGCTAGCCTGCCCGGCAAGGGAGGTTTCTCCTTAGTGATACCTTGCTCACTTGGCTGGTCTTGGTCTTCTTGATCTGCCCTTTGATTCCTCAAAGGGCTATCTCTTCTCCTTGGCCTCGTCTTGGAAACTTGGCGCTGTCGTGGTGGAGGCCTGCCGTCCATGCACAAGTCAGGGGAAACACACACCCTTGTTTGTGTACCCCGACAGAAGCCCTCGGGCCTGAGCCATACGTGTCGCCGGGTACGTTAGGTTAGGCCCCAAACAGTGCACGGACACGTGCCGAGGGAACACTGCGCGTGCAGCGGTTCCTCATGATGACCAACTGACCAACGTCCACTCCGCGTAATTACCGCAGGTCGTGGGGTTGTGGGACTATAGCAGTTAATGTAAAACGGTAACTTTCCGAGGGAAAGTTGTGAAGAGTCGCCCCTTTCTCCACACTCATTCCCCATAAAGAGGAAAAACGCGAAGGGGCGCGGCTCATTCGCACCTGTTTCTCCAGCCATCATCTTCTTCCTCTAGCCATGCAGTCGCTTCGCGCCCATTCTCGCTCTCATTTGCCTCATCTGATCCCCCATTCCATCATTACCCATAAGGATGGGAAGGAAGACTGTCGTGGACAAGCGGAAGCGGGCGGCCACCGCGAAGACGGTAGCCGCAGAGGGGAACAAAAGGAGAGCGGTGGAGTTGGACAAGAAGCGGCGGGGAGGCGTGGTCTTCTCCCCGTCGAGCTTGGATGAGGACACCTTGGTCGCAAGGTATGGGTATATGTGGGGGACGGAAGTTCCAAAAGGGCATGGGGCGCCCGTGGTCTTGCCGGAGGGGGAAGAAGATCCGCCGAATTCATACCGGTTTTTCTATGCGTACTTCTTCTATGGCCTTTGTCCCCCTTTCTCGGATTTCTTTGAAGCGATGACGATGGTGTACGGATTCCACCTTCTGGACTTCACGCCAAATGCGATGGCGTGCATGGCGATTTTCGCCCACTTGTGCGAGAACTTTGGCGGGGTCGCCCCCAATGTAGATCTGTTCCGGCACTTCTTCGTCCCGCGGGTGGAAAACAAGGCTCACCGCTTGGGGAATGTTAGCTGGATCCCTCGGGTGGCAAAGGAAACATGGGATTATCTGCTGGGGTAACAGCGCGGCAGGTGGGAAGAATGGAGGGCAGACTGGTGTTGGATTCAGGACGCTGAAGCCCAAGACTTCTGCCAGGCACGGACGGAGTGTATCGTGCGCGGCAACGATTGGATGGAGGTGGGCCTCACCGACGACAGGCTCCGCCCGGCGTTGAACAGGATCATCCATCTCAAGGCCATCGGGTTAACCATCGAGCAGGTGGGGGCCGATTTCCTCCGCCGCCGCATCGCGCCTTTGCAGAAAAGGGACAGGTTTGCCTGGCTGTATGGGGAGGCCGGGACAGGATGCGACTATACCCGGGCCTGTCCAACAACTTGGCGGTCTACGACCATGGTTGGTTGTGCGAACAGCTATTCGGCAGCCTTGGGCCGTTCAAATTGCTGGCAAGTGTTGTTGCTGAACATCAACTCCGCCTGGGACCAGATTCTGTAATGGATGCCAGATTCCAAAGCTCATGGGGTTGCGGGTGATTAGCAATTACCCGAACTCGATGATGAGATCAAGTGGTTCTCCGGCCTAGAGGAAAGGGCTACCAGGGTGGAGACCAACATGTTCAAGCGCACCTCGAAGGCGGAGGCGGCATTCATCAAGAAGCGGATTGAGGAGGACATAGCGCTCCGGGCCGCCAGAAAAGCAAGGCCCAGAAGAGGGGAGGAGGAAGAGAAGGAGGAAGCAGAAAGCGAAACGGTTACCCACGGCAGGAGCGAAGGGCGAGCCAAGGAAGGGGCTGCTGAGGATGATCCTGTCGGGGATGAACCTGCCGGGATTGAGGCTCTGTACGCTGCGGCAGCGGGAGCTCAGCAAGAGGACGACGCCATGGAGGTGGCACAGCCCGGGGAGGAGTGGCTTGCCGCGGGTCCCAAGGCCCCTGAACCGGATCTGGAACTCTGTCCATGCAGGCTGCCCGGCCGAGGAGCAGCCGCCCCAGCCCCCGGGCCCGCCAAGAAGGTAAAAAAGATCGCCTCCAAAAGCGGCGGGGCGGATGTAGAGCGCCGGCATTCCTCTCGCCTTTCCAAGGCGAAGACCCCTCCCGCCAAGCGACCGGCAGTCACAGGGGGCGACTCCAGCTCCCAGTCAGATTCGAGCTCTTCGAGCAGCTCGTCTTCGCCGGAGATCCCTCTGTCCAAGCAAGACTTGAAGTTACCGGGGAGTACTGTTCCCCCGGTCCTGAAGAGAGGCAGAGCGCCTCCGCCACCCATGGAGTTCGAGCTGGGCTCCATGCTCATGGACTCGGAGTAAGGACAATATCCTCCGTTCTCATCTGAGTCTAGCATACTAGTTGGTTTGCTAATTCAATCTTGCTTGCTGCCTTTGACAGGGAAGAGGAGGAGGAGGAGGAGACCCTCATCCACTGAGCCAAGCGGCTTAGGCATGCGGAGCCGTCGGGGTCCCTGGGAGGCACGGGTCAGGCGGGGAGCAGCACGAATGATCCAGTGGCAAGCCCCCAGCCCAGCCCTCACCGCGAAGGCACGGGACTGATCGCCCCCGCCAAAGACGATGCAGAAGAGCACCACCCCATCTCCAATTAGAGAAGAGGAGGAGTCTGCCCAGGATGGGGCCTCCCGGGAGGGGCCCACTCCGCCTGTTGGCCAAGGCGAAGGGACCCTGACAGATAGGGGTGGGCATAAAAACCAACGAACCGAAGACCGAACCGAAGCCGATACTGAAAAAAACGGATTTTCGGTTTTTCTTGCTGCTACAGTAAATTTCGGTTTCCAACTGTATTAACTGAATTAAATTTGGCAGGTTCAGTTTAATACCGATTCACCGAAACATAAACCGAAGTAACCTCAATGAACAGCAGAAAGCTTGGCTTCTTGGTGCCCACGTAGCTAACGACAAAAAGAAATGACGTAGCAAGGCTGCCAGGGTACTATGCATGGCCGCTCGTGAGTCAGTGCCCTCACGTGTGCCTGCACTCATTTTTTAGGTGCATGCCCGCACTCGCTTGGGCTGACCACACATACGTGGTATTATGAAGGCCCAATCTTCTTGTGACCTCCCAGCCCATGTCGCTCTTTGCTAAAAAAGGCAGTGGGCGTGCGAGCGTCCGACCAGCATGATTTTAGTCCCACATCGCCTGGCTGCTGAGAAAACGTGGAGACTTGCGGCTATATTAGAGGACACTCTGACCACAGTCCACAAAGGCAAGGTCCAGTCGGTATTAACCGAATACCGTACCAAATTAGTTGATTAACCGAATTTTCGGTTTTCTGATTTGTGTTGGCATTTTCGGTTTCTAGTTTTGCAAACCAAATTAGAATAAAAATCGAACGATAGAAACCAAAAATTCGGTTTATACCGAACGCCCACCCCTACTGACAGAGACTCCCACGGAAGGCTCTGCCCAAGTCGACACCATAATTACCGGGGAAGGGGGTGGTGTCCATGTCCTGGCAATTGACGTTGCCGGGGAAAATGAAGATCCTCCATGGCAGACAACTCCCGGTAACTTATTTGTTTTTCCTTTATAATCTTGTTCCAGGCTCTTGGTCTTCCAATGTTTCTTCCCCCTCATGATTGCTCGTTTGCTCTTGCTTGCAGTACCATTGGCCGAGAAGCTTGAGTTGTTGGAGGAGGTGGCCAGCATCGGGAAAGATGCTACCGAGGAAGCCGCCAAAATTGCTGCCGCGGAGGGGCAAGAACATGCTGCCGGGGACGCCCAGGAGCCCCCGCAGGAGGCAGGGTAGGCCCCTGACAGTGCGTCAGGATCGGGGATGCTGGTTGAAGAGAAAATCCCCCTTCAAACCATGAGCCGTCCTCCATCATTTGGCACCTCGGCTGGGATCCCGCAGCCAACCTCAAGCCAACTAGCATTAGTGCTGGCCCAACCTGGTCTTAGAGCCCCCGGTTCTTCGGCAACAGCGAGTGCAGAACTAGACGAAGAGATCCGGCGTATCATGGCGCCCCTATCTCAGCAAATCGGAGAGACCGATGGCTCTATCGATGCAGTCTTGGACCTGTCCTTTCTGGAGTCCGTGGCGGCGGGCATCAAGGAAATGCAGAACCGGTACGGCCAGAAGTGGCAGATACTCAAGGAGCAGTGTAATTCCGCCAACAGTGTCGACCAGAAGCTGAGGGACAATGGCAACGAGCTGCGTGAGTGGCACGGCAAGCAGTTCCAAGTCCTCTTGCCGCAACAGGAGACGATCTCCATGGCGAAAGAGGATGTCGCCGTCCGAGAAGCCCGCCTGGCGGAACGCACAGCGCTTCTGGACGCCAAGGAGCAAAGCATCTCTTCCCGAGAGGAGAACCTCGAGGCCACTCTCCGCGCCAAAGATGATGAACTGGAAGCCCTTGTCTAGCAGCGTACCAAGGAGCAGGAGGACAAGCATAAGGCAGCCCTGGATGCTCTTACTGCTGACTCTGCCGCCCAACTGAAGAAGCTTGCGGATGATCTTGCCACTGCATCTACTGCCAAGGCTGATCTCGACCAACAGGTGGCCAAACTAACAGAAGAGCTTGCCGGGAGTGCCAAGGAAGTCGTGACCCTCAAGGAGGAGGCACAAAAAGCAGAGATCCTTTTGAAGGAGGTGCAATCGCAGATCTCCTCCAAGAGCCAAGACCTTGAGACTGCCAACGGCACCATTGAAGACATGAAGGCCAGGGATGGCACCCTGGAGAGCTCGATCTAATCTGGCGAGGTCCGCGAGAAGCAGCTGATGAAGGATATGGACAACGTGAGACTCCTTCGAAAGGATGCGGAGGACAAGCTGGCAAATCAGTCCGAGCAGGTCGACCTTTGGATCAAGAGCCTGATCGACATCGCCGAGTGCCTCACTGCCTAGATTGCAGCGATGGGCATGGAGGGGCCAGTCTTCTCGGTGGGCAGACATGAGGTCCCGAGCGTCAAGTTAGGGCTCTTATTCAACAAGTCGATTGAAGGGTTGAAGACTCATGAAGAAGGAAGAGACGCCCTTTCCGAAAGCGAGTCTCGAAAGCTTGCCCGCAACACCCTCTTCATGGTCTTGAGCAACCTCGCCTACCGCCACCCCGAGCTCAACCTTGCTGATGACTTCAGGAAGCTCCCGGCAGGTGCTGATGTTTCTGCTGCCGAGGAGAAGGCTACCCCCTATGCCGACAAGGTGCTCTCCGTTCCCCGGGCTCCATAAGGCCGGCAAGCACGGCCTTGAACCATTCATGTCGCTGTGACGCCCTGTAACAAAACATTATGCATGTCCTGTGTTTAGACACCGTACTTCTTTTATTTGTGCTGAACTGATGTTTAATTAATTCCGAGCGCATGCTATCCCCTTTGCGTTTTATCCATGGATGTTCATATGGTTAGTTTCTTTTTACATGTTTTGGTTGCCTGCCAGCAACATGCCGCCGCAATTGCTGTGAGGAGCGGGTCCTTAGCATTGGCTAGCGAGGACATGTCCCGGCAAGTTTTTCCCTTAGGAGTCTTTGATGTAGCCACCCGCTCCGTGAGCAGGCTCGGAACAGAGCGAGGGCGCAGACGATCCGTCAAGGTGCCATTACACGAAAAAGATTTCTTCATACGAAACCCATTGGTATCTGGGGGATAAGAAAATGCAGACTCTGGACCTATAAAGGAGCAATGTCACGTGGACTTAGCTTTCATCCGTGCTTCCTCCCCCTCCTCCAGCCGCAGCCGCTCATCGCGTCCGCGTATCTTGGGAGGATGGTGCCTTGCATGTTGCTTCTAGGTTCCCGGCAAGGGCCGGAAGGAATCATAGATATCTTGTGAGCGACAGAACATGATGCAAGGCTGGACCGGTTTCTCTCTCCTCCTCTTTACACTTTTAAGGATCTTACGGCCGCTGGCACAAAAGTCACGCTGGCACGGACGGCCTTGCCGGAGCATGCTTGTCGGGGCGTCAATAAACGAATTCACACAGGCGCTCTACTCAGGATTTCCCTTAGCAGGGCAAATACTAGACCGAGTTTCGCGCGGGCTCATCTACATTCACGACGCTAAACCCAGTGTAGCTCGATCGTCGACAAGTGAAAGTGGCGGAGAGAGGAACCATGTACCTTATCACCTTGCCCCCTTTTCCGCACGGGTCTCGCATGGTGACCATGCCACCCGAGCCGTTCGGGGCTGTCGTGCCACCGTCATTTCTTGCCTCCGCCGTCGCTGCAGCCGCGGCGGAGAATGATGATGGGGAGTGGATAGGGCGGGCGAAGGAACGAAGTCGCTCCCTTCCCGACCCGCTGCGCCGCGTTCTTTCTTGGTGTCATGGACGATGAAGCCATTGATGAAGAAAATGATGACGAAGATGATGCGCTGCTTACACTCTCGGGTTCACGCAAGCGCTTCCCCCCTACCTGGCGTGCCAAAGATGTCATGGTATAACACTGCCACCTATGGGGCCATCGGCCCCTTGTGGTTCAGCAAGGGGGGAGAGCACATTGCACAAAGAGCGGAGAGTGTAGAGTAGCACGGCAGCGATGACACTAGCAGTTTTTACCCGGGTTCAGGCTGCCTCGAGGCGTAAAACCCTACTCCTGCTTTGGTGGATTGATGAGGGGACCGTGGTGGAGACACAGCGCTCTAGCCCGGCAAGATCGCCTTGGGACGAGAGCAGCTACGCGCGTATGAGTGTACAGGGGTCAGAATCCTTTCTAAGGTAGCCACGGCCCTCCTTTTATATGTCAAGGGGTTACCACAATGGCAAAACGGTCATTATCCAGTGATTAGATAGCCACAGTGCTATCATACCTAACTCTGGCAGTTAGGACAAAGTGCATTAAATTCACCGCTTAACGTCACATCGCAGATGCGGCCCGGCAAGCCTTACCGCGCTGTCTTGGTCATCTCCTGTCTGCCTGTGCGACACACGTCCGGACGGGTGTCACACAGGGGTAATCTTCTCTCCAAACGGCTGCCATGCGCTAAATGGCAGCCACTTAACCACCTGGGGCTCGACACCGCACTGATAGATGACTTGCGTCACTGTGTGGTGGAGCGGTGGCGGGGAAGTCCGCCCTCGAAATCCCCAGCAAGCCTGCCGGGGGAGTCTTGAGACTTGTCTTTTGGAGTAACCTCGACCCCGCCAGGCTCGCCTGCCCAGCAAGGGAGGTTTCTCCTTAGTGATATCTTGCTCACTTGGTTGGTCTTAGTCTTCTTGATCCGCCCTTTGATTCCTCAAAGGGCTATCTCTTCTCCTTGGCCTCATCCTGGAAACTTGGCGCTGTCGTGGTGGAGGCCTGCCGTCCGTGCACAAGTCAGGGGAAACACACACCCCTGTTTGTGTACCCCGACACCTCGACAACTATAAGTTGTTCAAGAATCAACGTGGTGAGACTGTTGCTCGCTATGTTGGACCAAACAACAAAAATGGCCCCCCTAAGAAAGCAATTTGGGTGCCAAAGAAAACTGTTGATGCTTTGCCTGTTTCTGCTCGACTGACCATGCAGGCACAAAGAATTCGACAGAATGAGTATATGCATACTGGATACAATCACTATGCTCATGCATCTGGAAAGAATTTTAATGCTTACTCTTTCAATTATGCTCGCTCCTCATCGAGTAACAACTATGCTTATCGAAAGAAATCATATCCTGCTTGTTCATTTGTTTCGAAGCCACCTGCAAAGATGTGGGTGGTTAAGAAAGCCTAATTCTTCTACAGGACTATGTCTCCGGGTGCACTGAATGGATTATGGACAGTGGATGCACTAGTCATATGACCAGAGACAAGTCGTTGTTTGTCGACCCCAACTTAACTGCTTCTCCTCTGAAGTATATCACTTTTGGTGACAACAACAAAGGAAAGGTAATTGGGCTAGGTAAAATTGCTATATCAAGGACAAATCTATTGATGATGTGCTACTTGTTCAATCCCTTGGATTCAATCTTATGTCAGTTGACAAGCTATGTGATTTAGGCATGCTAGTCTTATTCTCTATCACCAAATGCATTGTCTTCATGGCCTCTGACAATTCCTTCATCTTTGAGGGAATTAGAAAGGGTGATCTTTATATTGTGGATTTCTCTAAGGGTCCTTCAATCCAAACTTGTTTGCTTGCTAAAGCAACCGAAGGTTGGCTGTGACACCGTAGACTTGGTCATGCAGGTATGAGAAATTTGCAGACTCTGGTGAAGAAAAATCATATCCATGGGATTCCTGATGTAAAATTCGACAAGAATCATCTCTGTGCTACCTGTGAGGCTGGTAAATTGGCTAAGAAGCATCATTCATCCAAGGTAGTTGTGACCACAACAAGACCACTGGAAATTCTTCATATGGATTTATTCGGTCCTCAAAACTATGCAAGCTTCGGTGGTAGCCACTATGGTCTGGTTATTGTTGATGATTTCTCTCGATACACCTGGGTATTCTTTCTCGAAGACAAGACTTGTACTCAAGATATCTTCAAAAGCTTTGCTAAGAAGGCCCAGAATGAATATGATGTGCGAATTAAGCATGTCAGAAGTGACAATGGAACTGAGTTCAAAATTACTCACATTGCTGAATTTCTCGATGATCATGGTATCACTCATGAGTTCTCTGCTGCATACACTCCCCAACAGAATGGAGTTGTTGAACGAAAGAACAAAACTCTCATTGAAATGGCAAGAGCTATGCTCAGTGAGTATCAAACTCCCATTCGCTTCTGGGCTGATGCCATTAACACTGCTTGTCATGTTATCAATCGTGTTTATCTGCACAAGTTCCTTAAGAAAACTTCATATGAGCTTATCACTGGCAAGAAACCAAACGTTTCTTATCTACGTGTTTTTGGTGCACCTTGTTACATTCTTGATATGAATCATTCCTCCAAGTTTGCACCTAAGGCACATGAAGGCTTTCTTCTTGGTTATGGCTCAAACTCGCATACATATCGTGTCTATAACTCTCACCACATGAAAGTTATGGAAACGGTAAATGTGTGGTTTGATGAATCTAACGGCTCTCAAAAGGAGCACCTGCCAAATGTGATACATGAACCACTGATATCGGATGCTATTCGGCAAATGGCCATTGGGAGCGTCAAGCCTGTTGAAGGAAATGTACCTGAGTCCTCTGATGATGATGCTCCTATGACTCGAAGCAGAACTCATCAAGCCACTGTCGAAGAAAATGCTCCTCCAAATGGAAACGACAATCAAAATCCAAATGCCGATCAAAATGGCAATCCTGAAGGGAATGATGACACAAATACTGATGCTGATGATAATGACCATCACGAAGAAAATGTTCATCCTCGTGTGGCGAATCGAGTTGATCCTTCACTAATTCTCGATGAAATTGAGAATCCAAGTTATCGACCCCCAACTCGTTCTCGCACTCGTTTGGCTAACTACTGTGGAAATTTCTCTTTTGTTTCATTGGCAGAACCTACCAAATATGAAGAAGCCATGAATGATCCGGATTGGATGAATGCCATGCAAGAGGAGTTGGTGCAATTCGAATTGAATGATGTATGGGAACTGGTTGACAAGCCGAATCCCAAGAAGCACAATATCATCGGCACAAAATGGATTTTCCGCAACAAGCAAGATAAAAATGGTATTGTGGTGAGAAACAAAGCATGACTTGTTGCTCAAGGGTACACACAGGTAGAAGGTATTGATTTCGGTGAAACATATGCTCCTGTTGCACGCCTTGAGGCAATTCGCATTCTTCTCGCTTATGCAAATTACAATGATATTCTGCTTTACCAAATGGATGTGAAAAGTGCTTTCCTCAATGGTGAAATTGATGAGGAAGTTTATGTTAGACAGCCACCAGGCTTTGAACACCCTGAGTTTCCTAACAAAAATTTTAGGTTGAAGAAAGCTTTATATGTGCTAAAGCAAGCCCCTCGAGCATGGTATGACACCCTGAAGAAGTTTTTGCTCGACAAAGGGTTCAAGCCAGGATCCATAGATCCCACACTTTTCACTCGTTCTGTTGACAATGATTTATTCGTTTGTCAAATCTATGTGGATGATATTATCTTCGGGTGTACTAACAATGTTTGCAGCTTAGAATTCGGGAAAATGATGTCCGATAAATATCAAATGTCCATGATGGGTGAACTCAAATTCTTTCTCGGACTGTAAATTCGTCAACAAGAAAATGGCATATTTATTTCTCAGGAGAAATATCTGAAAGAGTGCCTGAAGAAGTTCAAAATGCAAGATTCCAAAATGAAGGGGTATAAGACTCCAATGCCCACAAATGGTAAGCTAGATACAGATGTGTATGGTATAAGGATTACGATCAGAAAGCCTATCAGTCGATAATTGGATCTCTTCTTTACCTATGTGCATCCAGACCACACATTATGTTGAGTGTTTGCATGTGTGCCCGCTATCAAGCCGCACTGAAAGAATCGCATCACCAAGCGGTCAAGCGCATTCTGAGATATTTGGCTCACACCCCCCACCTTAGGTTTATGGTATCCTAAGGGAGCACAGTTTGATCTTGTTGGTTATTCAGACTCAGATTGGGCTGGTGACTTGGTTGATAGGAAATCTACCTCGGGGACATGTCATTTCCTCGGTAGATCATTGGTCTGTTGGTCATCAAGGAAGCAGAATTGTGTATCTCTCTTTGCGGCTGAAGCCAAATATATTGTTGCTGGCGCTTGTGGCACTCAGTTATTGTGGATGAAGCAGACATTGAAGGATTATGGCATCAAGGTCAAGCACATTGCTCTATATTGTGACAATGAGAGTGCCATCAAAATTGCACACAATCATGTGCAGCATTCTCGCACGAAGCACATTGCCATCAGACATCATTTCATTTGTGATCATGAGGCTCGAGAGGATATTATCATCAATCATGTCAAGACCGAAGACAATCTTGCTGATATATTCACCAAGCCTCTCGACGAGAAAAGATTCTGTGCGTTACGGTGTGAGCTAAGTATCCTGGACTTTGCAAACATGCAGTAAGCTGGACTCGGCACCCGTGCTAACACTTTCACATCTTTGAAGGAATGGGTGCATAACACTCGAAGAGTTTGAGAATTTCGACAAAGTGAAATTTTCTTTCTGAGAGTGAATACATTAACGAAGAACTAGGCTAACCGGGTACCACGATAATTGTACGACACTCGGGGTCATATAGTTCTTATACGGTGGGTTACGCCACCACAATTTTCCTTCGTTGTTTTTCTCTTCGTTCGATGGATTTGGTTTCTGCACGAATGCATTTCTCTCATAGCTATTTGCTCGTGTGCTTGTTTGTTTTTGCCTGAGTGAAATACCTAGGACCCTGTTTTCCCTCTGATCTATATCTTCCAGTCTATGTTGTTCCATTGCAAATGCTCAAATTTATATGGAACGAAACTTATCTGGTGTCCTTGACCACGATTAAGATTCGGTCCGAACATTAATCTATTTTGGCGAAAGCTGTCCAAAATTTGGGGTTTCCCGCCCAAGTCAGGACCATGATCTTTGACAGTTGCCACGTGCAACATATCGACTGCCGGTCCATCCTATCCGTTGAATCGCAATCATCTCTGCCTAGAGACCGTCCGATCAAAAACCTCTGTGTGCGGTTATTTCCATTCGCCTATATAAACCATGCAGCTCCTTTCTTCCACCTTACTCTCTTTCTCCTCGCTCTCTCTCTCCACCGAAACCCTCGTCGTGGTGCTCCTCCTTTGAGCTCGACGCCGACGACCCCTTCACCGCTTAACTGCCAGAAAGAGGTCACAGGAGTCATTCCACGCGCGCCGCGGGACATCTTCTTCCCCGCGCCGTCGTAGCTGTTGCACGTCAGCGAGCTAGGGTACGTGTAGTACGAACTCGGGCCTCCATCTCTCATGATTCGAGTTCATCCGCGGTTAATTTTCTCTGATTTTACCGCATATCTTAGATCTAGGTTTTTACCTTTCTAGTGCGGATGTGGTTTGTAGTTTTTCCTCGCATCCAAATCTGTCAGATCTAGGGTTTGTGTTATGTTTAGCTCGAATGATATGGCTAGCTTGTTGTCTAGTATTATTCTTCGGTCGTACTAGCTCGATCTATATGTTTCATTCATTCGAAACATCTCTCAAAGTTTGTATCTGGTTCTTCCTCAAAATGTCTTTTGTTCGAAAAATCTTTCGCTCTGAGCATTTGTGACCCTGTCCCCATTTTTCCTCGAACCTATTCTCTTTCAGAGGTGAATGCAGTCTGTTGAAGATTCTGCTAAGCCACACAATATGGCTGATGACGAAGAGGCATTCATGGGCACAGCTGACGAATCAAAAGCGCCAAATGCAAAGGGCCCAACGGTAGGCCCGTCCTCTAGCAAAAGAAAAAGAGTCGAACCAAATGCAAATGAGCAAGAAGCAGATGCTCCGAAGAAGAGGAAAGGTGGCAGGCAACCACTCACAAATACAGCTCAGCATATCTCTCATGATGATTACAACACAGTACCTGGAGAAGATTCTACTCAGAGAAAAGGACGTGTGCAAAAGATTCGGCGTCACTGGGTACGGAAGTGGTTTAACTACAAGATGGTTCATCCTCGGAATGCCAAGAACTTTGCTTTCCATCCCCCATGGGGTGACTGTCGCGAAATTGGACTCATACGGGCAGGTGAACCCCAGCAAAGGCCTCCACCACCTCCTGACGCTCATGAGTCGTCCACCAAGACTCCAGACTCTTATCCTGAAGAAAAGGCCAAGCGCCTCAAGAATGCTGAAAAGCGAGCCAAGAAGGCTGCAAAAGAACAGGCCAAGGAAGAAGAAAACCATTGTCTCATCAAATCAGACGTCGAGAAGAAAAAGGCAGAAGCAAAAGCAGAACGCCAAACGAAGAACAAACATGATCCAAAATCTGCTGCTCTGAAGAAAAAGAGTGCACCGAGGAAAAGGCCTGCTAAGCCAACTGAACCTGAAAGTGATTCCTCTGATTAAAATGATCCTCCGCTCACCTGAGAAGAAATTAGTGCAACTCTCTCCGAACAAGTGAATGTAACTACATCCACTGTTCTGCCTGATCTTCGAGCGAGTGCAGTCCCAATTGCACCTCCGAAGAAGAACCCGTTGAAGAGAAATGTGACGCCCCCGGCCCAATCGTGCACTAATCATACACGCAAATGCACACGATCAAGCCTAAGGACTCACGGGAAGATATCACAACACAACTCTAAAACATAAATAAAGTCATACAAGCTTTATATTACAAGCCAGGGGCCTCGAGGGCTCGAATACATAAGCTTGCATACAAGCGTCAGCGGAAGCATCAGATATCTGAGTACAGATATGAAACAAAAATAGAAAGGTCTTTAGAAAGGCGGGGCAAAATAAAACACTACGATCGAAAGGCGTAGGCCTCCTGCCTGGGACCCTCCGAACCTACTCCTGGTCGTCAGTCAACTCGTAGAAGTATCCATCCTCTGGGTAGTAGTAGTAGTCGATCCACGGGGCATCTGTCTCAGGGGCTCCATCATCTTGGTCACGTCAAACTGATATGGGGAAAAAAAGAAAACAAAGCAACCGTGAATACTCAGAAGTACTCAGCAAGCAAGGATCTACACTACATATGCAACATTTTCAAGGGGAGGCTGTATATGTGGACTGGGCTGCAGAAATGCCAGAATAGAGAGGAGGCCTAGTCCTATCGAAGACTAGCATCTTCAGAGGTCTTGCAGCAATAGAAGGGAGTAGAACAGTACAATATAATGTAGCAGTATCATTAAGTCTCATCCTCACCCAGAGATCCTTTCTCGACTCCCTGCGAGAAAGCAATCCCAGAGCCATACAGTCATCAACCTCGTCCTGAGATCCCTTCTCGACTCCCTGCGAGAAGCAATCCCAGAGCCATAGTATCCAAGTATCCAGTTCTAAAATGTATCAATCAGGATACAACTCCGAGTGTCCGTTACCGTAGGACAGGCTATCGATAGAAGTTTTCTTCCCTGCAGGGGTGCACCAACTTACCCAACACACTCGATTAACTCCGGCCGGACACACTTTCCTGGGTCATGCCCGGCCTCGGTCAAACGACACACCGCAGCCCTACCTACAGCTCAGCTGAGAGGTCCCCGTCGGTCTATATCCTAAGCGCTCAGGGTTCATGGGCCATCACCCTGTGCACTCCGGGTCGTTGCGAGCAGAGCGAATCTCGGTACCACCCCTCAGGATGGCGCCGGCCCAGCCCGGCCGCAGTGCTGAACTGGACGTCTGACAGAGCTTTCGGCTGATGCATACGATGCAGAACGCCCATACTATGCCCACGTGATGGTTAGTGCTATCAGACCAGAGGCCTGCTCGGATCAAATATCCAAATCGTTAGGACTAGGGGCTTGCGGAAAACGAGCAGAGACTCACGAAAGATGTGACCCCGTCGCCCCGTCTCGAGGACTTGCGGCAAGGGCCATGAATGCCCAGCCACGCCTCGTATTCACCACTCGGGCACCACACAGGCACCCGTCTTCACAACACTCGCCTCTCAGGCGCACGCGGGTACCCCTCAGGGCCGACCCGCCTTTCTAAGTAACAGTGTAAAGTCCAAGTATCCGTGAGTCCATAACATCAGGGGAATCCGAGGTATCACCCTCGTTGGATTCCTACTCGATGTATCTGTCAAGGTGAACTCGGAGGAATCACCCTCGATGGGTTCACACTTGATGTGTTGCACGACAGCGTCGTTACCGGAAGTGGTGAAGGAGGAATCACCCTCGATGACCACGACCGAATAGCTACTCTACAGAGTTAACATCAGAAGTGCTACAAGAGGTTTCACCCTCGGCACTCGATAGTAACGCTGCAGTGTCATTACAACTAAGGGGGGTGATGTGCGGTGTCGGGTCCTGGTCTTCAATCCCGTTGATCGGGTCTTCTGACGATCCAGCGCGGCAGTCGGGATAAGTGGGGTCACTGATAGGTCTCTACCCAGCCTATACTAAACAGTTTAGGATATGCAGGTAATTATCAACAGCAGGCTACAGTAAACAGGCTATGCATCAGAATAGGTAAAGCAGTAGCAGCAGCAATTCTAATGCAAGCATGAGAAATAGAATGGGCGATATCGGGATGATCAAGGGGGGGGGGGCTTGCCTGGTTGCTCGGCGGCAAGGGCAAGGTTGTCAACGGTGTCTTCAGGCTCCGGAGCTGCGTCGATCTCAGGGACGACGTCGGTGTCGGGATCTAACGAGAGAGAAGAGGGGGAGGAAACAGTATAAATATAGAGCAAACATGAGCAACGCAAAGTACGGCATGACAATATGCAGTGCCGGGTGTGTCCTAACGTATGGTTGCACGTCACCGAGGAAGGGGGAATCCATCTGGGAATGTTTTCCCGGTTCCGGACATTTGTCACACAGATGACCGGAGAGGAACGGTCGCATGTTCGGATAGTTAGGGACGTGTGACGTACGAACGGACAGCTTATTCGAATTCGTCTCGTCGTTCTGAGCGACTTTCATGTACAAAGTTTTTTTATCTGAGTTACGGATTATTGTATATGATTTTTTAAAGTTTTTATTAATTTCTGGAATTTATTTAATTTATTAAATCAACATTATCCACAACAGTGTATGCTGACGTCAGCATGACATCAGCAGTCAACAGTGCGTTGACTTGGTCAAGCTGACGTGTGGGTCCTACCTGTCATACTCTGTTTAGTTAATTAGGATTTAGCTAATCTAACTACAGATTAATTAGACTAACTAATTAATTAGTTTAACTTAATCAGGATTAATTAAATTAATTAATTCACTAATTAATTAATTAATTAATAATTTTATTAATTTTGTTTTTTTCTTTTTATATATATATATTTTTAACAGGGCGGGGTCCACATGGCAGTGGCCCACCCAGTTCCTGGCTATGCACGCACGCGCGTGTACCAGGGGAAGGCGACGGCGCGGTCGGCGCGGCAGGCGTCAGCCGGCGAGCGGCGGCGCCGGCTAGCAGCGCCATGTAGGGGGGCAGGGCCGGCCCCAGCCGGGGCGAGCAGGGCGTCGCGCGCGGCGAGCAGCAGCAGCTGCGGGCATGCGCAGGGGCGGCCGCGGGGAGGCAGGGCGCGGCCAGGGTCATGCGCGGGCGCGGCCTGAGGGCGTGGTGAGCGCGTGCTGGGGAGGGCGGCGGTGCGCGGACGCGCGCATCGGGCGTGGTCGGGGCGCGCCGAACGCGAGCACGCGGGGAAGAGGGTGCGGGGCAGGGGAAGAGGAGGCCGAGGTCCTCACATGCGATGGAGGGGCGAGGGGCGGCGTGGCTCGAAGGCGACATTGGGGAGGAGGTCGAGGACGGGGAGACGGCGTCGGCGGCGAGGGCGACGGGGTCGGGGCAGCGCCGGCGACTGGTGGCGGGGGCGAGGTCGTTGCCCCCGATCCCGATCCAGAAGGGGTCGAGGGGGGGGGGACCGGGCGCCGTGCGAAGGAGACGAAGAGGCGGGGGAGGCGCCGACGGGGCGCCGGTGGTGGTCGGTGGGCGGGGGGCGACGGGCGCCGGCCGGAGCGCCGAGCTCCAGTGGCGGCGGCGGGGTCGACCCGGACGGGGGGGGGGGGGACGGGGGATCGGGGGTGATTGGGCTAGGTCAGGGGGGAGTGGGGGGGTGCTATGTGGGGGGGCGCTGGGCCAAGGCCCCGTTGGGCCGCGGGGGGGGGGGGGGTTTTTCTCTTGTACTTTCTTACGATGTCACTCTTTTGTGTCTTGATTCTTGTTCTTTTTATTAATTCATATATCTCTGTTTAGTAAATAGTTAGGCCCCAAACCGAATTTTGTAAAACATGGCAAATGTCCCAATAATTACTAGGCATCCTCTACTACTACCAAAAATTAGTTTGGAGTTAAATGGATCTCACACAATTTTTATAATAATTAAAATGCATTAATCCTTGCTGTTTTGACAATGTTAGAGCCACCTAATTATTTTATTTGTTGTTGGTTTCAATTTTAGAATAGTCTCTGTAATATTTGTTATTTATCGAACATTTTAGTTTCTATGTTGCACAACTTTTATATTTCACTTTCATTTGAATTTGGATTTTGACTTAGGAGTTGAAATGCAATATAATGCTAATGATGATCATGCACTGTTAAACATGATGACTTGTCATTATCAAAAGGGTGATTACTGTAGTTAACCACCGGGGGTGTTACAAATCTCCTCTACTAACAAGAATTCTCGTCCCGAGAATTAAGAGGTAGAAGGAAAAAGTTCGGGGTATTCCGCACGAAGATTATCCTCGCGTTCCCAAGTGGCTTCATCTTCGGTATGATTTGACCACTGCACTTTGAGGAACTTGGTAACCTTCTGACGGGTCCGACGTTCAGCTTCATCGAGAATGCGGATCGGATGCTCCTTATAAGATAGGTCATCTTGCAATTCGAGCACCTCGTGATCCACAGCTCGGTGTGGAGATTCCTTGAAGCATTGACGAAGTTGCGACACATGGAAGACGTCGTGGATATGGGAGAATTGCGGCGGCAATTCCAATTTATACACCACCTGTCCACGCCTTGCAACAATGCGGAAAGGACCAATATAGCGTGGAGCTAGCTTGCCCTTGATTCCAAAACGGTGAGTGCCCTTCATAGGGGTGACACGTAGATAAGCTTGATCACCAGGTTGATAAGTCAAACCCCATCGTTTGCGATCGTAGTTGCTCTTCTGGCGGTCCTGAGCCGCCTTGAGATTTTCCCGGACAATACAAACTTGTTCTTCGGCGTGTTGAATAATATCCGGACCCACGAGCGGTCGTTCCCCAGTTTCTGACCAATTCAGAGGGGTTCGACACTTACGTCCATAAAGAACTTCAAAGGGAGCCATTTTCAAACTGGCTTGATAGCTGTTGTTATAAGAGAACTCGGCATACGGGAGAGATTCTTCCCACTTCTTACCGAACAATATAACACAAGCCCGAAGCATGTCTTCAAGAACTTGATTGACTCGTTCGACTTGGCCTTGGGATTGGGGATGATAAGCTGAACTCCAGGTAATATGAGTTCACATAGCTGTTTGGAAACTTTCCCAGAATTTGGAAGTGAAAAGACCGCCACGGTCCGAACTAATCTCCTTCGGAATACCGTGGAGTGATACAATTCTGGAGATATACAACTCTGCTAACTGACTAGCAGTGATCGTCTCTTTGACAGGCAGAAAGTGTGCAACTTTAGAGAGTTGGTCGACGACGACAAGAATAGCATCATGACCCTTCTGTGACCTGGGAAGTCCTGTAACGAAATCCATCTGAACCTTATCCCATTTCCATAGAGGAATAGGAAGTGGTTGCAGAATTCCAGCTGGTTTCTGATGTTCTGCTTTAACGCGACGACACACATCACATTCAGCAACATAACGAGCAATGTCCTGCTTCATTCTAGACCACCAGTACCTTTGACGGAGATCATGATACATCTTGGTGCTACCCGGATGAATAGACAGTGGGGTATCATGTGCCTCCTTCATGACTTTGTCAATCATGAGTTCGAAGCGGGGTACCACAATGCGGTTTCTGAAATACAAGGTTCCATCTTCAGACAGCGAGAAATCCCTGTACTTTACAAGGTGAAGGTCTTTCTTCATGAGATCAATTTCAGCATCTTTAGCTTGCGCATCCTTAACAGCTTTTTCAAGATCTGGTTGTATCACAAGGTTATTAAGAGAACCCTGTGGAACAATACACAGATTCAGCTTGCACAGTTCTTCATAAAGACGAGGTTGAGCTCGCCTAACCATGAGGTTGTCGCAATAGGACTTGCGGCTTAAGGCATCAGCCATCACGTTAGCCTTACCAGGGGTATAGGAAATACCCAAATCATAGTCCGCAATGGCCTCCATCCATCTTTGCTGACGGAGGTTTAGAGATGGTTGAGTAAACAAGTACTTCAAACTTTTATGATCCGTGTAGATCTCGCAACGATTACCGAGAAGGTAATGTCGCCACAACTGCAATGCATAGATCACAGCAGCTAGTTCTAGATCATGTACCGGATAATTTTCTTCATGTGGGCGCAACTGACGAGAGCCATAAGCAATCACTTTACGCTCTTGCATTAGGACACAGCCTAATCCTTCACGGGATGCGTCACAATAGATCACAAAGTCTTTGCGGGTATCTGGAGGAGATAGTACTGGGGCAGATGTCAGCTTGTCTTTGAGTGTTTGAAAACTTTCCTGACATTTTTCTGTCCATTCGAACTTAACGCCCTTGTGAAGCAGATCAGTCAAAGGCTTAGCAATCTTAGAAAAGTTCTCGACAAATTGACGGCAATAACTTGCAAGGCCGAGAAAACTTCTCACTTGCTTGACGTTCTTCGGAGGAGTCCAGTCCAGAATAGCCTGAACTCGTTCCGGGTTAACAGCAATTCCATCCTTGGAAATCACATGGCCGAGGTATGTCACTTCAGAAAGCCAGAATTCACATTTGGAATACTTGGCATACAACTGGTGTTCTCGGAGCCTTTCCAGTACAAGACGGAGGTGTTCGGCATGTTCTTCTTTATTCTTTGAATAGACCAGAATATCATCCAGATATACCACGACAAATTTGCCGAGGTAATCCATGAAGATATAATTCATCAAACGGGAGAATGTGGCTGGAGCATTTGTTAAGCCAAATGACATGACAGTGTACTCATAAGAGCCATAGCGAGTAACAAATGCAGTCTTGGGAATATCCTCTTCACGAACACGGATCTGATGGTAACCCAACCTCAAATCAAGCTTAGAGAATACTGAGGAACCGGCAAGTTGATCATACAAATCATTGATCCGGGGAAGCGGATATTTGTTCTGGATGGTGGCTTGGTTAATGGGCCGATAATCCTGAACCAATCGGTTAGTTCCATCCTTCTTCTTAACGAAGAGTGAAGGTGCTCCCCAAGCAGAGGAACTGGGGCGGATGAAACCTTTCTTAAGTGACGTGTCGATTTCTTCCTTAAGTTCAAGAAGGTGGTGCGGAGGCATCTTATAAGGACGCTTCGCAATAGGGGTAGTGCCAGGCTTCAAGTCGATGATGAACTCAACAGCTCTAGCAGGGGGTATTCCTGGAAGTTCTTCTGGAAATACATCTTGAAAATCACGAACAACTGGAACGTTCTCGATGCCTTCAAGAGGTGAAGCGTTCAATGCATTCAGAACATATATCTGGCTCTCATCATCTTGAGCTATTCGGGCTGAGTAATTGATCACCTGACCAGAAGGGTGTGTGAGCTGGACTGTCTTAGTAGCACAGTCAATCAAAGCATTATGTGCTGTCAACCAGTCCATACCGAGAATGATGTCTATGTCGGAAGGTCCAAGAGCAATAAGGGAAGCAGAGAACATCAACCCTTCAATTCTGATCTGATTGTTGTGACTTACCATTTTGGTTTGCCACCGGGAACGGGGAGTGATGATTTCTAAAGGAGTGGGTAATGAGCTCATAGCTAAACCATGCAATTGTGCAAATTGCTGGGACACAAAGGAATGTGATGCCCCGGAATCAAAGAGAACAGAGGCTGCAACTGAATTAACTGGCAGAGTTCCCACCACGATTTTAGGTGACTCACGAGCTTCTCCCATATTGACATGAGTGACCTGGCCACGACCCATAGCAAGCGGCCTGGCCTTACGACTTCTGGAATGATGGGTTCGATGGCCCTTCGTACGACCATCCGGAGGACGTGGTGCATCCTAAGGAGAAGCCATAACATTAGGCGGTCCATCATGAACCGTTAGCTGTCTTGGCGGTGAAGGCAGTCAAGGTGCAACATATGACGGCCTTGGTGTTGGACCAGGTCGGTGGTAAACATTGTGAGGAATCCAGACTCGACGTTTCTGAACAGGCTGACCCGAGGATGAGCCAGCTTCATGAGTGCGCTTGAGTGACTCCTGGTACTCAGTCAGAGCTGTTTCAACTTGGAAAGATTTGCTGACAAGCGTTGCGAAATCTGTGAAATCATGGACAGCAAGTGCAAGTTTTATATCCGTACGCAGTCCTTCATGGAATTTCTCCTGCTTGCGTGTGTTGGTGTCGACGTCATCCGCAGCATAGCGGGACAATTCAAGAAATTTCCTCTGGTATTCATCCACAGTCATTGTGCCCTGTGAGAGTTTGCGGAACTCCTGCTTCTTCTAGTCGATCAGACCTTGAGGAATGTACCGTGCACGAAAAGCTGACTGAAATTCCTGCCAAGTGGTTACAGTCTCCGCAGGCAACATAGCCTTGTGGCTTTCCCACCATTGAGCAGCTGGGCCCTTCAGGTGGAATGTCGCAAAGGTGACGTAACTGTTAGGGGCAACATTAGCTGACTCCATTTCAAACAGGATGTCACGAAGCCAATCATCAGCATCCATAGGATTGGTGGAGTTGCGGAAAACAGACGGATTGATGCGCACAAATTCTGGCAGCGAGATCGGTCCAGGCTCCTGGCGAGCCTCGTTGCGTTCCAAACGTCTTACTAGACTCTTGTTGAGCTGACGGTTCAATTCAAACTGCTGCATCATTGCGGCAATATAGGGTGGAGGTGGAGGATCATCAGCCATCCTGGCAAATCAACAGGGGCAGTTTAGCAAGTAAAATTGCAGGTGTACGGAATGATTCATGAAGTATCACGCACAACAGAAGGAAGTGTAATAGATAATTCAGCATATTCGCACCAGATATTCAAAGCCACACATAGCCTTGGTTAGTATCCGGCATTACGACAGTTAAAAAGGGGAGGGCTAGACATCTAGGCGGCGCGCAGGCACGCGGCAAGGAAGTACACAACGAGACATAGCAAAGGCTACATCAACGTCGGAGAAAACTGACGGAGCGAGGAATCTGCAAGTGACAACACAGGGTGCCCTCGATAAAAGGATCCTGTGAGCAGAACCTGGCCCAAATTCTTGAAGCAAGGGGGGATATTTTTCAGAACACCGGGTGGATGTGATTACGAGAACCTAATGTTGGAGTTAGTAAAATTTTATTTAACCCGAATAGGAGAGAGATCAGAGTCCCAGATTAAAGGTCGAGGAGTAAAAGATCCTAATACCACCCAATTGGCGACGTGAGCCCGTAAGCCACATAGCCAAGTTAGTAAAACAGTTTTCGACCACTAGACTCAACTTCGGCCAAGGAGTTCGAAAGGGGGATTCCTACAGGCAGTCGGCTCTGATACCAACTTGTGACGCCCCCGGCCCAATCATGCACTAATCATACACGCAAATGCACACGATCAAGCCTAAGGACTCACCGGAAGATATCACAACACAACTCTAAAACATAAATAAAGTCATACAAGCTTTATATTACAAGCCAGGGGCCTCGAGGGCTCGAATACATAAGCTTGCATACAAACGTCAGCGGAAGCATCAGATATCTGAGTACAGATATGAAACAAAAATAGAAAGGCCTTTAGAAAGGCGGGGCAAAATAAAACACTACGATCGAAAGGCGTAGGCCTCCTGCCTGGGACCCTCCGAACCTACTCCTGGTCGTCAGTCAACTCGTAGAAGTATCCATCCTCTGGGTAGTAGTAGTAGTCGATCGACGGGGCATCTGTCTTAGGGGCTCCATCATCTTGGTCACGTCAAACTGATATGGGGAAAAAAAGAAAACAAAGCAACCGTGAGTACTCAGAAGTACTCAGCAAGCAAGGATCTACACTACATATGCAACATTTTCAAGGGGAGGCTGTATATGTGGACTGGGCTGCAGAAATGCCAGAATAGAGAGGAGGCCTAGTCCTATCGAAGACTAGCATCTTCAGAGGTCTTGCAGCAATAGAAGGGAGTAGAACAGTACAATATAATGTAGCAGTATCATTAAGTCTCATCCTCACCCAGAGATCCTTTATCGACTCCCTGCGAGAAAGCAATCCCAGAGCCATACAGTCATCAACCTCGTCCTGAGATCCCTTCTCGACTCCCTGCGAGAAGCAATCCCAGAGCCATAGTATCCAAGTATCCAGTTCTAAAATGTATCAATCAGGATACAACTCCGAGTGTCCGTTACCGTAGGACAGGCTATCGATAGAAGTTTTCTTCCCTGCAGGGGTGCACCAACTTACCCAACACGCTCGATTAACTCCGGCCGGACACACTTTCCTGGGTCATGCCCGGCCTCGGTCAAACGACACACCGCAGCCCTACCTACAGCTCAGCAGAGAGGTCCCCGTCGGTCTATATCCTAAGCGCTCAGGGTTCATGGGCCATCGCCCTGTGCACTCTGGGTCGTTGCGAGCAGAGCGAATCTCGGTACCACCCCTCAGGATGGCGCCGGCCCAGCCCGGCCGCAGTGCTGAACTGGACGTCTGACAGAGCTTTCGGCTGATGCATATGATGCAGAACGCCCATACTATCCCCACGTGATGGTTAGTGCTATCAGACCAGAGGCCTGCTCGGATCAAATATCCAAATCGTTAGGACTAGGGGCTTGCGGAAAACGAGCAGAGACTCACGAAAGATGTGACCCCGTCGCCCCGTCTCGAGGACTTGCGGCAAGGGCCATGAATGCCCGGCCACGCCTCGTATTCACCACTCGGGCACCACACAGGCACCCGTCTTCACAACACTCGCCTCTCAGGCGCACGCGGGTACCCCTCAGGGCCGACCCGCCTTTCTAAGTAACAGTGTAAAGCCCAAGTATCCGTGAGTCCATAACATCAGGGGAATCCGAGGTATCACCCTCGTTGGATTCCTACTCGATGTATCTGTCAAGGTGAACTCGGAGGAATCACCCTCGATGGGTTCACACTTGATGTGTTGCACGACAGCGTCGTTACCGGAAGTGGTGAAGGAGGAATCACCCTCGATGACCACGACCGAATAGCTACTCTACAGAGTTAACATCAGAAGTGCTACAAGAGGTTTCACACTCGGCACTCGATAGTAACGTTGCAGTGTCGTTACAACTAAGGGGGGTGATGTGCGGTGTCGGGTCCTGGTCTTCAATCCCGTTGATCGGGTCTTCTGACGATCCAGCGTGGCAGTCGGGATAAGTGGGGTCACTGATAGGTCTCTACCCAGCCTATACTAAACAGTTTAGGATATGCAGGTAATTATCAACAGCAGGCTACAGTAAACAGGCTATGCATCAGAATAGGTAAAGCAGTAGCAGCAGCAATTCTAATGCAAGCATGAGAAATAGAATGGGCGATATCGGGATGATCAAGGGGGGGGCTTGCCTGGTTGCTCGGCGGCAAGGGCAAGGTTGTCAACGGTGTCTTCAGGCTCCGGAGCTGCGTCGATCTCAGGGACGACGTCGGTGTCGGGGTCTAACGAGAGATAAGAGGGGGAGAAAACAGTATAAATATAGAGCAAACATGAGCAACGCAAAGTACGGCATGACAATATGCAGTGCCGGGTGTGTCCTAACGTATGGTTGCACGTCACCGAGGAAGGGGGAATCCATCCGGGAATGTTTTCCCGGTTCCGGACATTTGTCAGACAGATGACCGGAGAGGAATGGTTGCATGTTCGGATAGTTAGGGACGTGTGACGGACGAACGGACCGTGAATTCGAATTCGTCTCGTCGTTCTGAGCGACTTTCATGTACAAAGTTTTTCGATCTGAGTTACGGATTATTTTATATGATTTTTTAAAGTTTTTATTAATTTCTGGAATTTATTTAATTTATTAAATCTACATTATCCAGAACAGTGTATGCTGACGTCAGCATGATGTCAGCATGACATCAGCAGTCAACAGTGCGTTGACTTGGTCAAGCTGACGTGTGGGTCCCACCTGTCATACTCTGTTTAGTTAATTAGGATTTAGCTAATCTAACTACAGATTAATTAGACTAACTAATTAATTAGTTTAACTTAATCAGGATTAATTAAATTAATTAATTCACTAATTAATTAATTAATAATTTTATTAATTTTGTTTTTATTTTCTTTTATACATATATATATATTTTTTTTAACAGGGCGGGGTCCACATGGCAGTGGCCCACCCGGTTCCTGGCTATGCACGCACGCGCGTGTACCAGGGGGAGGCCATGGCGCGGTCGGCGCGGCAGGCGTCAGCCGGCGAGCGGCGGCGCCGGCGAGCAGCGCCGTGCAGGGGGGCAGGGCCGGCCCCAGCCGGGGCGAGCGGGGCGTCGCGCGCGGCGAGCAGCAGCAGCTGCGGGCATGCGCAGGGGCGGCCGCGGGGAGGCAGGGCGCGGCCAGGGTCATGCGCGGGCGCGGCCTGAGGGCGTGGTGAGCGCGTGCTGGGGAGGGCAGCGGTGCGCGGACGCGCGCATCGGGCGTGGTCGGGGCGCGCCGAACGCGAGCGCGCGGGGAAGAGGGTGCGGGGCAGGGGAAGAGGAGGCCGAGGTCCTCACATGCGATGGAGGGACGAGGGGCGGCATGGCTCGAAGGCGACGTTGGGGAGGAGGTCGAGGACGGGGAGACGGCGTCGGCGGCGAGGGCGACGGGGTCGGGGCAGCGCCGGCGACTGGTGGCGGGGGCGAGGTCGTTGCCCCCGATCCCGATCCAGAAGGGGTCGAGGGGGGGGGGACCGGGCGCCATGCGGACGGAGACGAAGAGGCGGGGGAGAGCGCCGACGCGGGCGCCGGTGGTGGTCGCCGTGGGCGGGGGCGACGGGCGCCGGCCGGAGCGCCGAGCCCAGTGGCGGCGGCGGGGTCGACCCGGACGGGGAGGGGGGGATCAGGTTGATTGGGCTAGGTCACGGGGGGGAGTGGGGGGGCTATGTGGGGGGGGGGGCGCGGGGCCAAGGCCCGTTGGGCCGCGGGGGGGGGTTTTTCTTTCTTTCTTTTATTTTCTCTTTTGTTTCTTTTGCCTTTTTCTTTTATTAATTCATATATCTCTGTTTAGTAATAGTTAGGCCCCAAACGAATTTTGTAAAACATGGCAAATGTCCCAATAATTACTAGGCATCCTCTACTACTACCAAAAATTAGTTTGGAGTTAAATGGATCTCACACAATTTTTATAATAATTAAAATGCATTAATCCTTGCTGTTTTGACAATGTTAGAGCCACCTAATTATTTTATTTATTGTTGGTTTCAATTTTAGAATAGTCTCTGTAATATTTGTTATTTATCGAACATTTTAGTTTCTATGTTGCACAACTTTTATATTTCACTTTCATTTGAATTTGGATTTTGACTTAGGAGTTGAAATGCAATATAATGCTAATGATGATCATGCACTGTTAAACATGATGACTTGTCATTATCAAAAGGGTGATTACTGTAGTTAACCACCGGGGGTGTTACAAGAAATACCCCTGCAACCACTATCACCATGGTTGACAAAGTGAATACAGAACCTCATCCTGATGCAATAAACTTGCAAGATTTGGTGGTTGAAGCCCATGTTGGCTCAGCTAAGCCAGGAGAAAAGCTTCTGAAAGAAAAGTTGAAGCAAACCAAAGCCCCAGCTGCTAAGAAAAATGTTCCAAGTGTTGATATTGTGAAGGAAAAGGCTGCATAGTTTGCTCCTAAGCTGTCACAACCTTTGGCTTCGGTGCGTCCGACCAACCAAACTGTAGCACAAGATGCTCCAGCTGCACAGCCTCAAGATGATTCTGCTGCACCACACTATTTCAATCAAGTGTTCATCATGGAACAACTTGACAGGTTTGTGGAAAACCTGTTTGATGGAGAAGTGGCATCTTTGCCCATTCCCTCTGCAGTAATTACTCAAGCTTCTGATCTGATCAACGACATGAGAAATGACTCAGTTGAGATCAATGACCTCACTGCCCAACTCCAGGAGCTTAAAGACCGTATGCAAAATACGAAATCCAAGTTTGTCATCAAGCAACTTGAAGAATCTTATGTGGATGTCAATAAGGCTCTGACTATCCTTCGGCACAGAAGATTAGGATTTCACTCAGACTTGGATCAAATCGTTCACAAAATTTGCCTCGATCATCAACCCCAAGTAACTAGGTACAATGATCTTGTCAAAGGGCACATCGATCCGTCGAAGCAAAAGAAGAAGAAAAAGACAGCGAAGAAAAATGCTCCTCCTCCAAAAACTGATGCACAGAGAGAAAAGTTTTTGAAACGAGAAATTCCTTTGCCAACTCTTGAACCAGTTGCAGATGTATCTCCTTTGCCAAGGCCAACTGAACCAGTGCCTGTGGCCTCCCCAGCTTCTGCAGAAAATCCGTCTCTGTACCAAGTGTCTGAAGAAGGTGAAATTCCTTAGTCTCAATGTCAGGCCTCTCCAGCTCGTGTTGAACCAAATGATTCAGATCCTCCCTCTACTCCTCAAACAACTCCTGAAGCAAATCCTCATCGGTCCCCAGCAGCTGAAAAAACTTTGGTGCCTGATTCTGCACCTGAACAAGTGTCTAATCCATCTCCTCTGAGAATTTCACTCAACACTGCACGGCGAACCTCAGACGTTGATCCTTCTGCAGCAAAATCAGCGTCAGCTCATCATTCAGATTCCGTTATCTATGGCAATGAAGTGATTTCTGTTGAAGATGAACTCAAGTACCCTTATCCTCACGAGCGACTGCCATTATTTTACATCGGCATTGGCGTCAAAGGGCCTCTTTTCAATCAGAACACTCATCCGCCTTTCTTTCAAGAGAGTCCATACAGCAAGCCCCGTACATCTGAATCTCCTTGGTTCTAGACTCAGGAACAGGCAATATACTATTCACGGATTCTTTATGACAGCCTCAAGATTTTCCCTCATGAGTTCCCAGATATTGCTGCTATGAAGAACATCGGCTATTTCAACCAAATACTGCAAGACATCGAAGACTTTGGTCTCACACATGTCTTTGGCTACCAGCATCCATGGAACAGGGAGATTATTCTTCAATTTTATGCAACATTATATATCTCCGGAGATGAATCAGATAGCACAAATTGGATTATGGAATGGATGACTGAAGGAAAACAAATCAAATGCTCTGCCATGGACTTTGTATCTCACTTTCATTTCCCTTGGTTTGAACATGGCAAAACTGAGATTCGGGTTCATAACATTGATGCAATCACTGATGAAGATTTCCGATGCACAATGGATGAAGATAAAATTCGTGACTACAATGGTCCTCCCCTGCCTGAGCACTTGACATTCGATAATCATACTCTATATCATATTCTCACTTACACCCTCTGTCCGCTGGCTGGAATGAACACTGACAATGTGATATCTGATGTTCTTCGCAACACCATCCATGCCATCTCTCAAGGTTATATCTTCGATGTCGAAGACATGTTCTTGCGCATACTAATGGATTCAGCTCAGTGTCCAAAAACTATCAAGGTATTTGCACCCTGGATTCAGAAAGTGGTTGACTATGCAATGAAAACCGAATATCTTGCCAAAGTCAGTCACAAAAGCTTCATTCCTCCTGTGCGTGATACGCTGAAAGTAATGGAAGATTTCTCTTCGGGCAAAGCACCAGTGTCAAGCCCTTCTGATTATCATAATACCTTCAATGGACCAAAGCTACCTAAGCGTGATCGTCTCCCGAACACTCAACCTCCTTCACATCTTGAAGTGAGCATGCGCACTCAATAGCTACTGCTGAAGCATATGGCCAAAGACCGTCAAGAGAAAGAGCATCTAGCAGCCGAACTTAATGCTATTCATAACCGAACAAAAGTTGTGCACATGATCACAGCAGAAAACAAGAAGCGTTTATGGAAATTGCTTCGGAAATTTTTCTCAAAGAAGCAACTGAGTCACTCTCACCTTCAAGAACTCTATGAGTACATTGATTAAGGATTTACTACTGAAGATTTTCAAGATCGCATTACTCCGCCTCTGCCAGCTCGTGAACCAACAACGAATTTACTTCGGATTCAGCTGCGCAAATTACTCGACGAGTCGGAAGCAACCTCGCCCACTGAAAAACCTGCTGAAGAAAATCCTCTGTCTCACAAGACTCACGAGGCTGATCCCAATGTGCCTTCCACTTCTCAGCCTCAAGCCAGTATTGAAGGATCTGCTACTACTGATGATGTTGAAGATCTCCCAGCCACCTCCGAGTCAGAAACCTCTTCGGGAAGTTCTTCGGGCGATGCCTTAGAGTGAATCAGATTCACCTTCTTTCTCCCTCATGTTTTTCATCACCTTTTTGACACTAGTTGACAAAAAGGGGGAGAATTACATCGAGAGGTTCGATAGATTTGCTCTGTTGGATTTGGTCTCCTTGTTTATTCGCTCTGTTTTCGAGGCTTTTGCGCTGTGAATTTCTAAGACAATTTAAGCCAGTCTTTATGCTCTGATGTAAATTTTTTGATATGGGTTGTAATATTACTAACCCCACCTACTGCACTATTATCTCTCGAAGTATTTGTTTTCTAGGTGGAATTATTGTCAGAAGTCATGAATGATTGCACTATATTCTCGTTGGATTACCTATCATCAGTGTGAATCATTACCTCGTATGATTGAAAATCCTCCACACACTCAAATGAATTGCAAGGAACTTCATTGTATATCAATTGACCCGGCATACATCTAGGGGGAGTATATTTCATCATCGAGTCAAGTAACGCAAGTTCACTCTTGTTCAATTTACATTTCACTTATCTATCTTCACTTCGATGATTATCTGTTTTGTCAACAACCGTCCAAAAAGGGGGAGATTGTTGGTGCAATGATAGGCCCCTTATGTTTTGGAGTTTGTTGACATAAACAGTATGGGACTTATGTGTTTGCTAGTGCACACAGAGTAACAGATCCTTGAAGTATCGAGGAGTTTGATGCAAACGACGAAGATAATCTCCCTCCGTGTCAGCGAAGGTTATCACCGAAGATAAAGCTAACAAGAGTGACCCCTAAAAATTGCTGAAGTTTAAGCAAATGACTACGCTCGAGGAAGAATGAAGACGAAGTGAAGACATAGCATTTATTTCGTTCTTCTTCTTCTTTCATTGAGTCATAGGACCACCGTACTATTAAGAGGAGTGTAGCGTTTGAAGCTTTGATTCTCTGATGCTAAACCCAAAACCTATGAAAGCCGTGAGAGAAATCTCTTTGTGCTCCGAGCAAATACTTGCTAGCAAGAGACTGTGATCTTCTTCGCTGCGAGAGATTTGTCTCAGACCGAGGAGTTAGCATTACTTGTTCCTCAAGTAATGTTGCCGTTGTCCAAAATTCAACCGTTGTGAACGTGTCGGTTGGCCATTGGCTGGACCTCGTGTCCAAAATGGTCATTTCCCATCTAGGAAGGCTGCGACTATAAATAACCACCCCGCGCCGGCTTTGTCCGGCGGCTGCTCTGTTTGATTCTGAGAAGTTTGTTGAGCAACCCACTCTCTGAGCGATTTGAGTTTAAAATTCATCGAGAGAAAAACCCTAGAGCCGAAGAATTAGATAGTGGTTCAGCATCACTGGAATCTAAGTTTAGTACTCTCCGCCTATTACTCTTGAGAGCTGCAAACTCTCTAGATGGTTAGGTGTCAATTTCTTCAGAGACCAAGAGTGATTGTGGTTCTCGAAGAAGAAGTCTGTAAAGGTTCAGAGATCGCCTTCAAGTATCTACCATGAGTGATCGGCATCGGTTGACGAATCGATTGTCGAGGAGAATAGGGTGAAGAGAGTTTATCTTCCGTGTTAAGTCACAGCTCCTCCAACCAAACGTAGTCCTTGTGCAGAAGGACGAACTGGTCGAACAAATTCCTTGTTGCCTTCGAGCATCATCGGTTATCTCTGTCACTCATGTTTACTTTCGATGCGTTTTCATTCGTATGATTTACTTCGATGCATGTCTCAGTTATCGTTCGGCACCCTGTTTTAGTTCATCGTAGTTTGTTTTTCATTCATTCCGCTGCTGGGTTCTGAGAGATTTAAGTTTTCCGAAGAAAATTTAAAACTCCCATTCACCCCCCTTTGGTAGACATACTTCGTTCCTACAAACCTTATTAATGGATTCCTTTTGACGGGCATGTGGTCGATGAATTTAGTAAACACAACCTTCTGTACCCACTTTTTACTCTCTCCCTTTTGACGGGTTTGTGGTCGTAGAATTAATAAAGTAGAAATGCCATGATTTTATTGTTTTCTGAATTATCCATGCAATAAAAAATGACCAGAAAATAAAAGTTCTCCAAATGCCCTGAAAATTTAATATGATTTTTTCAGCAATATATGAAAAATAGTGGCACCGAAGACACCCCGGGGGGGTGCACCTGTGAGCCACAAGCTCACAGGGCGCGCCCACCCCCCTTAGGCGCGCCTAGCAAGCTTGTGGGGCCCACGTAGGCCCCTCACTTATTCCATCCACCCATGCTCTTCTTCCCTCCAGAAAAAACCACAAACCTGCTCAAACCCGTGTTCTTGCCCATCATGCTGCCATTTTCGATCTCCTTGCTTGGAACTCCATTTTCGAAACTGTTTTGGGGGATTGCTGATCGGTATGTGACTCCTCCGTTGGTCCAATTAGTTTTTGTTCCAGTGGTTTATTATTTGCACATTTAACAACTATTGGTGACCATGTTCTTGAGCTTGCATGTCAAATTTATATGGTTCAAACTAGTTTTGGTTCATGATATGGCCTCTAGACACTTGTAGGAGTAGTTGCTATCAATTTTGTTGAGTTTTGTTCACTTTTATTTTGAGTCACTAAAATTTCAGAAAATTTCAGAGAAAAGGAAAACCACGAGGAGGTGGCTAAGGGGCTCATCAAGCCGGAATTCGGAGGAAACTCCGGTGGAGAAGCCCAAGTACCATCTTCCGCGTGCAGCGGAGGTTCGACCGTGTGAGTGGCCGTGTGACACATTCTTGAAGGAGGCGGGAATTCATGAGGATTTCTATTACTTGGTGCATAATGCCGGCATCATTCCCTTCCTCGAAGATAAGTATGATCAATATCTCCTGCTCACTAATACCTTCGTGCAAAACTTTTGCTTTTATCCTAGGAAGGAACCACCCATGGTAGAATTTAACTTGTATGATGTACCTAAGGAAATGACATTATATGATTTTTGCAATGTTTGCAAAATACCTTATGAGGGCAGTCACAGTGATCCACGTCCTAGAGATATGGAAGATTTCATCTCTGAAACTACTATGGGAGAGGAGAGAGGAGTGTCGGAAGCGAGAGTGGCTAGTTTACATTTTTCCCGTTTTATGCTACTATGTATTATTTGCTGGGAGATGTTTGATCGGTCGGGGGGAGAGTGGATCGCTCAGCGGGCCTGACCTTGCTATTTTGCGCCATGCCTTATATGCTGATACAACTTTTAGTTTGGGTGCTATGGTTGCTCGACGGTTACACACAAACCGTTCGAAGGGTGTTATTTATGATGGCATTTATGCCTCCCGCCTCGCTAAACATTTTGATATTCCTATTAGACATGAGGAGGCAGAGGAGATGCTGCTACCCACTAAATATTTAGACTATGCTAGTATGGTAGCGCATCATTTTATTGATAACGATAAGCGCAAGCGACTCCTTTACAACTTAGTTTTCAGTCAGGGTACTCGGGAGATTATTACTTTGCTTGCACCTTCTTTGTTTGATCTTTATTCAGGCAGGTACACTATTATGCCCGATGACATCTACGCGTACTGGGGGTCTGACACAACCCCCAACACCTGAGCCAGCACCAGCACTTGAGCCATATCAGGAGCCGGTTTATCAGTGGGAGCCACAGGAGCTCGCCGGCCAGTGGAGCCCTCAGGATCCTCCACAGTATCCAGGAGAGGGTTACTACGAGCCGTGGCCATAGACCAACTTCGGCCAAAAGTCTAAGCTTAGGGGAGTACGTATTTCTCACCGACATTACATTCATGCATCACACATTCATTCCAGTTGTCGGTGTTCATCCTTTTTTCATTGTATAATCCATGTTAGTTTTATTTTGCTTTCTGCTTGTGTGTTTGAATTTTTTTGCAAAAACCCAAAAATATTTCTCTTTTCTTTTCAGTTTCTCTTTCTAGTTTTATTTGTTTAGTAGTTCGTAATATTAAAAGAAAACCCAAAAAGATTTCTCGTTCTTCTTTTGCTTGTTGGGAGCTTTCCCGTGTATATAATTTTTCTCGTTTTCGTTTTTCTTTCATTGTGTTTCTTCAGAGAGAAAAAAAACTTCAAAAATATTTCAGTGTGTTTCTTTGAAATTATTTTCTTTCCTTTGGGTTATAAGGAGAAGACCACGATGAAAATGTTGAGTGGCTCTCATATGCATTATTGTTGATCTAACAAAGAGTCCATATTACCTTGTTTTCTTCTTTGAATAAATGTTTGCAGTTTCCAGCTTAGTCCATGACACATGCACTCTTATTTTTATTCACATCGTTCGATCGTGCAAGTGAAAGGCAATAATGACGAAATTTGATGAATTGATTGAGGTGGAGAAAAGCTGGATGAACTCGACCTGTTTTGTTTTTGTAAATATGTTTAGCTCATCGTTCTTGATTCAGCCTATTATGAATGAAACATGTTTGCAATGACAATTAGAGATCATATTTATTCATACCATGCTTAATTAGCTAAGGGTGGATAATGGTTTATCTTGCGTGTCAACATGCATTTAAAATGGTTATGATGTAGTATGATAGGATGGTATCCTCCTCTGAATGATTCAAGTGGCTTGACTTGGCACATGTTCACGCATGTAGTTGAATCAAAACCAACAAAGCCTCCACGATATTTATGTTCATGATGACTTATATCCTACTCATGCTTGTATTCAATGTTGATTAATCTCAATGCATGTTTATGACCGTTGTCGCTCTCTGGTTGGTCGCTCCTCAATCTATTTGCTAGCCTTCACTTGTACTAAGTGGGAATACTGCTTGTGCATCCACTTCCTTGAAACCCAAAGTTATTCCATATTAGTCCACCATACCTACCTATATGCGGTAATTACCTGCCATTCCAAGTAAATTTGCATGTGCCAAACTCTAAATCTTCAAATAATAATCTATTTTGTATGCCCGAATTGCTCATGTAGTGACAGGGGGCAATAAGTATCTTCCATGCTAGGTGGGTTATTCTCACGATGAGTGTTTGTTCGCTTGTCATTCACGAGAAAGTGGCTGGTAATCGGGATGCCCAGTCCTATGATCAAAATCAAAATATAATAATGAAACAAAACTCCCCCGGATTGTTGTTGGTATGGAGGGTACCCGAGGATCCAGCTAGCCATGGCTTGTGTTTGTTGGTGGAGGGGGAGTAAAAACTTTACCTTTCTGTTTGGGAACTGCCTATGATGTATCTAGCATGGAAGATGGTGAAATCTCTCGGTTGCTACGTTGACAATGAAAGCATACCTCCCAAAATTGTATGCATCTCTGTTTTAAAAACTTCAAGCTCTGGCACCTCTGCAAATCCCTACTTCCCTCTGCGAAGGGCCTATCTATTTACTTTTATTGTTGAGTCATCATCTTCTCATTAAAGCACCAGCTGGAGAGCACTATTATCATTTGCATGCTTTGTGTTTAGTTTATGTTGAGTATGAGTGTGACTGGATCTCTTTTATCGTGAATTACAATGTCTAGTCAGTGCTTGAATTTCAGAGGTGCTCTGCATTTATGTTTTGCGGTCTCAGAAAGGGCTAGCGAGATACCATTATGCCATATTATATCATGATTGTTTTCAAAAAGGTGTTGTCATCCAAGATATCTTATTATTGCTCGCTAGTTGATTATGCCATTGATATGAGTAAATGTGATACCTAAATGTTATCGTGAATATGGTTAGTTCATAATCTTTGTTGAAAACTTGAACATGGTTAGGCATATTTACAACAACAAGATCAAACAGAGTTTGTAAAAGTTTTTCTTTGTCACTTTCAGTTTGTCAACTGAATTGCTTGAGGACAAGCAATGAGTTAAACTTGGGGGAGTTGATACGTCTCCGTCGTATCTACTTTTTCAAACACTTTTGCTCTTGTTTTGGACTCTAATTTGCATGATTTGAATGAAACTAACCCGGACTGACGTTGTTTTCAGCAGAATTGCCATGGTGTTGTTTTTGTGCAGAAATCAAAGTTCTCGGATTGACCTGAAAATTTACGAAGAATTTTTGTGGAATATATAAAAAATATTGGTGAAATAATATACCAGAGGGGGGCCACCCAGGAGCCATAAGCTCTGGGTGCGCCTACCCCCCAGGGCACGCCCTCCTGGCTTGTGGGCCCCCTGGACCTCTGGCAACCCTAACTCCAACTCCATATATACCTATTCGCCAAGAAAAAAATCAGAGAGAAGGATTCATCATGTTTTACGATACGGAGCCGCCGCCACCTCCTGTTCTTCATTGGGAGGGCTTATCTGGAGTCTGTTCGGGGCTCCGGAGGGTGGAATTCGACGCCGTCGTCATCATCAACCTTTCTCCATCACCAATTTCATGATGCTCACCGCCGGGAGTGAGTAATTCCTTCGTAGGCTTGCTGTACGGTGATGGGTTGGATGATATCTATCATGTAATCGAGTTAGTTTTGTTAGGGCTTGATGCCTAGTATCCACTATGTTCTGAGATTGATGTTGCTATGACTTTGTTATGCTTAATGCTTGTCACTAGGACCCGAGTGCCATGATTTCAGATCTGAACCTATTATGTTTTCATGAATATATGTGTGTTCTTGATCCTATCTTGCAAGTTATATGCACCTATTACGAGTTATGATCCGCATACCCGAAGGTGACAATAATTGGGATTCTTTTCGGTGATTATCGTGGTTTGAGGAGTTCATGTATTCACTAAGTGCTAATGCTTTGTTCCGGTTCTCTATTAAAAGGATGTATTAATATCCCTTAGTTTCCTTATGGACCCCGCTGCCACGGGAGGGTATGACAAAAGATGTCATGCAAGTTCTTTTCCATAAGCACGTATGACTATATACGGAATACATGCCTACATTACATTGATGAATTGGAGCTAGTTCTGTGTCGCCCTAGGTTATAACTGTTACATGATGAATGCCATCCAACACAATTATCCATCGCTGATCCAATGCCTACGAGCTTTTCACATATTGATCTTTGCTAAGTTACTTTCGGTGTCGCTGCTTTTACAATCACTACAAAACTGCTACTGTTACTATTGCTACCGTTACCGTTACTACCATACTACTTTGCTACTGATCATTTTGCTGCAGATATTAAGTCTTTCAGGTGTGGTTGAATTGACAACTCAACTGCTAATACTTGCGAATATTCTTTGGCTCCCCTTGTGTCGAATCAATAAATTTGGGTTGAATACTCTACCCTCGAAAACGGTTGCGATCCCCTATACTTGTGGGTTATCAGCGCTTGGCGAAGCCCTGCCGAAATTCCGCTACTGCTGCCACCACCATATCGCCGTGCTGGTTCCGATCTCATCTACCTCCTCTCTCTCGCTTGCTGGATCAAGAAGGAGAGGACGCCATCGAGCTGAACGTGTGCTAATCTCGAAGGTGACGTCCGTTCGGCACTAGATCGCGATTGGATCGTGAAGAGTACTACTACATCAACCGCATTACGACACTAACGCTTTCAGTCTACAATGGTATGTAGACACACTCCCCTCTCGTTGCTATGCATCTCCTAGATTGGATCTTGGGTGTTTCGTAGAATTTTTTTGATTTTCGTGCTTCGTTCCCATCAGTATCACCTCCCAACGTTTTGGCATCGTCAGTCGTTACATCATGCCACTGATTAGATCAGATCTTCCAGTCGTCCATAGGGCGCACGTGAGCTTCCCTTGCAAAACAATGCCGCCCAAAACAGGTTAAACAACATAAATGGGCTGCTGCTCTGCATGGCAACTACGTTTGCATGTCATGGATTCGGGTTAGTGGGTTTGCACCCCCCCTCTCTCTCTCTCACGTCATTTTTGTCAAACCCTTGCGCTACCGACGCCATGACGTACTGTTTGCCTTGTCACTGTTGTGGCTCCCCTTCTCCTACCTCGGTTTTCGTATCTTGTGTAAGAACTTTGTGCTGGTTTTTCATTGTACGCAATCCCGGGTCCACCCACCAACGTTTTTGACCCACATGCGCCATGGACCCACTCCATGAGCCTCTAGGCCCACCGGAGAGCAACAAAAATTATGAGAGGCCTCCCCCCAAACAATTACTAGCCTGATAGGAGAGGATGCCCACCCTTATAAGTCATGCTTTGCCTCCTCCACAACCGATGTGGGATTAAACCCAACAAATCTCCCCCTCACACATCATTGACAATGGCCCCGCTAACACCATAGTTCCAGACCACCAACCATAACTAACCACCCATGAGTCCGTCGAGATTTATTTTCGGGCACATTGGATCTAATGCCATTTGTTACACAATCATGGGTCCACTAACCAGGGTTTTCGACCCACATGTGCCATAGGCCCGCTTCATGAGCACCTCGGCCATCAATCAAGCACAGTCAAAGAGCAACACAACTAATGAGAGGCCTTGGGCCCTCTCCCTCAGAAGACTAGCCTCGTAGGAGTGGACACTACCACCTTTATAAGTCATGATCTGCCTCTTCCCATAACCTATGTGGGACTAAACCCAACAATCATATCCTTTGTGTTGCAACCTTTCGTCTCTTCTCCCCCTCGTTGACACCGCCGCATCATTGAAAATTCTAACCAAACCACTGCATGTCGTTCGTCTCATTAGTGAGGAAGAAGAGCGGTCATTTCTCTCACATGTTGGCCTTGTCAGAGTAAAGGAGGATACTGTCTACATGAAGTCATGGTGGGCGTTCTCGGGTTCATGGAACTATAACCATATATTCCCCTGTTGTGTAGCCCATCATGCATCTCTTCTATATTGGTGTAGCCGTGTTCTTACAAAAGACTCGACAAAATACGTAAGACTCTGCTTAGAAAAATATACCTTTCCCTTAGAAAAATGATTTGAACTGATACAAACATAGTTGACTATCAAAGGATCATCAAATCTACTTTGGTATAGACATAGTTGACTATGAAAGTATGAGTACATCAGATATAACATCCAGAGTGGCAAACGAAAGGGAGAGAGAGAAACAGGGGTGAAGACTAGAGAATCTAGAAGCACAGATCTCGAGGAGGCGCTCGTTGTAGGTAAGTAGGATGACGCGGACGCCGCTGGCCTCGACGAACTTGACAAACGATGGACCGATGTAGGAGGAAGAGGTGCCGTTGTTGAACCCCTCCCCCCCCCGCCACGTCGTCGCCCAGGTGCGTGACGATGCCTATCACAGGGCGACTGTAGACCGCCGGGTCCACCGGCGCATGCCCAGCCGCACAAAAGTCGGATGGCGCCTTGCTCTTTCCCACACGTCCCCGCAGGACCTCCAGTGCTTCTTATAGCACGACCGTCGCGGGACCTCCATAGGTCCTCATCATGCGGCCGCACACGAAACCTCTGATGCTCCTACTCACACGACAAAGGAAAGGGCGGGGCCACGTGAGCGGCGAAGAAAGAGCGCGCATGATCCCCATGATCACCGGCGAGGAAAGGGATGGAGCCGCGAGCAAATGCAAAGCTGCGCGACAGAGGTGGAGACGCATGAATGCGGCGGGGACGGAGGTGCGCGAGCGCAGTGACGGGGAGTAAAGAGAAGTGTCGGCAAGGGACATCGAGAAGTGAGTGGAGATGATGAAATAGGGGAGAAAGATAAGGTCACCGTGGAGAGTCGCTCATACGAGAGCATTCAGGCGTGGACGACACGAGCAAACGCAACATTTGTGTGACGTGGAACACTACGAAGCCTGAAGATCCGTGGGCCTCATCCAACGGCAGCCAAAGCGTTCGTTGGGAAAGCTTATAAATCCCATATCAATTATAACATTTATATCGACTATTAAATGTATATATTTTCGCTCTAGAAGATAATAAATTTATCTGAAATTATTT
The DNA here is from genome assembly GCA_011799875.1 of Thinopyrum elongatum. Taxonomy (NCBI): domain Eukaryota; kingdom Viridiplantae; phylum Streptophyta; class Magnoliopsida; order Poales; family Poaceae; genus Thinopyrum; species Thinopyrum elongatum. Next base: position 127,176,366 of record CM022297.1, read on the forward strand.
TTTCTAGGGACATCTGAAAATTTAAAAAAGTTTGAGGGAAATCTGAAAATTAAATACTTTCCAGAATAAACATGATATGAAATTATATCCTTCTATCCAATCGGGCCTGCCGCGGGCCCACCAACTACTAGTGCAAGAAGAACAGGTGCCAACCGTATATTAACCTGCTCACCCCGGTCACCCGAGCTCGCAGCAAAACAGATCATGGCGACCCCTCAGATCTACCGCAAAACCCTCCTCCCCGTCCTCCTCCTGCTCGCCGCCGCGGCGCTCTACCCAGCCGCCGCCGACGGCGACGAGGTGCTCGCCCTCACGGAGTCCACCTTCGAGAAGGAGGTCGGCCAGGATCGTGGCGCGCTCGTCGAGTTCTACGCTCCCTGGTCCGTGGCCCGCCGCATCCCTCCCCTGCCCTCCCTATCTCCTCGTGTCACGACGTGCTTGTGTAGTTTGACCTGCGCGTGCGCCGCTTGGATCTGGATCCGTGGTTGCTTTGCTTACTCCACTGGTCGCCGAGCTCGGATCTCTGATGGGATCGTGCCCGGGTTGCCGCTGGAACGGATCGTAGCGAAATTGTAGCTCGGAGTAGAGCAGTCTAGATGCTATTGGACCGAACTCCCGTGGAAGTGGGAAAATATCGGGATCTTTTTAGCTAAAACAAACGATCTTCCTTGTTCACGCCGGCAGACGGAACTGTTTCGATCTCCTTTTGACGTTCACTAGAATTGGAATTGGTATTAGCCTGTTGAGAATTTTGCTGCAATTCTGATCCCAGTCTTTGGATCTCAGATTTGTTTGAAAAAAAATCTGGGTACGAGAGTAGAAACGGTCTACTGGTAGGAGATTCGGATCAAATCTTAATTTGTGGTGATTTTAATGTATTTTTGGTTTACATGCGCATTGCCATAGTGAGTAAAGCGTCCACTTTAAGGGTCATCTTTGATGTTGTTAGATATCTGGTGGGTTGTTCTGGATCATATTCAATGGTAGAATGCTTCTTGGCTTTGTGTGTCAGGATGAACTTCAGTTTTTTACTACTTGGGTTGTTCCAGTAAGTGTTGAACTATATTTTCTACCTTCTACCATAGGCTTGTCGGTGAATCAGTTGGTGCATCGAACTGAGTATATTATCAAAGCCAAGAGCTGTTGATCTCAAAACCCACCTTTCAATACCAGCTCAGGCTTATGGGTGACTTGTTTGGTGCATCAAAATCAACAGTAATAATTCATTGGAAGTATGAAGACAATAATCTGTTGTAATGAGGAAAAGCTTTCACCAACCGATGGATGTTGCAAACCATACCAAGTGATCCATGTAAATTATTCATAGTTGTGGTAGGTAATATTATCAATATACGAACCAATCCTAATTGATCGGAGGCAATTGGATTTAAAATCGTGTCTACTATTTCTGTTAGTCTCATATTTATTATCTTGTTTGTAAAAACTATTTCTTCCTTAGATGACTGTACTTTCTACTCTTTGGTTCATTATTACTAGGAAAATAACCTGTGTGTTGCAACGGGAGAAAAAGTATTCCTGCAACATCCTGTTAAAATGAAGAGCCTTAGTCATGGTTAATGATAATGCATGTTTCGAGGCGGAAGCCCAATATTCAAGTCATAACATGTTTAATAACGTAAAAGAGAGGTGATTGCTAATAATTTTAAATATGAAACTTAACCTAGATCAGTTGATCGGATGACGGCGGCATTCATGTGTCGTTACCCCCTTGGGGGCGGCATTCTTGGAGATGCACTCGGGCTCGAGGGACCAGCGGATGGCTTCTTCGGTGGAGCGGTGTTTCTTTCTACATATTCATGGCGGCGGTTCTTGGCGGCATGGTGCAGTGGAGGCTTGGCGTCAGATGTGTGGCGATGGACACGCGCAGGAGGTCGAAGCTGTCTGGCGTCGTGGTGGCGTCGGCGGCAGCTAGACCGGGCAAGGTTGATGCAGCAGTACAGCTCTGAAGATGGATCGTGGCAGGTGGCTGCGGCGGCCTCATACCCGGCAGGCGTCCTGGTTGAGGAGCACGCCGGACTGGTGGGTGCCCATACCCGTCAGGCATCCTGGTTGGGACCTCAGGTCTTAGATGTTAGGTTTGGTTGCGAGGTCTGTTTGGTATTAGGCCTAGACTATCAGCGCCCCTTCATCAACTGGATAGGAGTAGCGACAGATGTTGCTTAGACGGTGGCTTTAGTCTTACTGTTGTATGACTTTGTAAGGTCTTGTGTTAATAATTAATAAAATGGCCGTATGCATCGTCCAGATGCAGAGGCCGGGGGTCTTCCTCCTTTTCTAAATTTTTTTTTGTGTTTTTAAGAATCAGAAATATATGAAAATAGGTATATCCGAGATAAAAATGACCATTGTTAAAAAAATGTTTGGAAATTATGAAAACAAATAAATTTTTGTGGGGTTACAAAAAACAAATGATAGTGATGCGTAGTTGCATAGTTACCATAGATGGATGGATCTACGAAGCATAAATTTGTTTATCAATTATCACTTACTTAAGCCATTTATAGGTTGTAAATGTATAGTTGACTCTGAACCAATAATATTATAACACCAATAATTATTAATATTATCATATATGTATTAACTGAGGAAATTTGGAGGGACATGTAGTTGTCAGAACGTGCATCAACAAGAGTTATGTACTAACATAGATCTTAATTAACACTGACAACGCGTGGGAAATAGAAGGGACAATTAATTAGACGGCCTGAAAGTTGTGAGCATCTGATATCGCACCCTGAGCTTGTATTCTTTAGGAGGATTATGTTCTCGCCAGTGCAGTAGCAGAAGGCGTCGTCGCAGACCTCCCACACGGCAGTGCCGGTTGACGAGCAGTTTCCTGCGTGGATCATGGTCTGTATTGGGCACCTTTCATGGTCAACTGCAGCCAATATGGATGTACAAAAAAATGCAAAAATGTGGGCGAGCAGCACTGCTTGGTGCAAGTGCAGAGAGGAGCGGCGTTGCAACTTTAATTGGCGCAGAGCAGCAGCTAGTGGAGCCACGACGCGAGGATGCTTCCGCGGCAGCTTCAGCCCGGGCTCCTCCATGTCGACCTTGGCCGCGCAGAGGCAGATCCGCCGCTCAGACCGAACAGCAGCAGCATGTATGTGGAAGTACTGCGCCCGCGCATCGCGGCTGATGGCCCACGTTCAAGAACGACGTGGCACCCGGCCGCCACCGAGATGTCCGTCTCCGACGTCCTTTTTTCCTCGTTCGTTCAAGAACGACGTGGCGCCGCCGGCCGCCACCGTCCCCGTCCGTCCTTTTTCCTCGTCCGATCAACGTCGGATCCAATCTTTTTCGTTCCATCCAAGGCGTGCTGCACCTTTTCCGTTCTATTAAATCGGTTCTCTTTCCCACAGGGGCGGCCGTGCTTTTCTCCCTCCTTTATTTTATCGGTTTTCTCTCGCTCGTTAATTCCTTCTCTTGACTCTTGAGGCGGCTTGATGATTTCAGATTGCACAGATATTTAAATTAGTGAAATAGGATGTAAAAAAGTGAGGTGGTACTATTTAACCTGAAGTCTATTCAGAAATCAACCCATCTCATAGCTCATTTGGATGTAGTCATCGGTAGTGATCGATAGATCGTGCGTTCGACTCCTACCACCGCAGATTATATATTTTTGCCTCCTCTCGTATCCAGCATGGGCCTGGGCTAGATTCGTTAAGCTTCCAGAAAAGCCAGATGGGCCGCGTGACAATTCAAGGGGCACGGGGACGTACGAAGAAACGAGAGCACCGAAGCAACGGACGGACGAAAATTACGGTGGTAATAGCCCCTTTATTTATTAGTAGGCATAGATACGCAGGTAAAATAGTACCACCTCGGATGTAAAAAATAATATAGGTGAACAAAACTGAAAGCGTAAATTCACGGGAAGAAGCGTATTGTGACGGTGAACCCACGGAGTCAATCCGTGCTTTATTATTAGGGAAAGATTTCATGATTGTTTTCTGTTTTATAGGTGTGGCCACTGCAAGAAGCTTGCTCCAGAATATGAGAAGCTTGCTGCAAGTTTTAAAAAGGCTAAATCAGTCTTGATTGCCAAGGTAAATGTCGTGCTTTTGAAAGTGTTTTGTACATTAATGCTATAACATTTTTTTTGCCAACAACTGTATAACATATACTGTTATTAGTCTCTAAATTGCATAGTATTTGTTATGGCATATTTACTAAGTTTCTCTCTATCCAGGTTGACTGCGATGAGCACAAGAGTGTGTGCAGCAAGTATGGAGTTTCTGGCTACCCCACAATCCAGTGGTTTCCTAAAGGTTCCTTGGAGCCCAAGAAGTGAGAATGCACACTTTGTTTTTGATCAATTCACTTCTTGATATAAAATAAAATCTGAAAACTTAATGTTGAACTCATTGTTTAGGTATGAGGGTCAACGCAGTGCTGAAGCCCTTACAGAATATGTTAACTCTGAAGCAGGTAAACTCCAACTTGTGTGGTACATTTTCCAGCCATGCTGTCTTGGTGGGTTTCAAGTCAGTCGGGTTCTCTATGACCATTTAATGGATTATGTAGAACATTTAACTTTTCACCACAGGAAATCTAAGTTGGAAGATAAGCATCACACTGAAGTAGAAATTAGACAATTATTAGCACTTAAGCAATGTAGTGGCACTTCCTTTGACCCCCTTGTCACTTGTGCATGTGCTATTGGTACCATTCATCTTCAGTTATACACTTAACAGTTAATACTGGAAAGGCTGCTGGAGTTACTTGTGTAGCATCATTATATTTATATGTATATGTTGGCGTCTCTCATTTTTGTTTTAGTCCTGTTGAATGTAACTAGCCTTATAACTTCATGGTGGCCCTTTAATCTCTGACATCTGTCTTTCAGCAACCAATGTGAAGATAGCAGCAGTTCCTTCAAGTGTTGTGGTTCTGACCGAGGAAACCTTTGACTCAGTTGTCCTTGATGAAACCAAAGATGTCCTTGTTGAGTTCTATGCCCCATGGTAGGTTATTATGATCAGCTTGCCATGCACCAAAATCTACTTCATTGCACCGCTTTAATGGACATAATTTCATCAAGTGCCATTTTTGCTTGACAGGTGTGGTCACTGCAAGAGTCTTGCTCCGGTTAGTTGTAGATCTCAGTAACTTGGCAATATCCTTAATAACATAGTTTTCTCATACAAGAACTGTCATACATCTTCATTTTTCAGTTTTCTATCTCAAGTTTGTAATTTCTTAGATATATGAGAAGGTGGCCTCTGTTTTCAAGCAAGATGAGGGTGTCGTGATTGCTAATCTTGATGCTGACAAATACACAAGCTTGGCTGAGAAGTATGCACTCTGAATTCTCTGTTCTATTGACTTTTATAGACTGGTCTCCCTTTTTTTTAGTGTAATTTCGTGAAGTTTTCCTGAATGAACCCAAATGGAAGACCTGTTAAATCTAACAGTTATTATCTGACTTACCTACCAATTTTGCTTATGCATGATATTTAACCACATAATGGAAGAAGAATTTTAATCGTGTATATTACTTTCAGGTATGGAGTTTCTGGTTTTCCCACATTGAAGTTCTTCCCGAAGGGTAACAAAGCTGGTGAAGAGTATGAGAGCGGTCGGGAGTTGGATGACTTTGTTAAGTTCATTAATGAGAAAAGTGGAACTAGCCGTGATTCGAAGGGTCAGCTTACTTCAGAGGTTGGTCACGCATGAGAGCACACTATGTAAGTATGCTGGGTGAAAATGTAATAATCTGATAAAGCCTATCCGTTGCAATTTCTGTAGGCTGGGATCGTGGCAAGTTTGGATGCTCTTGTCAAGGATTTCCATAGTGCTGCTGATGACAAGCGGAAGGAAATCCTCTCTAAAATTGAAGAGGAGGCTGCAAAGCTTAGTGGTCCTGCTGTCAAGTACTAATTTCTACCTCTCTTCCACTGTGTTTGCAAGTTATCAAATTGTTCTCAGATTTTATTTTAATGTTAGTAGTAGCAATGCCATTGATGGCCTCTACATTTTTCTTCTATAAACCAGGCACGGAAAGATCTATGTGAATGTTGCAAAGAAGATATTGCAGAAGGGCTCCGACTATACCAAGAAGGAAACTGAGAGGCTTCATCGCTTGTTGGAGAAGGTGGGCAACAAGAAAGTTGATTCTTATCACATTATTATTACTTAATCTCCATATTTATGACCTAATTTCCTGTTTCATAACATGACAGTCGATCAGTCCTTCCAAGGCCGATGAATTCGCCATCAAGAAGAACATTCTTTCAGCCTTCTCCTCTTAATGGTGATGACCCACGTGCCCCAGGCCTGCCATTGTTGGGGTGTAGTCAGTAGTGCAACACTACCACCTGTCACAAGAGAGAAGCGAAGAAAGACAGAGAAATAGAGATCAGAGAGTATGGCAGTGAAAGTTTAGCGGTGATAGATTATCTGTTTTGGTTCAATGTTGAACAACATCTGATATCTGTTTTCTCTGCCGTTTGCCTTTATGGTTACAGGGATTTTACTTTAGCACTAAAAAGGGTTTACTCAAGAACAAACAGTACCATCTGGTGATGACATTAATAAATTTGCCGTGTTTTATAGCTTATTTTGCTTTGCTCTGATGGACGTGAAAGTTTGCTGTCTATTAGGTTCACAACACAGTAATAGGTTTCAGTCTGAGGAGAGAGTTGTCACTTGAATGTTCCAATTTCAACAGACAGCAAACTGTTCTACGGAGTAGTACTTATCATACTAGCACATTAGACCCGCTGCTTCTCGTCCGTTGTTCATTACTGCCGTGGCCCACAATGGTCTTCTACGGTCGGTCTTGGCGTTCCTAATCTTTTCTGGACCGGAGACCTGTAGCACATGGTCCGCACGACCTAGTCACGACTCACGAGTCGTTGGGGCAATTGAAGCGATGAATTAAGCACTGGGGCTGTTCCAGGATGTAGCGACATAGTTGTTTGGGAAAAACGCAATGTAGCCGCTGGAGAGCAACGGAATGTCTCAATATGTTGACAGGGAGGGAATGTTGGGAGTCCCTCCACTCTAGACTCAGCTAGCGGAGCTGCAGACTAAAATAGTGGAGCTGGAAAATAGGTGCTGCGCAGATCCTATAATTCTGCGGAGCTGGTGGATAGCCGAACATGCCCGAAATTCAGTTAGTACCTGGAAGTTGTTCATTCTGGTGTCATCTGATTTTCACAAAATAAATATATTTTTTCCTTTAATCAGTTGGAGACCTCAAGGTTTGTAATTCATGTAATTGTATCAGAAAAAACAACTTTACAGACAACTCTAGTGATGACCGATGGACACATCTTTAGCTGGCTCCATGGAAATACAACAAATCTTTGCGTATGGGAACATCACAAGCATTTCATAGTCCAAAATCACATAAACTGTACAGAAACTACACATCTGAACTAGAAAAACCTGCAGAAAATCACATAAACTGTACAGAAACTACATACGTAATTGAAGAGATTGTTGTGCAACAGACGGCAAAGTGAGAGAGACGAGCTGGATGCTTTCAGAAAATTCCCAGTCATGCACAAGAAAACTTGAGTTAATCCTCAATTACATCAAACCTGCAGAAAATACAAAATTAGGAACAAAAACTGGTAATGCTTTCAGAAAGTTGCGTCAGGCACTGTAAGTAGCCTTCTATTTGAGTTTGTTTATTACAAATGGAGGATTTCAGGGACCATATAAAGTGCAGTTCATTCAAAATATGCTGCTCACACAGTCACACTAATCCCATGCAATGCGGCGCGACGGAGCTTCACAATGTTGCCATCGGTACATGACTGATGCAGGTCCTGTACCAGCGGTCCATTCGTGAACTTACCGGCCCGATCTCCAGTACATACCCGCATCATTACCGGCCGGATCTCCAGTACATACAACCTACCACCATCTCCAATAGTACTGAATATCTGACGCTCGCACATGCTATATTCAATGCCCTGCCTACCAACCAATCTGTCCGTCTGGATGGTACAGATAACGGGACTATATGCCGACCCATATCGCTGCTTCAGGCTTTAGTTTGAGCAGAGAGTGCTAGTTAAATGTTCGCAGGAGAAATTATGTTCTACCATGCAGGATTTTGATATTTGTACCATGCTTTCTACTCTGGCAATTTTTTTTTGTTTCATAATGTTACATAGTTTCATCGTTTTTTTTCTCCTTTTTCTTCTCTTTTCATAGTGTATTGTAATTTCTATTTGTCTACCAACGAATAAGAGTGCACACTATGATACACTCTGAAACGAGAAAAAACCCAAACATCATGTAATGCTTTGAAACGTTGCAAAAAATCAGAAAAAACATTGCATGCACGGATATACTATAAATCACTCTCCGCAAGACTTTTTCGTTCAAACAGCAGACAGGTACTCAAATGCCACAATTTCAAAATTACGGAAAGCAGTCAGATTGCAACAAATCTAACAGCATAGAAAATTACAACAACAAAAAACCTGATCTCCAATTGCCATAATTAATACTACAACAATTGCATGGTGTGATTGCACTCTGATAGTATCTATCTAGTTTTATCCATACTGGCGTCAGAATTACCTTGGTTATCATCTTCTTGCTTGAACTTGGGGCCACTCAAGACATCATCAGCTGTGCAGCCGTCGATGTAATCGATATCATGCTCCTGCCGCCCATAGCTGTTTTCAGCCCCCTGGTAGCCACTAGCTTCATTATCAATTGATTTCCTGCAAGATGGTCTTTCCGGCCCTCCCAAATCTTCCAGATGTTCATGACCATGTTCATCATCATGCTCATGGACATGTTCTTGCTCCTGTCGGCTGCCGAATGACGGGTCGTACGCATGGGGACCATGCACCCTCATTTGCACCGACCTCAGTAGCGCCGTTCGCCTCAGGTCCGCGCCGTGGCACATGTCATTGGGTGAAGACGGGAACCGGCCTTCATTCTCAGAGCCACGCCGAGGGTGAGAGCAAGCCACGGATGAGAGGGAGCAGCTGGGGAGAGGATATGGGCTTGATGGTAGGAGACCAGCTTGCGGTTTCTGGAACCGGTGAGGAGATGACATTGGACTAGTTGATGGGCTGACCATTGCATCGCCTTGACTCCCGTTGGGGTTTAGTTGTGTGTCGAAGTACCGGTAGTCATCTGAGTCTTCTGACATTGGTGAGTATTGGGAGATTATTTCGTCCCTGAAAGTGACAAATAGGAAAAGACATTATAACATGTGCACCATAAGAAATATAATTGCTGAGAAAGAGCAGCACTATTTTACCTACTGAAATAAGCCCCGCAATCAATTGTATCAAATATAAAAAGACGGACCCAAGAAAAGAAAGAAAGACCTGGCAAAATTAACAAACAAGCAATAATTGATCTTTGATGGTTCCAAAGTGTATCAAGACAAATGGAACGCATATAATTATATAAGTATTCTATCCTCAAGCAGACTGCTTATGACCACGGCTCCTAAATGGATAAGCGTCAGGCGAGAAGACATTGTGGACAACAATATTCAGAGGCATTCCTTAAGTAATATTCTTTAATTATATCATGATAGCTTGACATGTTCTAGAACATGCTTATAATGATTCGGTAAGTTAAATGCTTACATGTGGATGCAATCATCGAGCAATAAAGTAGAAGGATCAGATTGTATCCAGAAGCTCCAGATTAGTCATAAGCATATAGATGGAAGACTTTGTCCAGATTATTCACTGTTCGTGCTGTGTATTACAAAACCTTTGGAATACAATTGTACTACAAATACACTATAACCAACCGTACCGTTACACGTAATATTAATTCCTAGATGCTTAATCATACTATGGAAATCAGCATGAACTTTGTAAGGAGTTCTGACAAACTACGCTAGTCATCTTATAAAATATTATAGTGTGGTGGCTGTTCTAGAAAATGAAGCAATATTGTAAACATAACTTTAGACAAGCTAGAGAAAGAGATGAATGGATGAAAATGACAGCCTCACTATTTTAAATTTGATAGAAACCACACCGGAGTTACCATCCCCAAATCTTTTTTTATTTATGGTCAAGTAATTGTTGAAATATTTGAAACAGAGGCCACATCAGCCCTGATTGTCGTAATCTAAAACCCAAGGATATTGACCGCGTTTCTCAAAAGATTAAAGAGAAAATTAGGGTGTTTACAATTTTATAGAGAACTGTATGGATAAGATGGAAGAATAGATCCCTTTCAGGCAAAAGATGAGCATATTATAACTGAAATAGATACGGAACCGCAAAAATATCTCATTCCTCCTCTTACATAATAGAGCTTCTTTGATTCGCAGGATTCCCAAAAAATAGGAATATGAAAAACACAAGAATATGATAGGATTGCACGTGCAAAACAGAGGATTGTGAAAACACGGGAATTTTGTGGAATTGGGTGTTTGATTCGGGGGAACATTAAAAACACAGGAATCCTAAGAAGCTTCAAATCAAGGCTTAAACACATGCAAAGGTAATATTGTATTGTTTTTACGCAACTTATGGCCTTTGCCTTGTTCTTTGTGCGTAGAAATGCCAAAAAAAAAATGTTTGAATGGATGGTAAAATTCCTTTGTTTTTTCTTCGAAAATCATACCAAAGGAAAAATTCCTCCATTTTTAGTATGCGAAAATCCTTTGAATCAAATGTATTAACAATGTCACCAGAGGAATTTTCTATTACATATTTTCCTCCACTTTTCCCATGAATCAAAGAGGCCCTACATTAGCTGCTGAATTTGGAAAATAATAGATTGATAGTAATCCTACTGGATACTACGAGATCGAAAGCGTATACATCATATCTATATCTTGGATTCCTGAGACCCGCTTTTCGACAACGAGCAGAGATGTAAACATGATGAAATGTACACGGAATCAGAGCACACCTGACACAAGAGGAACTCTCCGACCTCGCAGGGGACTCCATGATGTTGTCGGCAAGCGAATCTCCAACAGACAGCCCATTCAGGCTGGACGCCATTATCTGCATTAGCACAGCCAACGATCAGCTGATAAAGCAACAATATTCGCGCCGGGGGGGGGGGGGTTGGTACACAGAAATGTTATTCAGCACAGTTTTACAATAATTCGAAGCTATTTGAAACAAGTTGGTAGCACAAATTGTAAGAAGCAGAATTAGAGACCAGCAAGAACAAAATTCAGCGCCAGAAACCAAGGAAGCCCGTCTCTCTCCTAGTGGAAGAGGGGGGGGGGGGGGGGGGGGGGGGACAGAAATGTTATTCAGTACAGTTTTACAAGAATTCGAAGCTATTTGAAACAAGTTGGTAGCACAAATTGTAAGAACCAGAATTAGAGATCAGCAAGAACAAAATTCAGCGCCAGAAACCAAGGAAGCCCGTCTCTCTCCTAGTGGAAGAATCACGGATCAAAGGATTCGCTAATCGACGCAACGAGAGAAGAACTCTGTTCATGGAAGATAGAAACCGCCCAGAATCTGAAACAGAAAGCCGTTTCCCCAAACTGATTCAGGCCCAAACCAAGAACCAAGGGGAGGCACGGCCATGGAGACTGAAGGGGCGCCGACCTCGCTGAGGTACCGCTTGTGGGAGTGGAGGTTGTCCACGTACACGTCCTCCTCCGGATCCCTCCCGCGCTTTCCGCCACCGCCGCCGCCGCCAACACCGGAGGAGGAAGGCGGCGACATTGCGGCGCCCTCGCCGCTGCCACTCGCCATCCGCGCGGCGCGGCGCGGCGGCACGGGTTGCTGGATTGGCTGCTTCTTGGAGGTGAGGGTGGGAGCTAGGGAAGAGTCGAAGGGGAAAAGTGAGGGGAGAAAGCGCTGTCTCTCCGAGTCTAAGCACAAAATCCCAACTCGCATGATTTTAGAAAGAAATTGTTTTCTCATGAAATTTATACAAAATTTTAGAAAGAAATGTTCAGCTTTTCGTGAAATTTTAGGAAGAAATGTTTTCTCATGAAATTTATACAAAATTCCAGTAAAATTGCTGCGAAAAAAGAGAGATTTTTTACTTTTTACTGAGTTCAGAGATGAATTACCGGGGGAGAAAGCGCTCTCTCTCTCTCTCGTCTCTGCTCTCCGAGTCTAAGCACAAAATCCCAACTCGCATGATTTAAGAAAGAATTGTTTTCTCATGAAGTTTATACACAAATGTTTAGAAAGAAATGCTTTCTCATGGAATTTATAAAAAATTCAGTGAAACTGCTGCAAAAAAAGGGTTTTTAGAGCATATCTGAGAGGTGATGTAAAATAGGGCAGCTGCCAAGATAACATGTTTTTAGGACATTTGAGCCAAAAAATGACGGTTCAGCAGCTGCCCACTCGCTATATTTTTGTTCTCGGTTCAAAGTAGTCCTAAAATTTGGGACGTGGAGTATCTGCTTCCGAGCTCAAATGCACCCTGGTGAACAGCAAAAAAAAAAATAGTAAAAGAATTATGGTAAACTTTGACAAATATTTTGTATTCTCGCCTTCCACGAATGTCATTTCGTGCTGAAATTTTGCAAGCATACAAAATATTTGTCAAAGTTTACCACCAAAAATAGAATTATTTGACATTTTTTACTATTTTTTTATTTTAATGTTCATCAGGGAGCATTTGAGTTTAGGATCAGAATATGACTTTCTAAAATTAAATTTGCCTCTTTTTGCTGCAAATATACAATGGACAGGGTTGCCTCAAAACAAAAACGCAACCGTGCGCAACCCAATCGTCATTCGAAGACTTTGCATCCGCTCGCAGCCGCTTTGATGCGGAGCATCCTATGGACATCACCATGTCAAGAGTTCCTTTGTCAAGAGACAGTTACGACATTTAATTCATACATATAAAAGTGAATCTTCTCCTTTACACGTGTCCACTTGATTCTTTTTTGGATGGTATACTACTTGACCCTCCTCTCGTGTGCATGCATAGGTTTGAGCGGAGCTTCAAGCGGGGCGAGGAATCTAAGCACAATATCACGCCTACCCCATCTGTGAAGGAAGCATGAAAGAGGAGGAAGAAGAAGCAAGGTGAAGCTTGCTGGAGCCCCCGGAACCTCTGTCCTCCATCCTGGAGCTTCTTGCCCCCGAAACATCTGGCATCCCTCGCATGCAGCAATACAAACTCTTTGGAAAGCCCGGAAGCTGCCCGGAACTTCCGGCCCCTGCCTCCGCGCAACGAGTTGGGCGCAGCCCATGTACGTTCCCCTTCTCACTTACCCCTTCGTGGTTTGGACTATACATAGCCTTGCCTCTCCTCCATTCTAGAGTTAGCTAAGATTAGAACCAAAACTATAGAGCTTAGCTCATGTATGATGTATCACCCTGATACGTCTCCAACGTAACTATAATTTTAATTGTTTCATACTATTATATTATGTTGTATGCTTTATATGCAATTTAATATTATTTTTGGGAACTAAAATATTAACTTTGTGCCCGGTGTCAGTTCCTGTTTTTTGCATGTTTTTTGTTTTTTAGAATATCAATACCAAACGAACTCCAAACACGATGGAACTTTACGGCGATTTTTTGAACCAGAAGAGACCCTAGAAGCTTCGGGAGGAGGCCAGAAACTCTACGGGAGAGCCACAAGCTCACAAGGTGCGCCCCCAGGGGAGGCGCCACATGAGCTTGTGGGTCCCACGTAGCTCCATTTGACTTAATTATAAGCCTATAAATTCTCATAAATCCCAAAACCAACAGAGAGCCACCCGAAACAATTTTTCCGCCGTCGCAAACTTCTGTTCTTCCGTGATCCCATCTGAAGGCCTTTTTCGGTACTCTGCGAAAGGGGGAATCCATCACAGAGGCCTTCTACATCAATGTGACGCCCCCGATTCAATCGTACACTAATCATGCACGCAAATGTGTACGATCAAGATCAGGGACCCACGGAAGGTATCACAACACAACTCTAGACACAAATTAAAGTAATACAAGCTTTATATTACAAGCCAGGGGCCTCGAGGGTTCAAATACAAACGAGTCAGCGGAAGCAACAATATCTGAGTACAGACATAAGTTAAACAAGTCTGCCTTAAGAAGGCTAGCACAAAAGCAACATCGGTCGAAAAGGCAAGGCCTCCTGCTTGGGAGCCTCCTAACTACTCCTGGTCATCGGCGGCCTCCACGTAGTAGTAGACACCCTCGGGGTAGTAGTGTTGGGAAACGTTGCATGGAAAAAAAAAAAAAATTCTACGCACACGCAAGATCTATCAAGGAGATGCATAGCAACGAGAGGGGAGAGTGTGTCTACGTACCCTCGTAGACCGTAAGCGGAAGCGTTTCACATTGCGGTTGATGTAGTCGAACTTTCTTCGCGACCCAACCGATTTAGTACCGAACGTACGGCACCTCCGCGTTCAGCACACGTTCAGCTCGGTGACGTCCTCCGCCTTCTTGATCCAGCAAGACGGCGAGGTAGTAGACGAGTTCCGTCAGCACGACGGCGTGGTGACGGTGATGGTGAAGTGATCTCCGCAGGGCTTCGCCTAAGCACTACGAAAATATGACCGGGGGTGTAAACGGTGGAGGGGGGCACCGCACATGGCTAACAATTGATCTGTTATGTGCTAGGCGCCCCCCTCCCACATATATATAGGTGGGAGGGGGAGGGGAGGCAGTCTGGCGCACCACATAGGTGGCCGGCTGGCCCTAGGGCTCCTGCCCTGGCCGCCCCCCTGCCATGTATTCTCAAGGGGGAAGGAAGGAGGGGGGAGAGGGAAGGAAGTGGGAATCCTAATCCACACTTTCCTTTCCCTTCCCCCTTTCCTTCTCCTCCTTAGGCCAGCCTGCTATGGGGGGCGCACCAGCCCCTTGTGGCTGGTGCGTTTCCTCTCTTGGCCCATAAGTTTTGCCGGGGGTGCCCGAAACCCCTTCCGGTGACCCGATAAGTACCCGGTAACCCCCGAAACACTTCCGGTGTCCGAATACTATCGTCCTATATATGAATCTTTACCTCTCGACCATTTCGAGACTCCTCGTCATGTCCGTGATCTCATCCGGGACTCCGAACAACATTCGGTCACCAAATCACATAACTCATATAATACTATATCGTCAACGAACGTTAAGCGTGCGGACCCTACGGGTTCGAGAACTATGTAGACATGACCGAGACATCTCTCCGGTCAATAACCAATAGCGGAACTTGGATGCCCATATTGGCTCCTACATATTCTACGAAGGTCTTTATCGGTCGAACCGTTATGACAACATACGTAATTCCCTTTGTCTATCGGTATGTTACTTGCCCGAGATTCGATCGTCGGTATCTTCATACCTAGTTCAATCTCATTACCGGCAAGTCTCTTTACTCGTTTCGTAATACATCACCTCGTGATCAACTCCTTAGTCATTTGCTTGCAAGCTTATGATGTGTATTACCGAGAGGGCCCAGAGATACCTCTCCGATACTCGGAGTGACAAATCCTAGTCTCGATCTATGCCAACTCAACAAACACCTTCGGAGATACCTGTAGAGCATCTTTATGATCATCCAGTTATGTTATGACGTTTGATAGCACACAAGGTATTCCTCTGGTATCCAGGAGTTGCATAATCTCATAGTCGAAGGAATATGTATTTGACATGAAGAAAGCAATAGCAATAAACTGAACGATCAATATGCTAAGCTAACGGATGGGTCTTGTCCATCACATCATTCTCCTAATGATGTGATCCCGTTATCAAATGACAACACATGTCTATGGTTAGGAAACCTTAACCATCTTTGATCAACGAGCTAGTCTAGTAGAGGCTTACTAGGGACATGGTATTTGTTTATGTATTCACACATGTATTTAAGTTTCCGATCAATACAATTCTAGCATGAATAATAAACATTTATCATGAATAAGGAAATATAAAATAACAACTTTATTATTGCCTCTAGGGCATATTTCCTTCAGTCTCCCACTTGCACTAGAGTCAATAATCTAGTTCACATCACCATGTGATTAACACCCATAGTTCATATCGCCATGTGACCAATACCCAAAGAGTTTACTAGAGTCAATAATCTAGTTCACATCGCCATGTGATTAACACCCAAAGAGTACTAAGGTGTGATTATGTTTTGCTTGTGTGAGAAGTTTAGTCAACGGGTCTGCCACATTCAGATCCGTATGTATTTTGCAAATTTCTATGTCTACAATGCTCTGCATGGAGCTACTCTAGCTGATTGCTCCCACTTTCAATATGTATCCAAATTGAGACTCAGAGTCATCCGGATCGGTGTTAAAGCTTGCATCGACGTAACCCTTTACGACGAACTCTTTATCACCTCCATAACTGAGAAACATTTCCTTAGTCCTCTTAGGTAACTAAGGATAATTTTGACCGTTGTCCAGTGATCAACTCCTGGATCACTATTGTACCCCCTTGCCAAACTCATGGCAAGGTACACAACAGGTCTGGTACACAGCATGGCATACTTTATAGAACCTATGGCTGAGGCATAGGGAATGACTTTCATTCTCTCTCTATCTTCTGCCGTGGTCGGGTTGTGAGTCTTACTCAACTTCACACCTTGCAACACAGGCAAGAACCCTTTCTTTGACTGATCTACTTTGAACTTCTTCAAAACTTTGTCAAGGTATGTGATTTGTGAAAGTCCTATTAAGCGTCTCGATCTATCCCTATAGATCTTGATGCTCAATACGTAAGCAGCTTCACCGAGGTCTTTCATTGAAAAATTGTTATTCAAGTATCCTTTTTATGCTATCCAAAAATTCTATATCATTTCCAATCAACAATATGTCATCCACATATAATATCAGAAATGCTACAGAGCCCCCACTCACTTTCTTGTAAATACAGGCTTCACCATAAGTCTCTATAAAACCATATGCTTTGATCACCTTATCAAAGCATATATTCCAACTCCGAGATGCTTGCACCAGTCCATAGATGGATCGCTGGAGCTTGCACACTTTGTTAGAATCTTTAGGATCGACAAAACCTTCTGGTTGCATCATATACAACTCTTATTTAAGATATCCTTTAAGGAATGCAGTTTTGATGTCCATTTGCTAGATTTCATAATTATAAAATGCGGCAATTGCTAACATGATTCGGACGGACTTAAGCATCGCTACGGGTGATAAAGTCTCATCGTAGTCAACCCCTTGAACTTGTCGAAAACCTTTTGCGACAAATCATGCTTTGTAGATAGTAACATTACTATCAGCGTCAGTCTTCTTCTTGAAGATCCATTTATTTTCTATGGATTGCCGATCATTGGGCAAGTCCACCAAAGTCCACACTTTGTTCTCATACATGGATCCTATCTCAGATTTCATGGCCTCAAGCCATCTGTCGGAATCTGGGCTCATCATAGCTTCTTCATAGTTCGTAGGTTCGCCTTGGTCTAGTAACATGACTTCCAGAACAGGATTACCATACCACTCTGGTGTGGATCATGCTCTAGTCGACCTACGAGGTTCAGTAGCAACTTGATCTAAAGTTTCATGATCATCATCATTTGCTTCCTCTCTAGTTGGTGTAGGCATCACGGGAACGGATTTCTCTGATGTGCTACTTTCCAGTTCAAGAGAGGGTACAATTACCTCATCAAGTTCTACTTTCCTCCCACCCACTTCTTTCGAGAGAAACTCCTTCTCTAGAAAGGACCCATTCTTGCCTTCGGATCTATGGTAGAAGGTGTACCCAATTGTTTCCTTAGGGAATCCTATGAAGACGCACTTCTCCGATTTGGGTTCGAACTTATCAGGCTGAAGCCTTTTGACATAAGTGTCGCAACCCCAAACTTTTAAGAAATGACAGCTTAGGTTTCTAGCCAAACCACAGTTCATACGGTGTCATCTCAACGGATTTAGACGGTGCCCTATTTAACGTGAATGCGGCTGTCTCTAATGCATAACCCCAAAATGATAAAGGCAAATCGGTAAGAGACATCATAGAACGCACCATATCTAATAAAGTACGGTTACGACATTTGGATACACCATTATGATGTGGTGTTCCAGGTGGCGTGAGTTGTGAAACAATTCCACATTGTTTTAAATGAAGGCCAAACTCGTAACTCAAATATTCGCCTCCGCGATCGGATCGTAGAAACTTTATTTTCTTGTTACGATGATTCTCAACTTCACTCTAAAATTCTTTGAACTTTTCAAATGTTTCAGACTTGTGTTTCATCAAGTAGATATACCCATATCTACTCAAATCATCAGTGAAGGTGAGAAAATAACGATACCCGCAGCGTGCTTCAATACTCATCGGACCACATACATCGGTATGTATTATTTCCAATAAGTCATTAGCTTGCTCCATTGTTCCGGAGAATAGAGTTTTAGTCATCTTGCCCATGAGGCATGGTCGCAAGTATCAAATGATTCATAATCAAGTGATTCCAAAGTCCATCTGTATGGAGTTTCTTCATGCGTTTTACACCAATATGACCTAAACGGCTGTGCCACAAATATGTTGCACTATCATTATCAACTTTGCATCTTTTGGCATCAATATTATGAATATGTGTATCACTACGATCGAGATTCAATAAACCATTTACATTGGGTGTATGACCGTAGAAGGTTTTATTCATGTAAACAGAACAACAATTATTCTCTGACTTAAATGAATAACCGTATCGCAATAAATATGATCTAATCATATTCATGCTCAACGCAAACACCAAATAACATTTATTTAGGTCCAACACTAATCTCGAAGGTAGAGGGAGTGTGCGATGGTGATCTTATCAACCTTGGAATCACTTCCAACACACATCGTCACCTCGCCATTAACTAGTCTCTGTTCATTTTGCAACTCCTGTTTCAAGTTACTAATCTTAGCAACTGAACCGGTATCAAATACCCAGGGGCTACTACAAACACTAGTAAAGTACACATCAATAACATGTATATCAAATATACCTTTGTTCACTTCGCCATCCTTCTATCCGCCAAGTATTTGGGGCAGTTCCGCTTCCAGTGACCATTTGAAAGAACATGTGGTGCCCCCGTGTTTGGTTTTGGTAATTGATGAAAATCTCTATGGACTAATGGTTGTCTTGAGTTATATTTGAAGGATTTGTCCATAGGAATTTCTTGAAGTCCATTTGTTGGTTTCAAGGAGTTTATATGTTGACCAATGTGCTATTCAAGGAATTATCCAAAGAGTGGTCATGTAGAAGACACGATACAAGGTTGATCAAGACTAAGTCAAGAGTGAATCAAGTTGATCAACACCCAAAGCGTACAAGATGTACCGAGAGGGATCAAGTGATCCCATGGTATGGTAATCATTGTCCATTACGCTTTGTGTACTAACCCATGATCTACGTGTGAGTTCTATGTGGGGTTAGGTTTGTTTCCATGGGTTTGCATCAAGAGGAAGATCTCATACAACACATGGAGGATGACATCAAGTGGTGATCGTCATCAAGATTGCGGTGTGCAAGTTCAAGTGGAGCATCACGAAGAGATCATCCTTGAAGCTTGCCGTCCATTGTGGTGTCAATTGACTTGTGAAGATGTGCCAAAGAGTGGCTCACCCATAGTGGAGTATGGGGAAGCAATCAACTAGTCTTCATTGAGCCAACGCAATCAAGAAAGGAGGACCAACTTGAGGGAGTCAAGATCGTCATCATCTAGCTCAAGTGGACAATGTGCAAGGCAAAGGTTTGCCCCTTGATAGGTTTTCTATTTTACCAGTATCATGGTGGTAGTTGGGAGACCGGGTTATAGGATTGATTGTCGTACTATCAAGGGGGGCTCTCGATGAGTATCTTGATTGTATCGTTAATAGAGAGCTCAAACCATTGCATCCTTGCATCATCTTTATTGGTTCTTGTTTGGTTCTTCTCCTTGTGAGATTTGGAGCTTATGGTCATTTTCATGACAAGCTCGAGTTCATCGAAAATAGAGTTAACATGCATGTGCTATGATGTTTTTTATGTTGGGGTTTTTGCCGGTTCTTTTTGTGAGTCTTAGAGCTTATGGTCATCTTGATTACAAGCTTGAGTTCATAAAAAACGGAGTTCACATGCATCTTCTATGATGTTTTTGATGTTGGAGGTTATGCCGGTTCTTCTCTTTTGGAGGTTTCACTCCTGTATATCTTAGGCATACCTCCCCTGCCTCTTCTTACTATAATCACTCGCTGTTGGATGCTACTCATCGTCATCTATCCAACAAGCTTGAGTTTGCTCAATTCAGAGCTCATATGCAGAAGTTGTGGCAGTTTAGGCTTTATTGCATCCTCTGTTTTCTCTGTTGTGTTCCTGAAAGCCTCAAGCGGTAGTACTGCTCTCTAGAGCGGTAGTACTGCTTGTAAGCGGCAGTACCGCGGCCCTGTGCCGCGCGTAGTACCGCTGCTTCTGGGGATGCGTTTTTTCGTGTCGGGTTTCGCGGTAGTAGAGCGGTAGTACCTCTTATAAGCGGTAAGCGGTACTACCTCTCCACCCGAGCAGTAGTACCTCTTATAAGCGGTAAGCGGTACTACCTCTCCACCCGAGCGGTAGTACCTCTTATAAGCGGTAAGCGGTACTACCTCTCCACCCGAGCGGTAGTACCTCTTATAAGCGGTAAGCGGTACTACCTCTCCCCAGAGCGGTATGATACGTCTCCAACATATCTATAATTTACGAAGTATTCATGCCATGTTTACAATAATTTTATATGGTTTTGGTATGATTTGCATGGAACTAACCCGGACTGACGCTGTTTTCAGCAGAACTACCATGGTGTTGTTTTTTGTGCAGAAATGAAAGTTCTCCAAATGAGCTGAAACTTTTTGACAATTTTTTTTGGAACAAAAGAGACCCCCAAAGCTTCGTGGAAGGACCAGAAGGTGAAGGAGTAGGGCACAAGACACCGGGGCGCGCCAGGAGGCCCAGGCGCGCCCCGGTGGGTTGTGCTCACCTCGAGGCCCATCTTAGCGTGAAACCAACGCCAAAAATTCCTATAAATAGAGAAACCATCGGGGGTTAACCCTAGATCAGAAGTTCCGCCGCCGCAAGCCTCTGTAGCCACGAAAAACCAATCTAGACCCCGTTCCGGCACCCTGCCGGAGGGGGAAATCATCATCGGTGGCCATCTTCATCATCCCGGCGGCCACCATGATGAGGAGGGAGTAGTCCACCCTCGGGGCTGAGGGTTTGTACCAGTAGCTATGCGTTTAATCTCTCTCTCTCGTGTTCTTGAGATGGCACGATCTTGATGTATCGCGGGCTTTGTTAATATAGTTGGATCATATGGTGTTTTCCCCTCTCTATCTTATTGTGATGAATTGAGTTTTCCCTTTGAGATTTCATTTTATTGGATTGAATACTTTTATGGATTTGAGAGCACTTGATCTATGTCTTGGCACTCAACTCGCGGATTCCCGAGGTGACATTGGGGTAATCTATGCATAGGGGTTGATGCACGTTTTCGTCCTTGTTTCTCCGGTAAAAATTTTGGGGCACTCTTTGAGGTTCTTTGTGTTGGATTGAGTATTATGAATCTGAAATTGTTTGATGCATATCGCATAATCAACTCACGGATACTCACGGTGACATTGGAGTATCTAGGTGACATTAGAGTTGGTTGATGCGTATCATATGGTGTTATTTTAGTACGAAATCTTGGTTAGATCGATCGGAAAGAATAGCTTGATGTTATTTTAGTACGAACTCTAGGATAGATTGATCGGAAAGAATAGCTTTGAGGTGGTTTCGTACCCTACAAACAATTTCTTCTTATGTTCTCCGCTAGATAAGAACTTTGGAGTGATTCTTCATCGCACTTTGAGGGATGGTTATATGATCCAATTAGATTAGCATTGTTGAGAGATTGCACTAGCAAAAGTACGGACCCTAGGCCTTGTTTTCAAGCATTGCAATACCGTTTGTGATCCATTTTACCAATTGCTACATTGCTGTTTTTTTATTTTCAGATTACAAAAATATATTTCTACCATCCATATTACACTTTTATCACCATCTCTTCGCCGAACTAGTGCACCTATATAATTTGCCATTGTATTGGGTGTGTTGGGGACACAAGAGACTTTTTATTATTTGGTTGCAGGGTTGTTTGAGAGAGACCATCTTCATCCTACACCTCCCATGGATTGATAAACCTTAGGTCATCCACTTGAGGGAAATTTGCTACTGTCCTACAAAACTCTGCGCTTGGAGGCCCAACACGAGTCTACAAGAACAAGATGTGTAGTAGACATCAAGCTCTTTTCTGGCGCCGTTGCCGGGGAGGTGAGTGCTTGAAGGTATATCTTTAGATCTTGCAATTGAATCTTTTAGTTTCTTGTTTTATCACTAGTTTGGTTTGTAAAAGAAAACTACTAAAAAATGGAATTGAGTTGGTCTCATAATATTCGTCTTTATCATGTCTTTCTTGAAAATGATGGAAAGGAAAATTGTGCTCAATTGATAGAAGAAGAATTCAATAAAATGTTCGGCATAGAATCTTTGAATGATGAGCATGATTGTAATGTTGTTAGTATGAATTCGTTGATTATCCAAAATGCTAATGATGATTGCACAAGTCATGACAAAAATGTTTCTTATAAGCATGTCAATTTTTGTGAAGTGGAAAGACTTTGTGAAGACGTGCCTTATAGGGAAGATAGATTTTGTAAGAAGCATAAGCATGATAGGACCAACTTTTTGCTCAAAGTGATAGATGAATTTGCTACGAAATTATGTTCTCTTTGTCCTATTACTTGTGAACTTTGCAATAAGGATGGTCATCTTAATTTCCAATGCAAACTTTTTCATGATCGAATCATAGCCAAATATTGTAATGATTTGATCACCCTTGAACTTTATAATGAGCTTTGTCTATTTTTGGAGAGTGAAGAATTGACACATAAAAATAGTTGGTTTGAAGCATTCATTCTCACGGACGACATTGAAACTAATCTAAAAAATATCTATATGTTTTGCATGGTAAATTGCAATGATAATGCTTATATTGCCAACTATAGAAAGATGGGGAAACCAATAGAATATAAAAGGAATACTAATGAAAGGGTAAAGATTTCCACTTTCCCTCCTATTGTCTCTCATGATGAAATAGGTGACGAGGAGGAGCTCCCTATTCAACCAATCTCATCAATAAGAAGCTTGAAAAAATTAATTAAACCCACACATGATGTGGTGAAGTAGAAGAAAAGAAAGAATAGAGGTAAAAAGGTATCTCTCCCAAATAATTTTGCTCCTATTATTGTTGTGCCTCATGAAAATGAATCAAAAATAATTGTGGAAGATGATGCACTTGATGATGATATTGCTTCTATGTCTTATGGCACAATGTCCGAGAGCACTATTGATGATGATTTTGTTATGCCTATTGCTTGTTGTGATGATTATGATTGGGAAGATAATGATACTTCTTATAATCTTGGAAATCTTTTTGGCACCAACTTGGGAAATTATGATGATAGCAATTGTTATACCGTTGGTGCTATTCATACTATTAATGATGAGAGTGATTATGCTTATGATATGCCAAGCCACAAGCTTGGGGATGCTATGTTTGATGAGAATGACATGTTTGAGAATTTATTTGCTGCAATTAATGTTTGTCCCAAGCTTGGGGATGATATGCTTAATGAAGATGATCTTTTTAGCTCCCCTACTTCGAATGATCAAATTTGCTATGATGATTGCATGCCTCCTATCTATGATGAGAACAAAGTTGCTACTTATGATGATTATTGTGATGATACTTATGTTATAAAAAGTAGTGATAATTATTGTCATAATTTTGAATATCCTTTTACTGAACATTACTCTTTTAATGTGGAAACAAATTTTAGTATTCGAGTTTCATATGATACTCCCACTATTGTGAATGAGAATAAAATTGCTTATATGGAGAGTAATAAATTTTCTATGCTTTTGGATCATGAAAAGAATGCTTTATGTGATGATTATATTGATGAATCTATTCATGATGCTACTAAAAATTATTATGAGAGATGAACTTATGATTCATGATGCTCTTGTTATGTTTCAATCCTTACCTTTTATGCGAGCATCATTGAACTCGTCATGCTTAGCTAAAAGGCATTAAAGAAAAGCGTTTATTGGGAGACAACCCAACACTTTTACCTACTGTTTTTGTGTGTTCACATGGTTAGGCTACTGTAGTGATATTGTTTTATAGATTTTGCTTCAATAAAGTGCCAAGTAAAGCCTTCGGGATAGTGTGGATGATAGTTGACTTGATTCTGTGCAAAAACAGAAACTTTTGCATCCAGTGCAGAAATTCCTGCTTTTTACTGGAACGTGGAAAAATTCTGAATTTTTTACAGTTCGTGTGTATATAAATTTTATACGTTTTCCTAATTTTTAAAATTTTTTGGAGTTACAGAATTATGACCTTAATTCAGATCTTTGCGTACTGTTCTGTTTTTGATAGATTCTGTTTTCAATGCATAATTTGCTTGTTTTCTAGTTTCTATGGCTTATATTGCTTAATATAAATTGTGGAAATTGTAGAGTACAGTAGGCATTGTGTGAGAACAATTATGAATCTTTTCTTGACAGTACCAAAGTGAATGATTTGTCTTTATCATACTAACCTATCTCACGAAGTTCCGTTAAGTTTTGTGTGATTGAAGTTTTCAAGTTTTGGGTGAGATATCGATATGAGGAGAATAAGGAGTGACAAGAACCTAAGCTTGGGGATGCCCAAGGCACCCCCAAGGTAATATTCAAGGAAGATCCAAGCAACTAAGCTTGGGGCTGCCCCAGAAGGCATCCCCTCTTTCGTCTCCGACATTATCGGTAACCTCACTTGGAGCTATAATTTTATTCGTCACATGATATGTGTTTTGCTTGGAGCATCAATTTATTTTATTTGTATTTGCTTGCTGCTATTTATAATAATGTTTTTCATCTTTCATTTCAATAAAAATGCCAAGGATAGTCTTTACCATGCTTATTTTGCAAGTCTATGAGTTGCTGTTTCAAAACAGAAAGTTTATCGCTGTTACAAAAATTCTCTAGAAAAGTCAGAATGCGATAAAAGGTTGAATTTTTTTGAATAGTAAGCTATAATAAATTTTCTACAGTGTGGTAATTTTTCAGAATTTTTGGAGTTAGGGAAGTATGAGGAATATTGCACTCTTTACAGACTGTTCTGTTTAGACAGATTGCTATTATGTTTGCATTGTTTGCATATGTTTGCTTGTTTAATGATTCTATTTGAGGATGGAAGTATTAAATATGCAGAGGCATTTAGTATGCAATGTTAAATTATAATTTTAGTGATTTGCTACAGTAGAGAATGATAAGGTGTTGCATTGATTTATACTAACTTATCTCACGAGTTCTTGTTGAGTTTTGTGTGGATGAAGTTTTTAAGATTTAGGGAAACCGTGATATAAAAGGAATTAAGGAGACACAAAAGCTCAAGCTTGGGGATGCCCAAGTCATCCCAAGTTAATAATCCAAGAAGTATCAAGCATCTAAGCTTGGGGATGCCCCGGTAGGCATCCCACCTTTCTTCATCAACAATTATCGGTTAGCCTCGGTTGAGCCTAAGTTTTTGCTTCTTCACATGATGTGTGCCATTCTTAGAATTTCATTTTATTTTGTTTTGCTTGCTGTTTTAATAAAATACTTAGATCTGAAACTTTTAAATAAGAGAGAGTCCTCAAATAGCTACCCATTTACTTAACTACTCGCTTGATCTTCACTTATATCTTTTTGGAGTAGTTTGTTATTCACCCTTGTGCTTCACTTATATCCTATGAGTAAATTGTTGAATGAATTGAATATCATGAAGTTTATATTATATGTTTATATCATGCCTAGTAGTAGCTTCACATTGGGTTTAGAAAGTGAAATCTTTTGAAGTTTGACAATCACAATATTGGTCATACAAGCAATTCATGAATGATTACTATAAGGAAGAGAACTTTCACATGCAAATATATTATCTTGGAAATCTTCTATGATTGTGAATACCCATTAATTATTTTCAAACTTGAGCAAATTAGTTGAAGTTGGACAAGGAAGACAACGTAATGAGTTATGGTTGTGTATATTTGCATAGAAGTTATATTGTCATGGATCCTCCAACATGTGGTGTTTGCCTAGGATCTTTTGCTAGCCAAAAATTTGTACTAAGTAGAGATACTACTTGTGCATCCAAAAACCCTTAAACCCAGTTTCTTGCCATGAGTGTCCACCATACCTATCTATGGATTGAATAAGATCCGTCAAGTAAGTTGTCATCGGTGCATAAAGCAATAAAAATTGCTCCTAAATATGTTTGATCTTTTATTGTAAGGGAAAATTGAGCGTTGTACGAACTTGTGATGGCAAAGTAATAAAAGCGACGGACTGCATAATAAAGGTTGCTATCATAAGGGGCAATATAACGTGACGTTCCTTTGCATTAAGAGCTTGGGCATCCAACAATAAAAAGCGCATGACAACCTCTGCTTCCCTCTGCGAAGGGCCTATCTTTTACTTTTCAGTATTTACTTTTATGCAAAGAGTCAATAGTTTACATCCTCATTCAACCTCAATTATTCTCTAGTTGGCAAGCATCATGTGGTGGGGAAAGATCTAGGCACATATGACCAGTCAAATATATTTGATCATGATTTATTATTGTTGACAATTATCTCTATGATAAATGAGTTGGGAGGCGAAACATTAAGCCCCTATCTTTCTCTGTGTTCGATGGATGCCATTTGTTCTAAGAATATGCTTTGAGTAGTAGCAATCATGGAAGACTATATGATGATTGAGTATGTGTAGCTCTTACTTAGACTCTGTTGAATAAGTTGAATTGCAATTGTTTGGTGACTAAGAATATAGGTTGTTGAATTTCAAGAGAATTCATTGTTTGAACCTTAACATGTGAATTGATTGCTACTTTGTCATGATGAGTTTTAAGTGAAAGAGTTGTTGTTATGATGCTAGGAAAAGTGATTGAAATTATCATTGATCAAACTTGTGCACTTTGCTAGCATTCACACTTCATAAATTATTTCTTTTATCATTTACCTACTCGAGGACGAGTAGGAATTAAGCTTGGGGATGCTGATACGTCTCCAACGTATCTATAATTTATGAAGTATTCATGCCATGTTTACAATAATTTTATATGGTTTTGGTATGATTTGCATGGAACTAACCCGGACTGACGCTGTTTTCAGCAGAACTACCGTGGTGTTGTTTTTTGTGCAGAAATGAAAGTTCTCCAAATGAGCTGAAACTTTTTGACGATTTTTTTTTGGAACAAAAGAGACCCCCAAAGCTTCGTGGAAGGACCAGAAGGTGAAGGAGTAGGGCACAAGACACCGAGGCGCGCCAGGAGGCCCAGGCGCGCCCCGGTGAGTTGTCCTCACCTCGAGGCCCATCTTAGCGTGAAACCAATGCCAAAAATTCCTATAAATAGAGAAACCATCGGGGGTTAACCCTAGATCAGAAGTTTCGCCACCGCAAGCCTCTGTAGCCACGAAAAACCAATTTAGACCCCGTTCCGGCACCCTGCCGGAGGGGGAAATCATCACCGGTGGCCATCTTCATCATCCCGGCGGCCACCATGATGAGGAGGGAGTAGTCCACCCTCGGGGCTGAGGGTTTGTACCAGTAGCTATGTGTTTAATCTCTCTCTCTCTCGTGTTCTTGAGATGGCACGATCTTCATGTATCGCGGGCTTTGTTAATATAGTTGGATCATATGGTGTTTTCCCCTCTCTATCTTGTTGTGATGAATTGAGTTTTCCCTTTGAGATTTCATTTTATCGGATTGAATACTTTTATGGATTTGAGAGCACTTGATCTATGTCTTGGCACTCAACTCGCGGATTCCCGAGGTGACATTAGGGTAATCTATGCATAGGGGTTGATGCATGTTTTCGTCCTTGTTTCTCCAGTAAAAATCTTGGGGCACTCTTTGAGGTTCTTTGTGTTGGATTGAGTATTATGAATCTGAAATTGTTTGATGCATATCGCATAATCAACTCACGGATACTCGCGGTGACATTGGAGTATCTAGGTGACATTAGAGTTGGTTGATGCGTATCATATGGTGTTATTTTAGTCGAACTCTTGGTTAGAACGATCGGAAAGAATAGCTTGGTGTTATTTTAGTACGAACTCTAGGATGGTGTCGGTGTACTAAGTATTGGGCCATTAGTACCCCGTACTTGTGCACGGGCAGTTGTAGCCATACTCGCGGCCAGGCTTGTCCGGGAATAGTTGGAGGTTAATTCAAGTTATCGAAGAAACACTCAAGTCAAGGATTTGAGGATCAGCAGATAAGAAGAGCTGAAGACCGAAAGCCAGCTTCCCCGGCAAGATCTTACCGGAGTGGCCTGCGAAGCCCGGCAAGATTTCATGCCCAGCAAGATTCAGCGCTCGGCAAGATTCTGCCACTGTGCCACCGCTTCAGCACAGCAACCAGCCTGACATTCTGGGTCCTTCTCTGGATGCGTGGCAACGCGCCAGTGGAGGAGAGCTTAAGCGGTGCTGATGGGATGGCCCCTTTTTCCATCCCCAAGAAAATGAGGACACCTAAATGGACACCTCACGGTGCATTAAACGCATTCGTCCTAATCCATCAGTGGTTAGGTATGATGACCCTGTAGCTACTTTACACCTCAATGTATGTACATTTTGCCACTGTGGTGACCCCTTTGGAGAGTATAAAAGGAGGCCCAAGGCAACTGCTACAGGGAAGGAGGATCTTCTGGCCCATCCTGCATGCGTAGCTGCTCTTTGAACGTACAGTTCATCGCAAGCACTCCTGGAGCTTGGGCTCAAGAACACTCTTAATGAAACAAGGCAGGAGTAGGGTTTTATGCTGATTAGCGGCCCGAACCTGGGTAAAATCGCCCCGCGTCAATCATTGGTTCTGCTCTTTGCGCATACCTCTCTCCCTGCCAAATTGTAAAGGGGTCATTTGGGGTCCCATAGGTGTCGCACGCCGACATCTTTGGCGCGCCAGGTAGGGGGATTGAAGGTTGCGCGAACCTGATCCAGTGATCAACGCCTTAGTTTCTTCATCATCTTCATCATCATGCCACCCAAGAAGAAGAGTGCCGCAACGACGCTACCATCTACGTCTGTTTTGCCTATGCCCTCGCATATGGGTGATGGCGTGGATGCATAAGGAAGAGGTTTAGAGCCTCCACAGCGTTTTGGTGATCCAAGCCAAGCGAGCGGCGTCGTTCGCAGCGGCAACGGCAACCCACACGCCACTGGATCCGGAGATGGGGATGTGCTGCCCATGGGCGGCGTGACGAACTCCAGAGATCGGAGGACGCCTTCTAGGACTCCCGCGTCGGCGCAAGCGTCACGGCCTTCGCAGGTCGTGTGCGATGAGCAGCGCCATGGCGCTGGTGGTTCAGGGCGTCCCCATGAAAGGACTTCTACGCATCGATCCCAAGGTGCGCAGGCCCAGCATGCACGTCAAACTGCCGGTGGAAGTGGCACGCGGTCGCGTGATCGTGGCGGTGCTCCTTCTAACATTGTTAGGAGTCAGAGCACCTCACGTACCTCGCACCTGTCGCCGCCGCCTACGCCAGCGGAAGCTTTGGCACGTGCGCAGCTGCTCCTCGATTTCCCTCCTGCTCTAGAGAAGATGGAGGAGTGGCGATCTACTATCCAGAGCCTCATTGGCTTCGCCAACAAAGATGAGCCGCAGGAGGCAGGGCCCTCACAACGGCGGGCCATCGATCCGGCGCGAGCCGATGCGGAGAAGACCGGAGGCGGTGCGACCACGGTGCACTCCCCTCCATGACACCAGCCGCGGTCGGCAACCCGGTGGACTGATGGCCGTGATGATGATTCCACGGCGTCGTCCGATCCACGGATGCGCTGCGACCAGCGTCAAGTTCTCCAGGAACGAAGCAAAGAGGACACTCGAACTACCATCGAGCGGCGACGGGAAGCGCGCCATCAATCTGATAAGCACGCAGGGCCCGCTGTCGACAAGCCTGCGCCAGGGAACGCAGGCGACTTGCCTTACGAGGTAGGTTCTCCAGCGTTTACCCATGAGCAACGGCAAGTCCAGTGGCCCAATTCCCGAACCTTCAAGCCAGAGGTCCCGGAGAAATATGACGGCAAGACTCACCCCTCGGAGTTCTTGAGCATCTACACCATTGCGGTGCAGGCTGCCAGGGGCCGAGATGACAAGATACCTGCCAACTACTTCCCGTTGGTGCTCAAACCCAACGTCAGGTCGTGGTTGATGCATCTGCCGGAGAATTCTATTTCTTCTTGGTCAGATCTGTGCCATCAGTTCGTTGGCGCCTTTGTTGGAGGCCACCAAGCTCCTGGCCAAGAGAGTGATTTGCATCTCATCCCTCAGAAGGAGGGCAAACCCCTGTGCAAGTTTATCCAGAGATTTAGCCGAGTGCAATACAATATTCCCGACGTTCACCCTGCCGCTGTTGTTAGCGCGTTTCATCAGAACGTGCGTAACCGCAAAATGCGTGAAGAGCTGGCGATGAACAAGGTCAGGAGTATTGGCGAGCTTTACGCTTTGGCCGACAAGTGTGCTCGAGCTGAAGAAGGGAGGAAACTCCCTGGCGAGGGTGTTGGCGCAGGGGACGAATCAAAAGATGACGACGCTACGACCCCGCCAAAGAAAGGCCGTCGGCGGAACAAGAAGCGTAGAGGCAAGGCCGTGCTTGCTGTCGAGGAATCCGGCAACCCCGGCACCGCCAAGAAGGCCAAGGTTGACGACCCCGGCAAGGAAGTTGCCGGGTGCGCCTCCTGCCAGGCCTTGGCGGCTGCCGACAAGTCAGAAAGCTCCGGCAAGCAGTATTGCAAGATCCATCGCACCAAGGGCCACGATCTCCAAAACTGCCGGCAAGTTGAGCAGCTTGTTGAGAAGCAGAGAGCTGAGTATGAGAGACGAGACAAGGAGAAGGCCCAGGACGGTGCTGAGGGGTCCGGCAAGAAGCACGGTGGCCGAGGGGGTCGCCGCGGCAAGGCCAAGCAACAGAGGGAGAGGCCCACTCGAGGCCGTGACAAAGAAGAGGATGATGATGATGGAGAAGATGATGAGTCCAGTGAGCAAGAATTTCAGAAAGCTACAGAGGCCATGTGCATCGACGGAGGCGCCTCGTTGCATTCTTCCCACCGTCGACTTAAACAGTGGGTGCGAGAGGTTAATGCAACGGAGCCATCGTTCGATGCGCGTAAACCCCTGAAGTGGTCCAACACGCCTATCATTTTTGACGCCGAGGATCACCCTGATCGCACAACCGCAGTCAGGTGCTTGCCATTGTTGGTCTCACCGACAATCCGCAACCTCAAGGTGACGAAAATGCTAGTTGACGGTGGGGCCGGACTGAACCTAATCTCGCCGGACGTGCTCAAGAGGCTCCAAATTCCTGATGAAGATCTCGAGGAAACGGGCACGTTTCAAGGGGTCAATCCAGGAAGGACCCAGCCAAAGGGCAAGATTATGTTACCGGTGACATTTGGTAGCGAGCTCAACTACAGGACAGAGAAGGTAGTGTTTGATGTCGCCAAGATCCCTATGTCGTACAATGGGATCCTTGGCCGCCCAGCGCTGGCTAAGTTCATGGCGGCATCACACTATGCGTATAATGTGCTGAAGATGCCCGGGCCGTTGAGTGTCATCACTATTCACTCCGACAAAAAGGATGCGCTCATCTGTGCCGACCAACTCTACGGGAAGCAGTTGCAGCACCTGCCGTCAAGGCATCTTCTCCTGCCGCTGGAACTCCCGGGGGGGGGAGAAGAAGACCGGCAAGAATCTTGGCGCAAACTCCGGCAAGCGCACCTCCTCGGAGTGCTGCGCTTCCGTTGAGGATGCACCAGAGAGTTCCAACGGCAAGAACAAGAAACCCAAGGCTGCTCCACCAGAGATCAAGAAGGTGCCTGTCAGGGAGGACGGAACGGGAGGAACTTTCACCATAAGTTCCACCCTAGATGACAAATAGGAAAGCGCGCTCGTTGCCTTCCTGCGGGCGAATGTCGACGTGTTTGCATGGCAACCGTCTGACATCCCCGGTGTTCCCAGGGAGGTAATTGAGCACCACCTTGCTGTCTGTCCTCACGTGCGGCCCGTCAAGCAGAGGGTCAGGAAGCAAGCCTTGGAGCGGCAAGAATTCATTGCCGAAGAAATCAGGAAGCTAGAAGCGGCAGGATTGGTCAGAGGAGTGCTTCACCCAACGTGGTTGGCCAATCCGGTTGTAGTGCGCAAGGCGAATGGGAAATGGAGGCTGTGTATTGATTATACAGATACCAATAAAGCCTGTCCAAAAGATCCCTTTCCCTTGCCACGCATCGACCAGATTGTGGACTCCACCGCTGGTTGTGACCTACTGTCGTTCCTTGATGCCTACTCAGGGTACCATCAGATCTTCATGGCAAAAGAAGATGAAGAAAAGACCGCATTTATCACCCCATGTGGTACGTATTGTTTTATACGAATGCCTTTCGGGTTGAAAAGTGTTGGTTCTACATTTGCGAGAGCGGTCTAAATTGGTTTTGAGCCTCAGCTCCATAGAAATATGGAAGCATACATGGATGACATAGTGGTCAAAACCAAGGACAAAGCGACGCTCATACAAGATCTAGAAGAAACATTTGCAAATCTGCGCAAGATCAATTTGAAGCTCAATCCTGAGAAGTGCGTGTTTGGTGTTCCTTCCGGCAAGCTTCTCGGGTTCTTTGTATCTCAGCGAGGGATCGAAGCGAACCCCGACAAGATCAAAGCTATTGAGCAGATTGAAGCGCCAAGACGCGTCAAGGATGTACGTCGTCTTGCCGGCTGTGTTGCTGCCCTAAGCAGGTTTATTTCCAAATCTGCTGAGCGTGCCCTGCCCTTTTTCAAAATTTTAAAGAAGGCAGGTCCAATGAAATGGACTCCGGAAGCGGAGGCTGCGCTGCAAGATTTTAAGAAATACCTTTCTTCTCCGCCAATACTAGTCGCGCCTAGGCCACAAGAGCCGTTGCTGCTGTATCTAGCAGCGACAAATCAAGTGGTTAGTGCTGCGTTAGTGGCACAGAGAGAAGCTGATGAGGAGGCAACACCAGCGGCAGGACTGCCAAGTGATGCGGCGGGATCTTCCCCGACAAGAATTGGTCCCGGCAAGACAGGATCTGCGCAGTTAGAAGAACCAGTGCAAAAGAAAAAGATGGTGCAGCGCCCAGTTTATTTTGTTAGCTCCCTTTTGCAAGGAGCTAGGTCAAGATACTCTGGTGTGCAGAAGTTGCTTTTTGGCCTCCTTATGGCCTCAAGGAAGCTGCGCCATTATTTTCAAGCACATGAAATTACCGTCGTCACTCGCTTTCCGTTGCAACGGATTTTGCGAAATCCAGAGGCAACCGGCAGGATTGTGGAGTGGGCGTTGGAATTGTCAAGCTTTGGTCTCAAGTTTGAAAGTACTTCGACAATTCAGAGCAGGGCCTTGGCAGAGTTCATTGCGGAATGGACCCTAACGCCAGACGAAGAAGTTTAAGAAATGACTCTCCCCGGCAAGGAAATTGATCAAGAATGGGTTATGTACTTTGACGGGGCTTTCTCGCTGCAAGGCGCCGGTGCTGGTGTGCTGCTTGTCGCACCCACCGGAGAGCACCTCAAGTATGTAATCCAGATGCATTTCCCCCGGGAGAGTTCGACAAACAACACTGCGGAGTACGAGGGGCTACTTATCGATCTCAGGATCGCGGCAGACCTTGGTATCAAGAAGCTCGTCATCAGAGGTGATTCGCAGCTTGTTGTCAGGCAAGTTAACAAGAATTATCAGAGTCCATTGATGCAAGCTTACGTGGATGAAGTGAGAAAAATGGAAGAGCGCTTTGACGGTCTGCAAATGAAGCACATTCCTCGTGCCAAAAACAGTGTTGCCGACGACCTGTCAAAGCGCGCTGCCCTCAAGTTGCCTGTGGAACTAGGAACTTTTGTGCTCCATTTGACTCAACCATCTATGGCGCCATCAATGAGGCAAGAAAAGAGAAGAAAGTTGAATTCTGGACAGTACTTTCCGGCAGAGCTCCCTGGAGCCGCCGGCAAGGAACTTGCCGGGATCAGCGACAAGCCTGCTGGGGAACAACAGGCTCCGGCGGAACCTCACGCTTTCGCCGTCGAGACAAATGTTCCCCCGGCGGAAGAGATGCCTTTAGTCCTAGCTGTCGAGCCC
Organism: Thinopyrum elongatum; assembly: GCA_011799875.1. NCBI lineage: Eukaryota > Viridiplantae > Streptophyta > Magnoliopsida > Poales > Poaceae > Thinopyrum > Thinopyrum elongatum. Next base: position 127,210,453 of record CM022297.1, read on the forward strand.
TAGGCTCCAGCATGGGCACAGCACATTGTCCATTTCCTTCAGACAGGAGAACTCCCTGAGGAACAGGAAGAAGCGGAAAAAGTAGCCCGTCAGTCTGCTATGTACCAGTTCGTTGATGACGTCCTGTACAAAAAGAGACCAAACGGTGTGAAATTGAAGTCCATTCCTCAGGAGGATGGACTAGAGCTGTTGGCAGAGATACATGGAGGCATATGTGGCTCTCACATAGGATCAAGAGCACTTGTCGGGAAAGCATTCCGGCAAGGTTTCTTTTGGCCCACCGCTCTCCAGGATGCAACTGCACTAGTAACCAAGTGTGAAGCGTGCCAGTTTCATTCAAAGAAATCACATTAGCCAGCTCAAGCTCTTCAGACGATCCCTCTCTCCTGGCCATTTTCGGTCTGGGGGCTCGACATACTGGGCCCCTTCCCCCGTGCTACCGGGGGCTTTGAGTACTTGTACGTTGCGATCGACAAGTTCACAAAGTGGCCGGAGGTGGAAGCGGTGAGAAAGGTGACAGCACAATCAGCCGTCAAGTTCTTTAAAGGAATAGTTTGCCGTTTCGGTGTGCCCAACAGGATCATCACCGACAACGGCACGCAATTCACAAGTCGCACCTTCATGCAGTATGTCCAAGACCTTGGCGGCAAAATTTGTTTTGCCTCTGTTGCTCACCCAAGAAGTAATGCCAAGCGGAGAGGGCTAATGCTGAAGTGCTGCGCGGTCTCAGGACCAGAACTTTTGATAAGCTGAAAAAGTGCGGAAGGCGCTGGATTGATGAGTTGCCGGCGGTTCTTTGGTCAATCAGAACGACACCAAATCGAGCCACCGGCCAGACGCCCTTCGCTCTGGTCTACGAAGCGGAAGCAGTTCTCCCCACGAAACTCATATACGGATCACCTCGAGTGCTCGCTTATGATGAGCTTGAGCAAGAGCAACTGCGGCAAGATGACGCTGTGCTCCTTGAGGAGAATCGTCTTCAGGCTGCTGTGCGAGTTGCACGCTACCAGCAAGCTTTGCGTCGCTACCATAGCCGCAAAGTTCATGCCCGAAGTCTTGAGGAAGGCGACCTTGTTCTTCGACGGATTCAGTCCGCCAAGAATTCAAACAAGTTGACGCCGAAGTGGGAAGGCCCTTATCGGGTAGTACGAGTCACCAGGCCCGATGCTGTCCGCCTGGAGACCGAAGATGGCGTTCCAGTGAGCAACTCCTGGAATATCGAGCATCTTCGCAAGTTCTACCCATAAGGCGCGGTTGCCGGGGGCCCCCGGCAACCACCTTTTTGTACAAGTCTTGTCGGCAAGGCATGTGATCCTTTGTACAAAGCCAGGCGCAGACCCTGAGCCCAGATGAATAAGTTTAAGTGTTGTGCATTTCCTTATCGATTTCCATGTTCATATATATATATATATATATGCATGCTTGTCTAAGATGTTGTATGACACTTGTTCCCGGTAAGTACTAACGAACCGCCAAGGTTCCATATCTTTATTTTCTCTTCTTTCTTTGTCTCAAAAGATAGAAGGATTCCTCGCGTGCACGTTTGCCGGGGCGGGGGGGGGAGGGGGGAATGAAGATATGAGTACCAGTGGGCGACGTTCAGAATTGACGCCTTACCGGAGGAAGAACAACGACAGAAAGCTAAGTTATAAAACTTTAAGCAAGTTTCTTTTATTATGAAGTTATTTTCCTTAGACGATTTCGACTTTTGTATGGAAAACCTGCACGCGAAGGAATCCTTGTCGTAATCGGTTGCGCCCTTATTTTGTTTCGAGTCCTCTCAACAATTTAAGTGGCTGCGCTGAGAACGCCAAGGTGTCTTGCCGGCCGCTGCACCTCCAGCAGGCTACTGAAGTCCCGCACCCAGCGCTCATGGCAGGTTGCGCGCCGGCAAGTTTTCAGTAAGCGTAGGGTGTACTCCGTACATAAAGGAATCAGACAAGGGAAATAGCATGCATATACCCAAACATACGCAAGTTATATTACATCAATAAGTTGCCGTAGTTCTAACACAAGACTTGATTGTCTTTTGGCATGGAATGGTGGCGACAAGGAAAAATGAGGCAGCTAGTCCCTGCGTTGGCCCTCGACCCTCTTGATCGAATCTACCTTCTCAAGGATGGGCACGACAAGCTCCTCAAGTGCCCTGAGATCTGCATCCTTCGGCAAGCGGTCGAGCACGTTGGTGAGATCAACGCCAGGGTTCTTATGCACCACCTTGACGAGTACTTTGCGGAGGACGGCCCGGCAAAGTTTACGGGATTCATTGGCCAGTTGGGTCACTCGGTTGGACTGTAGCAGCTTCAAAGCGTCAATAATGCTTTCGAAGAACATGGTCAACCTGGCGCTCGAAGATATCCTTTCTTCGGAGGAATACCTGAAGTTTTGCAACCCATCCTGGCCCATGGTTGACAATTGTGCTGTGAGCCTCTCCGTGGTGTCGACAAGGCGATCAGTCCAGATTTTCACACCCTTCTCATAGTCAATTTGGGCAGCGGCAGCGCTCTTAAGCAAGTTCTTCTCTTCCTGAAGATCTTTGCTTAGGGCCTTCTCGCGGGCCCTGTCGTCCTTGAGGGACTTCTCCAGCATGGTCAGCTTTAGCTTCAGATCGGCAATAGCATCGTTGGCTGAAGAGAGCTGCTTGGTCTTGTCGGACATGGCAACTTGCATCTCCGCCAGGCTGTGGAGAGTTTTCTCCCTGTCCCCTTTGAGCGTCGAGAGCTCCTTGCCGTGTTCTTCAAGATCCACTTCCAGCTTCTTCACTTTGTCGCTCAGCTCATTCTTGGCGGCCTCTGCAGCCTCGACAGCATCGACGACCTCCTTGAGCTTGCCGGCGTGATCTACAGTAAGAGCTTCGAGCACCTCCTTGTGCTTTCGCTCCAGCTCCTGGATCCGCTGCGCGATAAGCTTATCGATCTCCTCATCTTTGCCGCGAAGCTTGGCGGCGAGCGCCTGCTCACGTGCGGCAAGATCTTCTTCATGAGCATCAAGCGCAATGCGACGCTCCGTCAGGAGAGCATCTTCAGCGGCAGTTCTTTGTGCAGCTTCCTCTTGCGCCTTCTCCATGTCAGATTGTTTCAAGAGGAGCTCCGTCCAGCTTTGGCTCACTTGTTCCCGGCTGGCAGTCAACTCCTGAAGAGCCTCGGCGTACCAGATCTGCGTCTGCTCAACGCGCTTCTGAAGGCCTGCTTCGGCTGCTTCGACAACTGCCATTCTGGAATCTGCCTTCTCTTTTCGAGCCCGGTGGAGTGCTTGGAGCTTCCGGAAATTTTCGCCCATGGCCTGGAGGAGCTGATCCTCTTCAGATTTGCCACTGCTGGCGCTTGGATCATCAATGATTTTGAGCCCGGCAGCGGTGATGATTTCTTCATCAAAGGTTTCCCCTTCAGTCGGTGTTTCAATATTTGCCGTGCCCAGCAAGTTGATGAATAGGTTGTCGCCAACCTTGAGATATTTGCTCGATGAGGGAGTTTCGGATGTCGATGGTTGGTCCTCGATGTTCGTCTCGCCGGTGGCTGAGGGCTCTGTGGCTGATGTAGCGCCTGGCGCTCCTGCGGCAGGAATGCCGTCAGTGTGGTCATCAGTTTCCTCGCCGGCCCTCTCGGCAGATTCCTTGGCGGCTTCCTCGGCAACAGTTTCGCTGACCTCGACAATGGCGTCTTTGGCGGCCTCGCTAGTGGCGATCCTGTTAGCCTCAGCGGCGGCATCTCTGGCGGTCTCCTCGATGACAACGTCGACATCCATGTGTTCCATCACAGGGAATTCTGGAGGATGAAGGAAGGAAACAAAATAAGATCAAGGTTGAAGTTCAAGAAGACAAAAAGAAAGAAAGATAAAGAAAAGGATAGCAAGCGTTCTAAGGCAAACAGTTACCTGCGTCGAGTTGTTGAGAGGTGGCCTCGCCCCTCCCGGCAACATTGGCTGCCGGGGAAATGTTGCCGGTGCCCATGCATACCGGTTCCTCCTCAACCAAGATAGGCTCGTCGATGGTAACTCTTGCCGGGGATGCGCTTGTGGGCGGCGCGGTTGACGGAGGTGGCACGACGGGGGCGTTTTCCACCTCTCCATGTTGCTGTTCTTCTCCTGCAAGCCCGAAGATATCAGCGGCAAGGGTAAAAACCTCAGCGCCTGCCGGCGGAAAACAAGTGGAGAACTCACGCTGGGGGCTGCGCTAAGGGCTGAGCCCCGGGCTGATGACGACAATTTCCGGCGCGCTCGTAGAGCCAGCCGGGGGCTCATCACCCGTGGAAGTCCTCGACCTCTTCGCCGCCCTTTCCGCCAAGGTTTCTGTATCACTGCAGAGACAGGACAAAGCAAGGCTATGAGATTACTCCAAAATTTTGGGAGATAAAGGCTATGACAGGATACTTACTCTTCCTCTTCTCGTTCCGGGCTAAAGCCGGAGATGTCGAAATCGACCTCCATTGCAGTGTCCGTGTGAGGGGGCAGAGGAGGGGTCCTGGGTCGCTTGGCTGTAGTAGGCGCGGGGAATTGGCATGATTCTGCCACCTCAGCCTCCGGTGCGGTCGTGTGAGACGCCCCTGCCGCCTCAGCAGTTGCCGCAGGTGCGGGTCTCGCGCGCCGCGCAGGTTGCTATCGAACTCCTTGTCGCGGCGTAGTCTTGCCGGCCGCCTTCTTGCCAGGAGCCTCACTGCTCGAAGAGGGTTGGCTTGCCAGGATGCCAGAAGCGGCCTTTCGAAGAACGCGCTTGGTCTTCTTCGGAGCTGGGGGCTCCTCCTGCGGCTCTTCTTCGGCTACGTCCTTGTCGGACGAGCCCTCGGCGGCCGCGCTGCTCTGTTCCCCGGCAGCCTCAGCTTCCCCGGCAAGATTTTCTTCGATCACAACCTCCGCGCCGCTGGTTTCCCATTCCGTGAAACTGACGCTACCGGCCTCCGCGGCAAGATTCGCTTCTTCCACCCTAGTGGCAATATACGCCACTTCTTCATCAGTGGTGGCGCGAATGAGGCCCGTCTCTTCCCGGATGGCCCTCTTAACAAGTTGTCGAAGAACTTTTGTGCTTCCTCCTCGGTTGGCTCGGCCCAAGTCGCGTCAAGACCATGGGCGTTGAACATTGGCATGAAGGCGATGATTGACCCCAGGGCGGAGTTGTTGCACAAAGGGACAATTCTTGCCGGCAACCGATGTTTGTCATCGCGCTGGAATAGTTTGTGGCGGAGAGCGCCGAGCTGCATGGCCGTCAGATTGTTGTTCAATCCAGGGCGCAGCCTCATGATGTCCGCTGCGTTCCGGTACTCCCAAGCTGGTCTTCCCTTGCTCTGTAGGGGGGCGATGCGGTGGCGGAGGAAATCGAAGCCAATCATCTCCATTGTGAGCCCGGCAGCTTTCAGGCGAAGAATCCTGGTGGTGGCGATCGTGAGCCTCTCGTCCTCTGCGGCGAGATCGCTTCAGTCACTGCCGCGGACCGCCTTCTGCTGTCGAGGCAAACAGAACAGATGGGGATCTGCTTCCTTGATCCAGCACCACTCAGACCGCCATTCATCCCACTTCTCGTGGTAGACCCCATCTGGGTATATCTCCTTATTCCAAGCCCGTGGAATCCAGGTGATAGAACCGGAAAGGGCCTCCCCCTTTTGGATGCGAGGAATAAAGTAATGGCGGAAGAGGGCAGTATTGGGAACTACTCCGGCAAAGTTTTCGCAAAGATGAGTGAAGACGGACATGCACATTACGGCGTTCGGCGTGAAATCAAGAAGATGGAAGCCGTATGTGTACATAATGTCGTTGAAGAAGTCAGAGAACGGAGGACAGAGTCCGCAATAGAAATAAACGGTGAAGAAGTGATATCTGTCAGGTCCGCTCTTGGAACAAGAACCTGGAATCACGCGAGTTGCGGGATGAGCTTGCGTCTCCTTCGCCCACATGCACTGGTACCGGTTCTTTAAGGCCCTCGCATCGAGCGTCGGAGCAAAGACGACGTACTTCTTCCGCATCTTCACCAGATCGCTCTCTGGGACGTCGGCCTTCGTCTCCTTGCTCTTTCCTTTGCCCTTGCTAGCCTTGGGCGGCATGGCGATTGCGAGGGCGGAGGCTGAGGATAGAGCGGGCGCGGAAGCGAAGAGCGGATAAGGAGAAGTCTGGCTTTGAGCTCGAGAAGGGGAAAACAATGGCAGAGTCCAGATTGAGAAGAAGGGGTAAATAGGCTGCGCCTCTGCAGTTTCCCTTTTTATGGGGAAGGAGCAAGGCCGCCTCTTTTACTCCCCAATGTAAATACGCCTCTGCAGGCGCTCTATAGTTGCAGCCTTTCAGTGCACGCTTCCCACGTCGCGCACTTAGCGCGCGTAGTGGGGGGCACTGTAAGCGGGATATTGACGAGCAGTTAATTCCCTGCCACCCGTGCCCGTGCAGTGTTTGGGCCTAGCCCAACAACGCCTCGCACTCGTGTGTGGCCTAGGCCCGAGGGCTCCTGTCGGTGTACTAAGTATTGGGCCATTAGTACCCCGTACTTGTGCACGGGCAGTTGTAGCCATACTCGCGGCCAGGCTTGTCGGGGAACAGTTGGAGGTTAATTCAAGTTATCGAAGAAACACTCAAGTCAAGGATCTGAGGATCAGCAGATAAGAAGAGCTGAAGACCGAAAGCCAGCTTCCCTGGCAAGATCTTGCCGGGGTGGCCTGCGAAGCCCGGCAAGATTTCACGCCCGGCAAGATTCAGCGCCCGGCAAGATTCTGCCACTGTGCCACCGCTTCAGCACAGCAACCAGCCTGGCATTCTGGGTCCTTCTCTGGATGCGTGGCAACGCGCAAGTGGAGGAGAGCTTAAGCGGTGCTGATGGGATGGCCCCTTTTTCCATCCCCAAGAAAATGAGGACACCTAAACGGACACCTCATGGTGCATTAAATGCATTCATCCTAATCCGTCAGTGGTTAGGTATGATGACCCTGTAGCTACTTTACAGCTCAATGTATGTACATTTTGCCACTGTGGTGACCCCTTTGGAGCGTATAAAAGGAGGCCCAAGGCAACTGCTACAGGGGAGGAGGATCTTCTGGCCCATCCTGCATGTGTAGCTGCTCTTTGAATGTACTGTTCATCGCAAGCGCTCCTGGAGCTTGGGCTCAAGAACACTCTTAATAAAACAAGGCAGGAGTAGGGTTTTACGCTGATTAGCGGCCCGAACCTGGGTAAAATCGCGCCGCGTCGATCATTGGTTCTGCTCTTTGTGCATACCTCTCTCCCTGTCGAATCGTAAAGGGGTCCTTTGGGATCCCATAGGTGTCGCACGCCGACAGATAGATTGATCGGAAAGAATAGCTTTGAGGTGGTTTCGTACCCTACAAACAATTTCTTCTTATGTTCTCTGCTAGATAAGAACTTTGGAGTGATTCTTCATCGCACTTTGAGGGATGGTTATATGATCCAATTAGATTAGCATTGTTGAGAGATTGCACTAGCGAAAGTACGGACCCTAGGCCTTGTTTTCAAGCATTGCAATACCATTTGTGATCCGTTTTACCAATTGCTACCTTGCTGTTTTTTTATTTTCAGATTACAAAAATATATTTCTACCATCCATATTACACTTTTATCACCATCTCTTCACCGAACTAGTGCACCTATATAATTTGCCATTGTATTGGGTGTGTTGGGGACACAAGAGACTTTTTATTATTTGGTTGCAGGGTTGTTTGAGTGAGACCATCTTCATCCTACACCTCCCACGGATTGATAAACCTTAGGTCATCCACTTGAGGGAAATTTGCTACTGTCCTACAAAACTCTGCGCTTGGAGGCCCAACACGAGTCTACAAGAACAAGTTGTGTAGTAGACATCACGGTACTACCTCTCTGGAAGAACTACATCTCGTGTTTTTCTCTCTCGTTGGGCTGTTTTGACCGTGCTAAGCGGTAGTACCGCTCCTCCAAGCGGTAGTACCGCTTGTGCACGACCTGAGCACATAACGGTTGGATTCGGGAGGTCCTATAAAAGGGGGTCTTCTTCCCCATTGAACCTTATGTCTTGAGCTCGTGTTCTTCCCCCATTGTTGACCTTCTTCGAGTTTGCTTTCTCTCAATCCCTCCATGGATTCTTGCTAGTTTTTGGGGGAAAAGAGAGAGGAGATCTAGATCCACATTTCCACCAATCACTTTCTCCTTTATGTGAGGGGAACCCCTTGGATCTAGATCTTGGAGTTCTTTGTGTTCTCTTCTTTGTTCTTCCTCTCATTTTCCTCCCTAGCATTAGTTGCTTTGGTGGGATTTGGGAGAGAAGGACTTGGGCACTCCGTGTGCCCTTGCCATTGCATTTGGTGCATCAGTTTGAGTTCTCCACGGTGATACGTGGAAGTTTCAAGTTGAGAAGCTTATTACTCTTGGGTGCTTGGTACCCTTGAGCTTGTTCCTCTTGGGTGCCTTGGTGCCCTAGACGGTTGGTGGTGTTCGGAGCTCAATCATTGTGGTGTAAAGCTCCGGGCAAGCGTCAGGGTCTCCAATTAGGTTGTGGAGATCACCCCGAGCAATTTGACGGGTATCGGTGACCGCCCCCAAGGGTTGCCAAAGTGTAAGGGTTCGTTGACCGCCCCCAAGGGTTTCCATTTGTACGGGTTCGGTGACCGCCCTCAAGGGTCCCTTAGTGGAATCACGGCATCTTGCATTGTGCGAGGGCGTGAGGAGATTACGGTGGCCCTAGTGGCTTCTTGGGGAGCATTGTGCCTCCACACCGCTCCAAACGGCGATTAGCATCCGCAAGGGTGTGAACTTCGGGATACATCGTCATCTCTGCGTGCCTCGGTTCTCTCTTAACCGAGCCCTTTACTTATGCACTTTACTTTGTGATAGCCATATTGTTTCATGTCATATATCTTGCTATCACCTAGTTGTTTATCTTGCTTAGCATAAGTTGTTGGTGCACATAGGTGAGCCTAGTTGTTGTAGGTTTTGTGCTTGACAAATTAACCGCTAGGTTTATTCCGCATTTGTTCAAGCCTAAATCGTAATTATTTTAAAGCGCCTATTCACCCCCCTCTAGGCGACATCCTCGATCTTTCAATTGGTATCAGAGCCTTGTCTCTCTTTACTAGGCTTAACCGCCTAGAGAGTAAAGATGTCTACTAGGGGATTAGGATTCTCTGACACGATGGCACAAATTTTGATGTTTGGGCTATTCGCATGCTTAATCTCTTTAGGGTCATGGACCCAAATTTAGAGCGAATTGTAGATATGGGTTTTTCTCCTCCGAAGGATCCCCAAAGATTATCTTTAGAGGATGAGAAAAACTCTTATTTCAATGCTCAAGCTTCTAATGTGCTTTTCGATGCTTTGAGCAATGTAGTTATATTTCAACTCATGCCATTCCGGGATGCTCATGAGTTGTGGACAAAGCTTCAAGATAAATATGGTGTGTCCAAGATTTGTGGGGATGATTGTTCTCCCTCCACCTCCGGCTGTGTTGCCTTCTCAACTTCTTCTACTTCACCTACATGTGGATTGCCACAAGGTAATGCTATGGTGAGTAGTGTCGGTCATTGCAATAATGATAATGTGCTTGTTCTTGATGATCCTTCATCACTATCTTATTGCAATGGTCCTTCTTTGGACCTTAACACTTCAAGCACTCTATATGGTTCATATGTTAGTGTTGATAGTCCTTGCCTATCATGTAGAAATGGCTTGACTAAATCTCATGATGATATGCTTGCTATATCTTGTTGCCATGATAAAAATTCTTGTATTTCCTCTAGTTGTTGTACTAACAATGTAGAGGAAACCCAACACTCCATGGAACAAGATGTGGTCTTGAATGGTGCCTCAAGGGATCCTACATCATCATCTATTGCTTTTTGCCTTATGGTTAAGGCTTCAAAGGTATCTCCTACTTTGAATCCTAATATTTCTCTTGATGATGATGTTGATGCTAAAGAGGATGAGAATATTGATGAAGAGAATGATAATGTTGCCTCCTTAAAAATTAAGGGGGAAATGATTTTTAAAGCTCTTCATAAAAATAAAATTGCTTGTTCCAACTTCATGGAAATCATGTCTATTGCCATTGAGGGCAAGAAATATATTGAGGAGTTGGAATCTCATCTCAAGGAGCATGAGGCCACCATTGAGAAAATGGAAGATCATGAGCGTGATTACGCTAATGAGATTGCGGACCTATCTCAAGCTCTTGAACTTGAACAAACCACCAAGGAATCTCTTGAGGAGACTTTTGCTCTAGAATTATCTAGAGTGAGGGAATCTCATGATAGAGCTCTTGAGGTGACCAATGTTTTTTAAACTAAAAATGAGAAGCTTGAATTTGCGCATGCTAAACTCCTTGAGGACTTTGGGCACCTCGAAAATGGCTCAAGGGTCATTAAGAGTGAGCTCATCGGACTCACCGAGTCTCATGCACAACTTAAAGCTTCATATTCAAAAGAGCTTGCAAAGTTGTCTTCTCCTCTTGTTGTTAATGATGATGCTTGTGCTACTAACTCTATTTCTTGTGAAGCATCCATTTTGAAGGAGAATGTTGAGCTAAGGGCTCAACTTGCATTGCTATCTAGCAATTATGGGAAATTGGAAGAAAGTCATGAAAAGCTTTCTAGGTCTCATGATGATCTTCTAGTATCCCATAATGTGCTAAAGTTAGCTCATGAGGCTATGACTACTAAGGTAACATCTAGTGAACCTCATGTGGATACTAGCACTACCTCTAGTCAAAATGCTATATTGTCATGTGCTAGTCCTTGTAATTCATCTATGCATAACATTGGTACATCTTGTGATGAATTGCTTTCCTTGCCTTGTTGCTCTAACGATGAAGCTTGTACTTCCTCTAGTACTTGTGTTGCCACTAACCATGTAGAGGAAATCGAAGAGCTCAAGGCCCAAGTCACTTCTTTGAAGATTGACTTGCAAAAGTGTCATGAAGGGAAGTCCACACTCAACAATATCTTGAGTGTGCAAAAATCCCCCAATGACAAAGGTGGACTTGGATTCAACTCCAATAGGAAGAAGAAGTCCAAGAGCAACAAGAAGAAGGGCCAAAAACAAGTCAAGAATTCAGCCAAGATTATTTGCCTCAAGTGCAAAATTGAAGGGCATCATGTTAGATCTTGCCCATTGAAGAAGAAGACCATTAGTGACAAGCAACAAGGGAAGCGGCCACAAGTTCATCCTCATGCTCAACCTCAAGTTGAAGAAAGGCCTCTTCCCAAGAAGACTCAAGCTAATGCTTCTCAAGATGAGAAATCAAGTGAGAAGAAAGTGAAGAGTAGACGTTGCTACCTATGTCATGAGAAGGGTCACCTTGCTTCTTCATGCACAAATGGTACCTTATCCAACCCGATTCTCATTGATGATATTTATTCTCTTCGGAAGGATAAGGTTGGCAATGTGGTTGCCAAGTTTGTTGGTACTCAAAGTAGTGTCAAGCAAAGAACCATTTGGGTAGCCAAGCCTATTGTGACTAACCTCTTAGGACCCAACTTGGTTGGGGACCAACAAGCTCAAACTTGACCAATAGGTGACAATGGAGGGCATTGGAGACTTGGCTACATTATGAAGAATTAAGGGGACTTCATCATTCTTATTGTCTCAAGCCAAGTCAATTGGGTTATCAAGTTTCTATCTTATATCCAATGTGCCTCCTTGCAGTAACTTGTACTTAAATTGTTTACATTGAAAGTTACTTGCCCCTTTGCATGTTTTGGTTTTGTTCCTTGCATGTGTTTGTATATGTTGTGTCTCCAAATTGCTTATGTGTATGTTGGTTTGCACATCATGTACTTGTGTGTCGTACATTGAGCCTTTGTGCATCTTGGTTGTATCTTAGTTGGCTCTTGTGAGAGATTAATGGAATATCCCATTGTGGGGGAGTGATGTGCTTTGTGCACCTCACAATCCTATAAATGTGTGTACATGAGGAATACCATCTAGTATTGATATTACAAGATTATCTAGTCGCTATGTGGTATGTCTTCTCATGAGAAATTCAAATTCTAAATAGTCCATTAATTATCTCTTGTTGGATCCTCTTATTGCCTCTTGTTAAGTTTTTATTGGTATCACATTTATGGAGGAGTAATGTGCTATGTGCAAATTACAAGCCTAGAAAATGTGTACATTTGAGATATTGTCGCCTAGAATTGATATTGTAAATTATCTTGTTCCTAGGTGGCATGTTAGCTCTACAAGTTGCAATTTGCTTTTTTGTTTGGTGTGAAGATGATGTTGGATATCTTTGAAATCTACCACCGGAAATTATTTCCAAATACTTCCTGTCTCTTGACAATTGGTAATCATTTATGTGGTAGAAATTATTGATCATCTTTACATTGGCCTTTGCTTTTATTTGCCTTATCTCTTGCCTAGGATTGTGTCAACTCCCATTGTATTCCATACCACTTGTGGATATTGTTAATTCCTTGAGCTTGTCTATTGTTTTTATAGATATAGTGAAAGTGGTGATCCCATCTTGTGCATTTTGTATTCAAATGCAAATTATCTATAATGCACAATGCTTGGGGGAGCTGTCCTATTTTTCTTAGAACGCTCACCTTGTGATCCTTATCAAGTGTGTGTTGGTGGAACGCAAACCGTTTCTTTTTGGTACTTTGTGCCATCATGAAACTTTGTAGAGCGTTTGGTTTGTTTGGAACCATTCTCTCTTTTGGGAGTTCGACATCTTTCTTTCTGCGTGTATCAATGGATATCTCATTCCTTGATGTATCTTTTAATTGATATCTTCCAAGTGATGATTTCTCAATTTGGTATCCTTTTCACTTGGTATTCCTTTTTCATTTGGTGTTGGTTCTTGAAAGTCTTTAGCATGCATATTTACTTCATGTATTTTCTTTGGCATGCTTTCTTTCTTTGACCCAATATATAGGGGAAACTCCACCAAGTCTCAAATTGGATGAGATGTGCATGATATTTATTTTCATATCTATGTGCACATATTTATGTGGAGTTTGTCCTATGTATTGGTGTTTCTAACTCTTTGGTCCCAATGAGTTTGGGTACCATTTTGTTTGTGTTGTTGTTCTAGGAACAATTGGAGATGCATTGGATGCTCGGCTCACTCACAAGGAAGGTGGTGTCACCATATGCTTATTGGAGTCAAGCTAGGATGTTCAATGAACTACTATCTAATACCTTCAATTGGTATCTTCTACATCCTTCCAATGCTATCTCGGTAACAAGTATCTATTCATGCATTCCTCTCTTGCATTCAACCTTGTGTAGGTTGCATCTTGGCATGATATTCATTTCATCTTGTGATACTTGTTTCCTTTCTCAAAGCATCCCAACGATGATCTCTTGTTGCTAGTTGTGATGTCTTTGATGGAGGTGTGGTAGGAGTTCATTTATATACAATAAGACCATATCTAGCCATGTGCTATGCTTTCAAGCAAACATCTTATTGGTATATTTATGCCTTCCTTGTGGATATCTTGTTCTTTCCTTTGTGTAACTATTTCGTGTGTTCATATACACTTGAGAGAAGTTACATCTCTAGTTGATATCCTTATTCTTTCACGTCCACCTTTTTCCTTGGTGGTTTCGTGAAAGGATTTATCTTGAGTGCGGGTCTTATATCGTTGCACCTTGATGCACTCTTTTGTGGTGAAGATTCTTTTTCTCTTGCTTGTCTTGACGAGGCTTTCCATTTTTGGTATCCCTCCTCTTGACAAAGCCATCATTGTCTATCTTCACCATGGGTCGTCACAAGTTTTGGTTTTTAAGTTGCTTTTTGGAGAGCTTGTGAACCCATTTGCTAGTTGAGGGTGTGTGTGGGAAGGACATGTCTTGCACCTTGTATCTCATTTTTTAAGACTATGTTGATGCTTAATGCTCATCCATATATTAGTCTTATCAAGTGCTTTGCCATGACTCACACACATCCTTTTGGTTGAGCCCATTCGTAAGTTGCCTCTTTTACATGTTGCTCAACCATGTGCTTGTTGCAAGAGCTATGCCTTGTCTCTTATCTTAGCCCACTTGCACTTGTTGTGAGTTTCTATTGATTTTGGGGGAGTGATGATCCTATTTTGTGCACTTGGTATCATAATGCAAATATTCTAAGTAGTGCACAAATCATGGGGAGCTTCACTAGTGTCTTTAGAACACTCCGTTGCTCTCTTGCAAGTGTTAGGCTGAAATTTTCTATTTGCTCTCTTGCACTTGTCGTGAGGTTCTAGTGATTTTGGGGGAGTGACGATCCTATTTTGTGCTCGTTGCATCCAAATATAAAACTAAATAATGCACAAAACATGGGGAGCTTCTCTAGTTTCTATAGAACACTTCTATGATCTTATCATAATATCTTTTTTTTCATGTGGCTCGTAGGATCATTGGTTTAGTTGGTTCAATTGGTATCTTTTGATTGCTTGTTTCAATTGGTGTCTTTTGATTGCTTGTTTCTCTCTTTGTTATGTCTTTGTGGCATATCATCCTTTTGCAATCTTTGGATCCTCAATATAGTTTGTCTTCCTCCAAGTATTTATATTTGGGTATGTGTATTGCATTCCTCTCTTCTTGAGAAATACACAATTTATGGAGGAACACTTTTTATATTGGCCTTCTAAGCTTTTCGCCCATTTTGGCAATCGATGCCAATGGGGGAGAAGTTTCAGAGAGTTTTGTGGAGAAGTTTACAGAGTTATTTCTTCTTGCTTTGGTTTTGTTCCTTAGCATTTGCATCTCATACGCATGCATCATTGGTTGTTGCATTGCATGGTTGGTGATGCATAATTCCTTGTATAAACTCTCTTGAAAGTGATTGTCATCAATTACCAAAATGGGGGAGATTGAAAGAACATGTGGTGCCCCCATGTTTGGTTTTGGTAATTGATGAAAATCTCTATGGACTAATGGTTGTCTTGAGTTATATTTGAAGGATTTATCCATAGGAATTTCTTGAAGTCCATTTGTTGGTTTCAAGGAGTTTATATGTTGACCAATGTGCTATTCAAGGAATTATCCAAAGAGTGGTCATGTAGAAGACACGATACAAGATTGATCAAGACTAAGTCAAGAGTGAATCAAGTTGATCAACACACAAAGCGTACAAGATGTACCGAGAGGGATCAAGTGATCCCATGGTATGGTAAGCATTGTCCATTATGCTTTGTGTACTTACCCATGATCAACGTGTGAGTTCTATGTGGGGTTAGGTTTGTTTCCATGGGTTTGCATCAAGAGGAAGATCTCATACAACACATGGAGGATGACATCAAGTGGTGATCGTCATCAAGATTGCGGTGTGCAAGTTCAAGTGGAGCATCACGAAGAGATCATCCTTGAAGCTTGCTGTCCATTGTGGTGTCAATGGACTTGTGAAGATGTGCCAAAGAGTGGCTCACCCATAGTGGAGTATGGGGGAGCAATCAACTAGTCTTCATCGAGCCAACGCAACCAACAAAGGTGGTCCAACTTGAGGGAGTCAAGATCGTCATCATCTAGCTCAAGTGGACTATGTGCAAGGCAAAGGTTTGCCCTTGATAGGTTTTCTATTTTACCGGTCTCATGGTGGTAGTTGGGAGACCGGGTTATAGGATTGATTGCCGTACTATCAAGGGGGGCTCTCGATGAGTAGCTTGATCGTATCGTTCGTAGAGAGCTCAAACCATTGCATCCTTGCATCATCTTTATTGGTTCTTGTTTGGTTCTTCTCCTTGTGAGATTTGGAGCTTATGGTCATTTTCATGACAAGCTCGAGTTCATCGAAAACAGAGTTCACATGCATCTGCTATGATGTTTTCGATGTTGGGGTTTTTGCCGGTTCTCTTTGTGAGTCTTAGAGCTTATGGTCATCTTGATGACAAGCTCGAGTTCATCGAAAACGGAGTTCACATGCATCTTCTATGATGTTTTTGATGTTGGAGGTTATGCCGGTTCTTCTCTTTTGGAGGTTTCACTCTTGTATATCTTAGGCATACCTCCCCTGCCTCTTCTTACTATAATCAGTCGCTGTTAGATGCTACTGTCGTCATCTATCCAACAAGCTTGAGTTTGCTCAATTCGGAGCTCATATGCAGAAGTTGTGGTAGTTTAGGCTTTATTGCATCCTCTGTTTTCTCTGTTGTGTTCCTGAAAGCCTCAAGCGGTAGTACTGCTCTCTAGAGCGGTAGTACCGCTTGTAAGCGGCAGTACCGCGGCCCTGTGCCGCGCGTAGTACCGCTGCTTCTGGGGATGCATTTTTTCGTGTCGGGTTTCACGGTAGTAGAGCGGTAGTACCTCTTATAAGCGGTAAGCGGTACTACCTCTCCACCCGAGCGGTAGTACCTCTTATAAGCGATAAGCGGTACTACCTCTCCACCCAAGCGGTAGTACCTCTTATAAGCGGTAAGCGGCACTACCTCTCCCCAGAGCGGTACTACCTCTCTGGCAGAACTACAACTCGTGTTTTTCTCTCTCGTTGGGTTGTTTTGACTGTGCTAAGCGGTAGTACCACTCCTCCAAGCGGTAGTACCGCTTGTGCACGACCTGAGCACATAACGGTTGGATTCGGGAGGTCCTATAAAAGGGGGTCTTCTTCCCCATTGAACCTTATCTCTTGAGCTCGTGTTCTTCCCCCATTGTTGACCTTCTTCGAGCTTGCTTTCTCTCAATCCCTCCATGGATTCTTGCTAGTTTTGGGGGGAAAAGAGAGAGGAGATCTAGATCCACATTTCCACCAATCACTTTCTCCTCTATGTGAGGGGAACCCCTTGGATCTAGATCTTGGAGTTCTTCGTGTTCTCTTCTTCATTCTTCCTCTCATTTTCCTCCCTAGCATTAGTTGCGTTGGTTGGATTTGGGAGAGAAGGACTTGGGCACTCCGTGTGCCCTTGCCATTGCATTTGGTGCATCAGTTTGAGTTCTCCACGGTGATACGTGGAAGTTTCAAGTTGAGAAGCTTATTACTCTTGGGTGCTTGGTACCCTTGAGCTTGTTCCTCTTGGGTGCCTTGGTGCCTAGACGGTTGGTGGTGTTCGGAGCTCAATCATTGTGGTGTAAAGCTCCGGGCAAGCGTCAGGGTCTCCAATTAGGTTGTGGAGATCACCCCGAGCAATTTGACAGGTACCGATGACCGCCCCCAAGGGTTGCCAAAGTGTACGGGTTCGGTGACCGCCCCGAAGGGTTTCCATTTGTACGGGTTCGGTGACCGCCCTCAAGGGTCCCTTAGTGGAATCACGGCATCTTGCATTGTGCGAGGGCGTGAGGAGATTATGGTGGCCCTAGTGGCTTCTTGGGGAGCATTGTGCCTCCACACCGCTCCAAACGGAGATTAGCATCCGCAAGGGTGTGAACTTCGGGATACATTGTCGTCTCTGCGTGCCTCGGTTATCTCTTACCCGAGCCCTTTACTTATGCACTTTACTTTGTGATAGCCATATTGTTTCATGTCATATATCTTAGCATAAGTTGTTGGTGCATCTCGACATGGGCATGAGTCTGAAATACCAATTTCAGCTCTTGGAACATCTCATATGCTCCGTGGCGTTCAAAACGTTTTTGAAGTCCAGGTTCTAAGCCGTAAAGCATGGCGCACTAAACTATCAAGTAGTCATCATATCGAGCTTTGCCAAACGTTCATAACATCTGCATTTGCTCCTGCAATAGGTCTGTCACCTAGCGGTGCATCAAGGACATAATTCTTCTATGCAGCAATGAGGATAATCCTCAGATCACGGACCCAGTCCGCATCATTGCTACTATCATCTTTCAACTTAGTTTTCTCTAGGAACATATCAAAATAAAACAGGGGAGCTATACGTGAGCTATTGATCTACAACATAGATATGCAAAAACTATCAAGACTAAGTTCATGATAAATTAAGTTCAATTAATCAAATTACTAATGAACTCCCACTTAAATCAACATCCCTCAAGTTGTCTAAGTGATACATGATCCATATCAACTAAACCAAGTCCGATCATCACGTGAGATGGAGTAGTCTTCAATGGTGAACATCTTCATGTTGATCATATCTAGTATACGACTCATGTTCGACCTTTCGGTCTCCAGTGTTCTGAGACCATGTCTGTACATGCTAGGCTCGTCAAGTTTAATCCAAGTATTATGCATGTGCAAAACTGTCTTACACCCGTTGTATGTGAACGTAGAGTCTATCACACCCGATCATCACGTGGTGTCTCGAAACGACGAACTGTAGCAATGGTGCATACTCAGGGAGAACACTTTTACCTTGAAATTTAGTGAAGGGATCATCTTATAATGCTACCGCCGTACTAAGAAAAATAAGATGTATAAAAGATAAGCATCACATGCAATCAAAATATGTGACATGATATGGCCATCATCATCTTGTGCTTTTGATCTCCATCTCCAAAGCATTGTTATGATCTCCATCGTCACCGGCTCGACACCTTGATCTCCATCGTTGCGTCATGGTCATCTCGTCAACTATTGCTAAAGCATACCAATAAAGTAAAGCAATTACATGGCGTTTGCATTTCATACAATAAAGAGACAACCATAAGGCTCCTGCCGGTTGCCGATAATTTACAAAACATGATCATCTCATACAATAACGTATATCACATCACAACATGCCCTGCAAAAACAAGTTAGACGTCCTCTACTTTGTTGTTGCAAGTTTTACGTGGCTGCTACGGGCTTCTAGCAAGAACCGTTCTTACCTACGCAAAAACCACAATGGTGTTTCATCAAGTTTGCTGTTTTAACCTTCTTCAAGGACCGGCCGTAGTCAAATTCGATTCAACTAAAGTAGGAGAAACAGACACCCGCCAGCCACCTTTATGCAAAACTAGTTGCATGTTTGTCGGTGGAACCGGTCTCATGTGCGTGGACATGTAAGGTTGGTCCGGGCCGCTTCATCCCACAATACCGCCGAATCAAAATAAGACGTTGGTGGTAACAGTATGACTATCACCGCCCACAACTCTTTGTGTTCTACTCGTGCATATCATCTACGCATAGACCTGGCTTTGATACCACTGTTGGGAAACGTTGCATGGAAAACAAAAAAAATTCTACGCACACGCAAGATCTATCAAGGAGATGCATAGCAACGAGAGGGGAGAGTGTGTCTATGTACCCTCGTCGACCGTAAGCGGAAGCGTTTCACAATGCGTTTCATGTAGTCAAACTTTCTTCGCGATCCAATCGATCTAGTACCGAACGTACGACACCTCCGCGTTCAGCACACGTTTAGCTCAGTGACGTCCTCCGCCTTCTTGATTCAGCAAGACAGCGAGGTAGTAGATGAGTTCTGTCAGCACGACGGCATGGTGACGGTGATGGTGAAGTGATCTCGGCAGGGCTTCGCCTAAGCACTACGAAAATATGACCGGGGGTGTAAACGGTGGAGGGGGGCGCCGCACACGGCTAACAATTGATCTGTTATGTGCTAGGCGCCCCCCTCCCACATATATATAGGTGGGAGGGGAGGGGAGGCAGCCTGGCGCACCACGTAGGTGGCCGGCCGGCCCTAGGGCTCCTGCCCTGGTCGCGCCCCCCCTGCCATGTATTCTCAAGGGGGAAGGAAAGAGGGGGGGGGAGAGGGAAGGAAGTGGGAATCCTAATCCACACTTTCCTTTCCATTCCCCCTTTCCTTCTCCTCCTTAGGCCAGCCTGCTATGGGGGGCGCACCAGCCCCTTGTGGCTGGTGCGTTTCCTCTCTTGGCCCATAAGGCCCATAAGTTTTGTCGGGGGTGCCCGGAACCCCTTCCGGTGACCCGATAAGTACCCGGTAACCCCCGAAACACTTCCGGTGTCCGAATACTATCGTCCTATATATGAATATTTACCTCTCGACCATTTCGAGACTCCTCGTCATGTCTGTGATCTCATCCGGGACTCCGAACAACATTCGGTCACCAAATCACATAACTCATATAATACTATATCGTCAACAAACGTTAAGCGTGCGGACCCTACGGGTTCGAGAACTATGTAGACATGACCGAGACATCTCTCCGGTCAATAACCAATAGCGGAACCTGGATGCCCATATCAGCTCCTACATATTCTACGAAGATCTTTATCGGTCGAACCATTATGACAACATACTTAATTCCCTTTGTCTATTGGTATGTTACTTGCCCGAGATTCGATCGTCGGTATCTTCATACCTAGTTCAATCTCGTTACCGGCAAGTCTCTTTACTCGTTCCGTAATACATCACCTCATGACCAACTCCTTAGTCATTGGCTTGCAAGCTTATGGTGTGTATTACCGAGAGGGCCCAGAGATACCTCTCCGATACTCGGAGTGACAAATCCTAGTCTTGATCTATGCCAACTCAACAAACACCTTCGGAGATACCTGTAGAGCATCTTTATGATCACACAGTTACGTTGTGATGTTTGATAGCACACAAGGTATTCCTCCAGTATCCGGGAGTTGCATAATCTCATAGTCGAAGGAATATGTATTTGACATGAAGAAAGCAATAGCAATAAACTGAACGATCAATATGCTAAGCTAACGAATGGGTCTTGTCCATCACATCATTCTCCTAATAATGTGATCCCGTTATCAAATGACAACACATGTCTATGGTTAGGAAACCTTAACCATCTTTGATCAACGAGCTAGTCTAGTAGAGGCTTACTAGGGACACGGTATTTGTTTATGTATTCACACATGTATTTAAGTTTCCTATCAATACAATTCTAGCATGAATAATAAACATTTATCATGAATAAGGAAATATAAAATAACAACTTTATTATTGCCTCTAGGGCATATTTCCTTCAAGTAGTAGTCAGCGGTGGTGGCATCTGGCTCCTGGGATCCGTCATCTGATCGCAGCAATCGGGTATAGGGGGAAAAGAGGGAAGCAAAGCAACCGTGAGTACTCATCCAAAGTACTCGCAAGACTTACATCAGATCTAAACTAAGTATGCATCTGTATCAAAGGAAAGGGTTGTATCTGTGGACTGAACTACAGAATGCTAGAAGAGAAGGGGAAAGCCTAGCCTATCGAAGACTAGCATCTTCAAGCATCTTGTAGCATTTAGAAGAGTGCAGAATAGCATATTATTAAGCAAGCATGTTGTAGCATTAATGCCCAGAGATCCTTCCTCGACTCCCTGCGAGAAAGCAATCCTGGAGCCATCATATCCAATTCACATCTTATTATCCAGTTCTAGTTGTATAGATCGGGATACAACTCCAAGTCATCCTGTTACCGTGGACACGGCTATTCGAATAGATAATCTTCCCTGCAGGGGTGCACCACATTTCCCAACATGCTCGATCACTCTGTCCGGACACACTTTCTTGGGTCATGCCGGCCTCGGAAGATCAACACGTCGTAGCCCTACCTAGGCTCAACAGAGAGGCCAGCACGCCGGTCTACATCCTCAATGCGAAGGGGTCATGGGCCAATCGCCCTCTGCAATCCTGCACGTTGCGAACGCGGTCGGTGTCAGTCCTGGCAACCTCCTTATACAAGGCAGGTGCTTACGCGGGCCACCCAGGCGCCTGCCGCTAAACCGCTGACGTCTGGAGAGCTTCGGCTGATACATACGATGCCGATTGCCCATAAACTTGTCCCGCGTGGCGGTTAGTGCGTATAGGTCAACGACCAACTCGGATCAAATACCCAATCTCGTTAGTGACTTGGAAGCGCGCAGTGATGATCAATACTCCTGTCGCCCCGTCTCGAGGACTTGCGGCAAGGGCCAGGCCCAGCCCACTCCAGGGCGGTCTGCCTGCCCGGCTGCACCTCGTAATTATCTCGCGGGTACCCTCCAGGTCAACCCGACTTCACATCACTCGTGGGTACCCCTTAGGGTCGACCCGATGTCATCATGGTCCCGTGGTCAAGTCAAAGTAACCGTGTGTCCATACGCCAAAGGGGAATCCGAAGAATCACCCTCGATGGAATCCACTTGATGTAGTTGTCAAGGTGAACTTAGGAGGAATCACCCTCGAGGTTCACACTTGCGGTGTTGCACGACAGAGTCGTATCGGGAATGGTGAAGGTGGAATCACCCTTGAGGTTCACACTTGCGGTGTTGCACGACAGAGTCGTATCGGGAATGGTGAAGGAGGAATCACCCTCGATGACCACGACCGATTAACTATACTACAGGGTTATCATCAGGAGTGCGATACGAGGTATCACCCTCGGCACTCGATAGTAGCTCTGCAGAGTCGTACAACTAAAGGGGGTGAGGTGATGTGTTGTGTCGGGCTCTGGGCATCGATCATGTTGATCGAGTCACCTGGTAATCCAGCGGGGGCAACAGGGACAAGGTGAGGGGTGACTGATGGATCAGTAACCAAACTATACTAAGAAGTTTAGGATAACCAGGTAAGATACAAGAGCAGGTTACAAAAGCAGGCTATGCATCAGAATAGGATCATACAAAAGCAGTAGCAAAATCTAATGCAAGCATGAGAGAGAATGGAATGGGCGATATTGGAATGATCAGGGGGGTTGCTTGCCTGGAAGCTCTGCGGCAAGTGGCTGGACGTCAGAGGCGTAGTCGTACCCGGTAGCAGTGTCGGTCTCGGCGTCTACCAGAGAGAAGAGGGGGAAGAAACAATGAACACTATGCATGACATGACAATATGCAGTGCTAGGGGTGCTCTAACGCAGTACTACACGTTGCATATGGAGAGGGAAAACATCCAGAGGGGTTTTCCCGGCGTTTGGCATTTCCGAACAGATGAAAAGAGGGGGACGATTCCACATTCAGTATGCTAGGGGCATGTCACAGATGAACGAATTGCATATTCAGATTCGTTGGATTTTTCTGAGCAACTTTCATATATAAATTATTTTCATCTGAATTATAGATTATTTTATATTAATTTTCAAAGTTTTAAACATTTTCTGGATTTATTTTTAATTCAAAAATGAACTTATTGCGCCAGCATGACATCACCCTGACATCGGCAGTCAACGAGCCAGTTGACTGGTCAAACTGACGCCTGGAACCCACCTGTCATTGACAGTGGGTGGTTAACATAATTTTAAACTAACCTAATTAGCTAATTAAGCACTGGGCCCACCTGTCATTCACTAATGAATTTAACTAATTAAATTAATTAGGCTTTTTAGTTTAAAACAGGGGGTAGGCCCCACCTGTCAAGCGTTGACTGTGGTCAACTGGCCAGCCGGGCCCACCAGGCAGTGACCCTGGGGGTGGCCCCGGTTGGCCACATCGGCAGGGCGGCGGCGGCGTTCGGGACCTCGTCGGGTTTGCGCTAGGGGGCATGGCGAGGCGGGCCAGAGGGCTTGCTGGGCCCCTGGGAGCGTGTTGAGCATGACAGGGTGGCCGGCTACGAGCTTTGCGAGCCGTGGCCACGGCGGCAAGCACCACCGTGACGACGAGCTCGGGCACGACGGGGTGGGGGGGAGCAGCTACGGGCAGTGGCAGAGGCAGGGATGAGAGGGGAAGGCTGCGGCGCTCACTGCCGTTGACGAGAAGGCCCGGGGACGCCAGAGGAGCTCGGGGTGGCGCGGATCGACGCGGTGGCCGCCGGAGCCCAAGGAGGTAGTCGAGGTTGGGGGCGGCGTCGCGGGACCGTTCGGCGCCATGTGGCTGGGAGGGGTAGACGACGGAGGTGGAGCGGGCGCACAACTTGGCGTGGCCGGAGGGGCTCGGTGGCCGCGTGGACTGCGGCGAGCGGCGACAGAGGCGCTCAGCCGTGGTGGAGAAGGAAGAGGGAGCGAGAGGAGAGGGTGAGATGGGGGGGAGTGGGAGAAATATCTGCGCAGTGGGGGGAGGGGGCTGACGAGGCCGAGAGGGGGTCCTTATCCCCTCCGGCGTCGCCGGCGAGGTGGCGTGGTGGCGACTGAGCGCGCGCCGACATGCAGTCGGAGTAACAGGGGAGGGGAAGGCGACCCGGTGGGGTAGATGGGCCGGCTTGGCCGGCCCAGGTGGACTAGGCCCAGGGGGTTTCCTCCTTTTTTTCCTTTTTCTTTTGTTTTTGTTTTCTTTTTAATATTTTTCTAGTTTTTTATTTTTAGTTTTATTTTATTTTTAGTTTTATAAAATTTGGCTCTAAGCTTGCTTGTCATATAGGTTGTGTTCACCTAGTTGCATGTCTAGTGAACCCTATTTATCCGCTAAACCTTAAAATTGACAAGAAATATTAAAATTTGTAGTCTCCTATTCACCCCCCTCTAGTCGACGGTATCGATCCTTTCAGTACTTTTCACTAGGCATTTGTGTGGTTCTCCTATTGGTTCGATAACCTTTGTTCTCACTAAGGGAAATACTATCTGCTACTATATTGCTTCACTCTTCCTCTTCGGGGAAAATCCCAACGCAGCTCACAAGTAGCACACCCCCTTATGGGATTACTCCTTTCATGGAGATGGCTCCTCTCATGGAGATGAAGACCCCTCTTGAGGGGATGACTCCTTATGAGTACCAAGGCATCCACTTGTGGAGATGGATCCCCACCTTAGGATTATTAAGCCCCATCTCTCCTAGAGATTTGGATGAACTACCTATGTTTTTTTTCCTTGTTGTTGTTGGATGCTTGTGATCTATCCCTTTGCTTCTGAATTGAGTGTCTTGTGTGTCTTGTGTGTGGATCTTTTCCAATAGAGTGTTTTCCCCCTTGTGTTCTTCATGTTAGTCCTCAAATCCACCTCTGATTCCTGAAAATCGGGCAAACAAGGGCTTGGCCCTACACCATTTGGTATCAAGAACAAGATTTCCACGAATTGAAACACACACACCTCTCCACTTTCGACCCTCAGTTCAAAGTTTTAAGCCCTAATTCAAAATTTTCTCACAAAAATAGCCATACCAAATTTCTTGTGAGTTTTTGTTGATTTAGATCCGTGGATCTTGTGTTTGGCAAGTGAATCTACCTTTCCTTTGCGTCACTAGCCTCATTTTTTTCTCCTCCCCTTCAATTTCGCCATGAAAATCGAGTTTCTTTGCCCCAAAACTCATATATGAAATTTAGAGTCCGACCCGCGGTTCTATTGTGAACCCCGGAACTTCTGGGCTAAACAGAGGTTGCATCATAATTTCAGCATTGCCCCCGTTCATCGTTTTTGCCCTAATTTATGACTCCGGACTTCGATTTGAGCGTTCTTGGGCATGTTCTAAAGCTATCGACGTGCCTGAGGCCCTTGTATAGGTTTCCACATCATTTGGCCAAGAAAAATTTGGAGGTTCTTCATCGACATCGAGACCCCTCCACCGATCATCACGCTCGTGCCATCGGTTCATCACCAACGCTTCCTCGGAGTGACTATCTTGTGGCTCTCCATCAACCAACGATGCTCAACATCGACAACCACCACTTCATCCCTTTGACACCAACAACCGGAAGCAAGGCCGGTTACCTATGACTTCGTAAAGGGTTAAGTGTGACAAAGGTATCCATTCTGTCATAAACTTTTCATTCCTTACCATTACACTTTGATAGCCTCAGCATCTTTGCGATTACCATCATACCTACTGAGACTAGATATCCGAGTATTATTGGGCTTCCCGAAAACTTGAGCACCATGGTGATACGATATCATCTTGTTACATCATTTCGTATATCATATAGTACGTTGAAAATCATCGACTATGCACTCCCAATAAATTCTATATTTGAATTATGTATTTTTTACTTCCAATAAATTTTATGTTTAAATTATGTATTTTTTCTCATAAATTTTATTTGTGTTTATATTCATTGTTCCGTGTATTCGTATAGTTCAATGATCGATGTGCATGTGTTTGCATGGATTTGCGGTTTCGAAAATGAAGAATGTGGTTGCCAAGGTGGGCATATAGGAGGTCACAGGCTCCTGTACGTATACCTGGCCATGAGCAGCCCGGCCCGGACGGCCCGACCCGACTCGGCTCCAAAATCCCGGGCCGGGCTGATCCCGAGTGTGCCATCGGGCCAGGCTCGGGCCTGGAAATTGAGCCCGACAGGCAGGTCGGGTCGGGCTCGAGCTTGCAGAAAACACGATTTTAGCCATAGTCGGGCCGGGCCGACCGGGCTGCGTCAGGCTTTCTCGAGCTCAGGCCAGATTTTATAGGCCCGATGGTCGGGCCGAGCCAGGCTCGGGCCTGGGTTTTTAGCACCGGGTTTTTTTTGCCCAGCCCGAGATATGCCCAAGTATACCTGTACGCATCCGCCCGCAGACATATAGGGGTCAAATTTGCCCAGTCCGGGCTCTTAAGCAGCCCTGTCGAGGTGGCGAGCATTGCATCACATGATAGTACTCTTCCTAATCAACTACCATTTCCCCGCAAATAAAAAAGTTACTGTGCACCTTGCAAGAATAAAAAAGAAGTACAATGTGGTGGGCAGGACCGGCATATATTGTACTCCGTAGCAAAGAATGGTGGCACATCGTGACGGACCATGTCCAAACACATCGATTTAGCAATCCAATATTTACAGTGGCTATGTCACAGGGGCATAACAAATGTTTCTACAGTTTCAGGTAAACACCTTTCATGTGGAGGAAGCAGGCGGCCAAGCACCAGAAGATGATCTCCACGAGGACGAACGCCAAGGTGCCCCAACGTTTCGAATGGAAGATGGCCTGGAGCAGTGACTCCGTGGCATCCACCTGAAAAGCAGTTTTTATATTTTTCTGGGTTATCTCTCATGAAACCGGGTGCTTCAGGGGTAACAGCGGCGGATAATTTTCCGAACCGATAAATGCATGACCAGCATGGTACTTGGTGTGTGCGATAAATTGGCATGAGCTCTACATAATCTACTACAAATATGGCAGGAAATGCATATGCACCAAACACATACCAGGTTGTTCTCGGGTGACCGCCAGTAGAACCCTTGAATAAGCGTAGGGAAGAGCTCACAAGCTGCCAGGACATAGACTATAAGCGCATTCATGCCCATCCACTGGAACAGAATTAATGGCTTCTTGATGTGGATAACATCGACCTGAGAAACATATAGGTTGTTAGATTTGAATGAATAGACTTCATGATGATCTAGTTTGTTAGATTTGGTTCCAAAGTATTATGGAAAAAGAAGGTGACATCAAGATTAATATGATTGAGAGTACCAATGTTACAGGCAACAGCCTGGACCAAAGATTACACAACTTACTATGCAGTATAGCAGCAACAGAAGGAACCCAGATACTCCACCAGCCAGCAGCATGTAGCTCACAGTATACAAAGGCTTGCTGAAAGGCATACCTAAAGACCAACAAGCCGTCAGCACAGAAATGGAAGGTCTAATTTGAATCATGGTTCCCGGCATGTCACTCTCCTGTAGAATGCAGACTCACCTAATAATTGTAATAAAAATCCTGAGACTGTTAGCACCGTTGAAGCTAGCAGCCAGGACATCATTCGCTGTGAATGAGTCTGCAGCAGAAGCAAGGTTAGAGAAGTCTGGAAATGTCCCTTTGTTTCATAATTCTGTTTTGCTCAATAATGAAGGTTCCAACAGACAAGCACATGGTTGAAAACTTGAAAATGTACTGCATTTCAGGTGATGTACCTTGCAATGAATCAAGACATGACCAAAATGCAAACCAACAAAGCAACTCACTGCAGCCATCAATGTACTGCGAAACCAGGTGGAAAGAAAGACGGGGGTCACAATCTGATTTTTCTAGGAGAGATGTCAGTTTTCGTACTTGTTTAACATTAGTTGGGATGATAAAGAAGCCTGGTATGATTAGGTATGCAATCAGCAATTAATTAATAACAGAAGCTATATATAACTACCTTAATAAACCCTCCGGGTCAAAGGGAGCCAGGCACCAGTCTGGCGCATTCAGAGGAAGCGGTCCATAATCAGGGGAATTAATACTGCATTCCTATGGTTGAATGAAAAAGAGAAATTTGATCCTTAGGATATATTACAGAACTTCTATCCTATGGAGAAATTGTCTTAAACTCTTTGATGCTGAAGTAAAAAAATAGCATTCTAAGCCTTAAATCAAAACCTTAGTTCTTTTGTACACTGGGTTCTTGTACAGGTGACTTTCCCCAAGCAAAACCCGATCTACAAAGCCAACTGCATTGCAAGGTGGTCCAAGACTACCTCTAAGTCCACACTGGATCTGCAAGTTAACAAAAAAAGTGCAACAAACAGGTACGTAAGTGCAACAACATAGATATGACGATGTTCAGTTGTTTGAGGCTAAAAATAAAAGAGTGAAAGGCCCAACCAGGCACGGGAGAGGGGTTAATCATGGTGTGGCATGTAGTGGTAATAGTACGCGACTTGTGTCTATCAGGTAGTTGGCAGAAATGCTGGTAGAACCGGCACTTAGGAAGTCGGTTGACATTTTATTAATATGATTGAATAATCAAGTTTGAACTCCTGGGTCCCCAAGGTAACCAGCCAGGAGATCCCATTTTAATTAAAATTGTGTTTGAGTTAGCAACTCCCCACTCAGTTTCCAACAGGGTGTGGTACTAGTTTTTTTTATACTAGGTGTACTAGCTTAGGTTCTGTTGCCTACCAAACCAATTCCAAGGAATTTCCAAGAACAAACCAATTCTACAAAAGATGATGGACACTGAGATCTGAATCTTAAATTTATATCAATCTTATCAATTAGCTTTCCAAATTTATTTACAAAGAGAGTCATTTCTCACTTAGTCAACAGGCAACAGTGTCGAAATGTATTTACTAGGAAATATATCAAGTGCCAAAATTGAACTGCAGCAGCTTGAGTAGCCACGTCAATTCAAACATATCACCACATATAAGAAATTATCACGTGCCGTAAAAATCATAAGTGTTAAAAGTACACAATACTACATCATCCAAAACAACTTCAGAGCATACATCCTAATATCTTCAAATAGAACAAGGTAATTAGGTCTAACTGAGAAATTCTCATCTTACCGTTTTGAACCCAACATCATTGGTTGGATTTGAAAAGGTCGAACTGCTAGTCTGAACTTTAAATTCCCAGTTTGGAACATATAGGCCAAATACCAAGCCAATGTACAGAGCTGAAATCATTATGGCCATGATCCTTCAGAAGATAAACAGAAGTGAGTACTGGTACTAGTGTATATCATGTTCTGTGTTCAGAATAATTCTTAGTAAATCCATACAGCTTATCTCATCCAAAGTGCACCCAAGTTACAAGATTTGTACATTTTCTGACTAACAGCAGGAAGTTATCTAATCACAAACATACAGCGCGACAGAGGAACCAAAATTTGATATAAAAGGCCTCATAAAGTAAAGACAACAACATTCTGAAACAGGCAATGAAACATGCTATTTTATACAGTATCACCGAAAATATTATTTTGAGGCAGAGCTCGGTTTACTGAATCACAGGAAATAGCAAGAGCATAATATAAAGGATTGGATTCATACTTCCAAAAGGCCTAATACTAATTCATGAAGAATGTAGATAGTGCAAAACCAAATATTTTCTTAATAAAATGTTACCATTATTGACTAACCACTCCACGAAGTACTTATTCACAAATGATACTGGCGAATCCACCGAAGTATTATTCACAAGCCAAATCTCAGAAATTGCTGCTAGAAAGTATCCAATAGCTATTCTCTACCAGAAGCAAAATGACAATTAGAAAAGTTAAAATTCAGTAAATAGAAAGAAGACGAATACAAACTCGAAAATAAACATATGTAGTTTACGAATTACCTGTAACACACCTAGCCATCGAATATGATCCAAATCAATGCCATAAGTTAATTTGTGCCGTCCATGAATGTATCCTCCTAAAAGAAAAAAGTTTGTTTAAGCTAAACTCTAACACAAGAGAAATGAAATAAGACAGGTGATCACAGTATATCTAGTAAAGAACTAGGATAAGTATGACCTTGCAAAATTACGCCCAAGATGAAAAGCTTGATAGCCCTACATGCAGCCTTCTTGGATGTTGCTATCTTGTTTGGTGTTTTCTGTAGTGCACCATCCATATTTGTCAGATGTTATTCAATAATGAGTTGGTCAATGGTTAAATTGCACACTGAAAATCAAACATCTAGGTGGAGATATGCAAATCAGTGGTATTCTAGGTAGAGCAGAACTAGCACAGGGAATAAGATTTTGTTCACAGCAACTGAAGTCCACTATCTATGTGCCGTGGCATAGTTGAAGGTTTTAAGTACATAATTTCATAAACGGAAATAGAGTTCCTCACATAACCCAGGACCTCACTAGTCCAACCTCTACAGCGATAATCATTAATTCCTAGTTCCCCGCTAAGGAATAAAGAGTACCTGATGATAATAATATACTTGGTATAGAAGCTAGGAATGAAAAGGTTAATTTTAGAAAGAAATGTTAGACAAACTCAACAGATTGCCCTACTGAGGTTTACAACAATTTGGCAACGAGAATACAACCCATGATCTCTTTCATCTTTTTTCCTTTTTTCTTTTTCGGGCGTGTAATACATGATCTCAGTAGAGCAACTTCTACAACGAACCGTTGGTTCCCAGTTTCCTACTTTGAAATCATTGTTATCTGATGATCAAAATAGTATGCACACTTATAAAAGGCTTAAGCAAACTTTTGAGGAAAATGGTAGCCAAACTGAACGTTTTTGCTCTGTGAAGGTTTTACAAGGGTCTGGCATCCATGAAAATGGCAAAACAGATCCTCAAACTCATTTTGGAGAAGTTGTAGTGTGCTCAGGAGGCACTTAAGTACCTCCACTCTACAAAAATATCAGCGGTCGCTTATGATAAGGTACAACAGGTGCATAACATTCTGTAGGTTAGTAACAGTTGAAGACGCCCAAGGTTAGGGGCAGATGAAAAATCTAGCAAGCACTGAACCATTCCCCGGTCCCTACAGCCCCAACCATTTGGTTATGTTCATATAGCACGACCATTTGGTTCTTGGGATGGTTATATACTTGTACTACATCGTTTCATACTGGTGAGCGGATAGTAGTAACTAGTAAGCATCAGTAATTCGGTATACCTTGAAGACGAGGGCGGCGGAGACGCCGATGATGAAGAGGAAGGCCGGCATGACGAAGTCCGCCACAGTCACCCCGAACCACGGCGCGTGGTTTATCCCCGGCCACGCCCCGCCGGCGTCGTCCACGAGTATCATCATCTGCTCAGGCGCAAGCAAACAAGATTGGCACGCGAATGAGAAAAGAAACAGACAAGCCTGTGGGAAGAGCCGAAGAGGTTAGGGTTCTACTGACGGCGACGGTGAGACCGCGGAACACATCGAGCGAGGCCACCCGCTGCGGCTTCTGCCGCTCGGGCTTCGCATCCGCCCCCGGCGGCTGCGGCCGCGAAGGAGATTCAGGGTATGGGAGGATCTCGCTTCCGGTCTCAAGGAGGGGGCGGCGGCGGTCGCCGTCATCTCCGTCGCTGGCGACGGCGACCACGGTGGCGTCCATTTTTGGGATCTCCAGCTTCTGTCGTATGCAGAGCAGTATTGCAGAGGGTGTGGAAGACCGGACTCGATGTACCAATTTCTAAGCTTTCTGTGGACAATTGATTTCACACCAGCTCTCGTAGCTCAGTTGGTTAGAGCACCCGTGAGAGCGATTTTGATTTCAGTTTTTTTTAGCATGAAACCCTATAGTAATTGAAGTTCAACTCTCAACGAGAGCAATTTTAATTTCATTTTATTTTTAGCATGAAACCTTATAGTAATTGATCTCTTTTTTCCCCTCCGTGTTCTTAAGTACTCCCTTCTATCCATATTAATTGTGGTTGATTTAGTAATATCGTTAATTTATTTTTCACACAAAGTTCGAGCACAAACTGTTATTAAAAAATCAAACTATTGTCGGTTTCTGGTTTCTGCTCCATATAATCCTTGTGTGAATTATCAACTCTCAACGAGAGCAAATTTAATTTCAATTTAACTTTAGCATGAAACCCTGTAGTAGTTGATCTCTTTTTTTTCTCCATTTTCTTAAGTAGTCCCTTCGATCCATATTAATTCAATATCGTTAATTTATTTTCCACACAAAGTTCAAGCACAAACTGTTGTTAAAAAATCAAACTATTGTAAGTTTCTGGTTTCTGCTCCATACAATCCTTGTGTGAATTATCAACTCTCGATGAGAGCAAAATTTAATTTCAGTTTAACTTTAGCATGAAACCCTGTAGTAGTTGGTCTCTTTTTTTCTCCGTTTTCTTAAGTAGTCCCTTCAATCCATATTAATTGTGGCTGATTTAGTAATATCGTTAATTCATTTTTCAGACGAGCTAAAAGTTCAAGCACAAACTGTTGTTAAAAAATCAAACTATTGTCGGTTTCTGCTCCATATAATCTTTGTGTGAATTATCAACTCTCAACGAGAGCAATTTTAATTTCAGTTTATTTTTAGCATGAAACCCTATAGTAACTGATCTCTTTCTTTTTATCTGTTTTCTTAACCCTTCGATTCATATTAATTGTGGCTGATTTAGTAATATCGTTAATTCATTTTTCACACTAGCTGAAAGTACAAGCACAAACTGTTGT
Source organism: Thinopyrum elongatum (assembly GCA_011799875.1). Lineage (NCBI taxonomy): Eukaryota > Viridiplantae > Streptophyta > Magnoliopsida > Poales > Poaceae > Thinopyrum > Thinopyrum elongatum. Next base: position 127,242,780 of record CM022297.1, read on the forward strand.
TAAAAAAATCAAACTATTGTCGGCTTCTGCTCCATATAATCCTTGTGTGAATTATCAACTCTAATGAGAGCAATTTTAATTTCAGTTTATTTTTAGCATGAAACACTATAGTTCACCCTCCCAGAGGGAAGTATCCCCGGCGGAATCGCTCCGCTGGAGAGCAAAAGTGCTCCTGTCAGGTTCCGCCTCGAGATGGCGGCGCTTCCTTCCGAAAGTCTTCTTCTATTTTTTCTTGGGCAAAAGACTTCATATAGCAGAAGGAGGGCACCGGAGGACTGCTGTGGGACCCACAAAGCATCAGGGCGCGCCCTGTTGCCTTGTGAGCAGCAGGTAACCCTCTCTGGTGGTTCTTCGTTGTAGTTTTTTTTATATATTCAATAAAAAATCTCCGTGAAGTTTCAGGTCATTTGGAGCTCCGTAGAATAGCTATCTCTGTTGTAGCCTTTTTAGGTCCAGAATTCCAGCTACCGGCATTTTTCCTCTTTTGTGTAGATCTTGCAAATTAAGAGAGAAAAGGCATTAGAATGCATCATAAAGTGAAATAATGACCACAAACATTATAAATAACAGTAGAAAAACATGATGCAAAATGGACGTATCACTCACCGGCGCGCTACTGCCAGGCCCGTCGGTCGGTGCTTCAAGGCAGCCCGCCATGATGCAAGCCTGGCTAATGACCTACTTTGAGGGTGACCATTGACGTTGCAAGCCGTGTGGCCGATGCGATGAGTGGGAGAGACGCGGCATTGCAAGCCGCATGTGGTGATGCTGCGTGGGTGCGACGCCGACGGTTCTGCGAGCCCTGCTACGGGTAGGTGGATGCTGCCAGCTCATGCAATGGGGGTAGGTGGGGATGTTGCAAGGAGGGCGAGGATCGCCGGTGATGACGTGAGCCCATGTTGTCTGTGGGGGCGGACCTCAGATGATGCTGCGAGCGTGGCGGACCTACGGTGATGCTGCGAGCCCATGCTGCAAGCCAGGTGGACCTCCGATGATGTTGCGAGCACAAAATCGTGAACCTGCGCACTTCTACGAAATGGGCAGCGATGTCGCGAGCCGACCGAGGGATTAGTCGCCGTAGATGCAAGCACGACGGGAATGGGGTTGTGACCTCATATCACGGGAGAAAGTATCACGGCTGCTAGTGTGACCCCACTGGCGAGCGGCAAGACAACCTTGACGGGCCCAGGCGCCAGGAAGCAGTAGTCCTCGCGAGTGACGGAAGGGGCTGACCAATGGACCAAACCGAGGCGTCCGCGTGGGTGTGCATGTGTGGCCTGTGTGACAAGGGTTATAGGGAGTAGGTGAGCCTAAGAGCGAGGCATCGAGAATTACTGTAACTGAACCAAAGAGAGAAACGAAGCTGCCCTTCGTCCTCTTTCTACCTGATCCCATTTCTCCTTCCTCCTCCTACTCCTCTCCTCCCCAACCCTAGATCGAGGCCCGTAACAAGTGGTATCAGAGGTCATGTGACCTGGAGACGGTCTACCCCAACCCTGCTACACCACCAAGCAAGCACTGAAGACGACGGCCATGGAGGAGCAGCTCGTCGCGCTCATCCAGTCCGTCATCAAGGATCGTGCGGCTAACGACGCATGTTTGGATGCGATCCAGAAGTCCCTCGAGCTGTGGCGACTGGCGGTGACGAATCTACAACACCAACTCGACGAATTGCGTACGCAAGTGGGGTGGGTCACTCTGGCCGATCCGAGTGGCCCAGAAGGGGATCCAGCGACGGATCCAGTGTCGCGTTCCTCGGCGGCGCCTCCAAAGCCGGCCATGACGCACCACGGGCCAAGCAGCCACGACGACATCATCAACTCCGGGGGATTGGCTCAATGGGTGGTCACCACCCTGGTGCCTCCTCCTGTCAAGGGTGCGTTAACACTACCCTCTCTTGAGCTCCCTATCGTTGCATCTGTAGATCTCGTTCGTGTGACGCCCCTGGCTCAATCGTGCACTAATCATACACGCAAATGCACACGATCAAGCCTAAGGACTCACAAGAAGATATCACAACACAACTCTAAAACATAAATAAAGTCATACAAACTTTATATTACAAGCCAGGGGCCTCGAGGGCTCGAATACATAAGCTCGCATACAAGCGTCTGCGGAAGCATCAGATATCTGAGTACAGATATAAAAGAAAACACAGATAGGCCCTTAGAAGGCAGGGCAAAAGAAAACACTACGATCGAAAGGCGCAGGCCTCCTGCCTGGGACCCTCCGAACCTACTCCTGGTCGTCGGCCAGCTCGTAGTAGTAGCCACCCTCGGGGTAGAAGTGGTAGCTAAAGTCGTCAACCGGGGCAGCGGTCTCAGGGGCTCCGTCATCTGGTTGCACCAAAAGGATATGGGGAAAAAGAAAGCAAAGCAATCGTGAGTACTCATCCGAAGTACTCAGCAAGCAAGGATCTACACTACATATGCAACATTATCAAAGGGGTGGCTGTATATGTGGACTGGGCTGCAGAAATGCCAGAATAGAGAGGAAAGCCTAGTCCTATCGAAGACTAGTATCTTCAGCGGTCTTGCAGCAATAGAAGAGAGTAGAACAGTACAATATAATGTAGCAGTATCATTAAGTCTCAACCTCACCCAGAGATCCTTTCTCGACTCCCTGCGAGAAAGCAATCCCAGAGCCATACGGTCATCAACCTCGTCCTGAGATCCCTTCTCGACTCCCTGCGAGAAGCAATCCCAGAGCCATAGTATCCAATTCTAGTTGTATCGATCGGGATACAACTCCGAGTGTCCGTTACCGAGGATCCGGCTATGCATAGATTAGTTCTTCCCTGCAGGGGTGCACCAACTTACCCACCACGCTCGCTTAACCCTGGCCGGACACACTTTTCCGGGTCATGCCCGGCCTCGGTCAAACGACACACCGCAACCCTACCTACAGCTCAGCAGAGAGGTCCCCGCCGGTCTACCTCCTAAGCGCTCAGGGGTCTTGGGCCATCACCCTGTGCACTCCGGGTCGTTGCGAGCAGGGTGGATACCAGCGCCAACGGCACGATCCGACCCGGCCACAATGCTGAACTGGACGTCTGACAAAGCTTTCGGCTGATGCCACGATGCAGAGTACCCATATTTATTCCCGCGTGATGGTTAGTGCTATCGGGCCAGAGGCCCACTCGAATCAAATATCCAAATCGTTAGTACCTTGGGGGTGCGGTAATAAGCAGAGACTCACGATCGAAGTGACCCCGTCGCCCCGTCTCGAGGACTTGCGGCAAGGGCCAAGAATGCCTGACCACGCCTCGTATTCATCACTCGGGCACCATCCAGGCAACCCGTCTTCACATCACACGCGGGTACCCCTCAGGGTCGACCCGCCTTTCCAAGTAACAGTGTAAAGTCCAAGTATCCGTGTGTCCATAACATCAAGGGAATCCGAGGTATCACCCTCGATGGATACCCACTCGATGTAACTGTCAAGGTGAACGTAGGAGGAATCACCCTCGATGGGTTCACACTTGATGTGTTGCACGACAGGGTCGTATCGGAAGTGGAGAAGGAGGAATCACCCTCGATGACCACGACCAAGTAGCTACTCTACAAAGTTAACATCTGAAGTGCTACACGAGGTATCACCCTCGGCACTCGATAGTAACGCTGCAGTGTCGTTACAACTAAGGGGGTGAAGTGCGGTGCCGGGGCCTGTCTTCGATCCCGTCGATCGGGTCTTTTGATAATCCAGCGGGGCAGTCAGGACAAGTGGGGTCACTGATAGGTCTCTACCCAGCCTATACTAGACAGTTTAGGATAAGCATGTAAGGTTTCAATAGCAGGTTACAATAAACAGGCTATGCATCAGAATAGGTAAAGCAGTAGCAGCAGCAATTCTAATGCAAGCATGAGAGAGAAAGAATAGGCGATATCGGTATGCTCAAGGGGGGGGGTGCTTGCCTGGTTGCTCGGCGGCAAGGGCAAGGTCGTCAGCGGTGTCGTCAACCTCGGGAGCTGCGTCGGCCTCGGGGACGACGTCGGTGTCGGGGCCTACCAAGAGAGAAGAGGGGGAAGAAACAGTAAATATAAAGCAAACAAGAGCATGACATGACAATACACAGTGCCGGGTGTGTCCTAACGTATGGTCGCACGTCACCTAGGAAGGGGGAAAACCATCCGGGAATGTTTTCCCGGTTCCGGACATTTGTCAGACAAATGACCGGAGGGGAATGGTTCCATGTTCGGATAGTTAGGGACGTGTGGCAGACGAACGGACCGCGTATTCGGATTCGTCTCGTCGTTCTGAGCAACTTTCATGTACAAAGTTTTTCGATCTGAGCTAAGGTTTATTTTGTATGATTTTCTAAAGATTTAAACAATTTTCTAGAATTAATTAATTATCTAAATTTGAATTATCCAGAATAGTGTCTGATGATGTCAGCATGACATCACCATGACATCAGCAGGTCAAACCCGGCTGACCAGGGTCAAACCTGACAGGTGGGTCCAGTGGGACCCACATGTCATTGACTGAGCTAACTAAACAGGGTTAATCTAATCTAACTAAACTAATTAGCAGGTGGGGCCCAGCCGTCAGTGGGTGCTTAGTGACTTAATTAATTGATTAACTAATTATTGTTTTATTTTAATTCGTTATTTCAGGCGGGACCCACATGTTAGTGGGACATGGGCGCCCAGTCAGCAGTTGACTGGGGTCAACGGGACCCACCCGTCAGCGACACAGGGGGCCCCACATGTCAGGCCACGTCAGCGGTGGCCGGCGAAGCGCCGGAGCTGGCTCCGGTGAGCCAAAACGCGGCGGCGCGTGTCGGGATGGGTTCGGGTTTCGCGCACAGGGGGTTTCCGGGGGCGTGGCTTGGTGCGTTCGAACGGCGGGACGATGCCGCGTCGAATGGCGGTGGTGCGAGGGGCTGCGGTGGCCGGAGCTGAGCGCTACGAGCTCGCCGGCGGCGAGGTGCTTCGGGCGGTGCTTGTGCTAGTTGCCACGGCGAGCAAACGGGCGAGGCAAAGTGCTAGGGAGGCGCTACGGGCTGTGGTGAGCAAAATGGGCAGCGGCACGGGGCCCAATGGTCGCCGGAACGACGCCGGCGATGAGCTACACGGCGGCGCGTTCGGGCAAGAAGGGGGCGGCGCCTACAGCTAGCGAACGGCAACGAGAGAGAGAGGGGAGGAAGCGGAGGCTCACAGTGCTCCTGCAGATGTGCAACGGTGGGCTCGGGGAAGGCTCGAGGCGGCGAATCGATGGCGGCGACACAGACGGCCGAAGGAGGAAGAAGGCGGCGTTCCTGGCGATGGAGGGGGCCTCGGCTCCGGCTCGTTGGCGCAGGCGATGTAGCGGGCGTCGGCGAGCCTCGGAGACACGTCGGGGAGGCAAACAGGGTACGGTGGCCGCGAGGTTCAACGGAGGCCGAACATGGCGGCGCTCAGGCGCAGTAGAAGAGGGCAAGGGAGAGGGAGTGAGGCGGCTAGGGTTCGCCAGGGGGAGCGGGGAGCTGCTCTTATCCCCAGCACGCGCGGCGACGCGCTGTCGAGCGACGAGCGAGGGGGGGCCGGGTGCGTGCGCGCGTGCGCGTTCGACAGCGAGGGGGGTGAGCAGTAGGAAGGAGACGACGTGGGGAGTGGGCTGGGCCGGCGCTGTAGCAAGCAGGCCCGAGTGCACAGTAGCTTTTAGGCCTTTTTCTATTTTCCTTTTCTGTTTTTCGTTTTTGTTTCCTGTTTTATCTTTTGTTTTTAATCCAAACGACTTTTGAAAATATGGAACTCGCCCATATAATATCAGTGCAATATCCAACACTGATACAAAAAGGTTTTGGGGCCAAATGTTTTCATAGGGATTTTATTCAAATAAAAAAAAGGTATTAACCAATTCTGTTTTGCTACTGTTAGTGTCACTTAATGAATTTATTAATTATTGGTTACAATTTTAGCATTGTCGCTGGAATATTTGTTATTTAATGAACATTTTAGTTTCTGATTTGAACAACTTTTATTTTCCACTTTTAGTTTGAATTTGAATTATGAAATGAGATATGATCCAAATTAATATTTAAGCAATGTTGATGATGATGACATGGCATTATCAAAAGGGGATTACTGTAGCCAACCACTGGGGGTGTTACAGTTCGGGAGCAGGAACAACACTCACCGCACTCGCCTCACTCATCTCATCATAGTTGGTCTCTTCCCCGGCTCGATTTTCCATTGTTCGACGGGAATAACCCTCAGTTCTGGAAGGCCCGATGTGAAAAATATTTCGATGTGTATGGGATTCAGAAAGATATGTGGTTAGGGTAGCTACTTTGCACTTCTCGGGCAATGCAGCGCGTTGGCTTCAAATTCATGAAGTGCATCATGGTTCTTTCACTTGGGGAGAGCTGTGTGCGGCCATCTGTGCCAAATACAATTGCACCAATTTAATTCTCTTAGGCTGTCTGGTTCTGTAGCAGAGTGTATAAAGCAATTTGAAGAGCTTATGCACCATTTGCTAGCACATAATTCCGCTTTCGATCCATTGTTTTTCACCACACAGTTTTTAGATGGACTGAAAATTGAGATTAAAGCTGGTGTAGCTTTACACCGCCCCCTGGATTTGGACACTGCCTTTTCTCTTGCCACATTGCAGGAAGAGCTCTTGGTAAGCATGCCACGGCGGGATCATCAATGATAAGAGTAGGGCATTCCTCGCGTTCCTGCAGGACTGTTGTTGGCATTGGGTGCACCTCCCCCACGGCCCGCACTATCTGCGCCACAAGCGGCAGCTGAAGACCATCGTGCCTTGGATGTGGCACGGTCTCCGGATTGCCGCCAAGATCAAGGTTGAGGCCATGATCGAGTCACGGCGTTACGCAACTACAGGCGTGCCCGCGGGCTTTGCTTCAAATATGGGAGCCAAGGCCACCAATGCGCCGCCACGGTTCAACTCCATGTGGTGGAGGAGCGGGGGAAACTTCTGCAAGCCCAGGAGGAGGATTGACGCCGACACGACTCGGATTCTAAAGAAGAATAGCTTGTGTCCATCTCTAAGCTGGCGACGACAAGGGCAACAACACCCCGCACCATCCGGCTGCTCGAATCAATCGATGGCCATGAAGTTCTGATCCTCGTCAACTCAGGAAGCTCTCACAGCTTCATCAGTGTGACGCCCCCGGTTCAATCGTACACTAATCATACACGCAAACGTGTACGATCAAGCCCAGGGACTCACGGGAAGATATCACAACACAACTCTAAACACAAATAAACGGAGGTCCACAATATTACAGACCAGGGATCCGAAGATCCGAATACATAAGTCAGTCATACAAATAATATCTGGGTACAGACATAGTTAGACAAGTTCTGCCTTAAGAAGGCTAGCACAAACAGCGACACTAGAAAGGCGTTGGCCTCCTGCCTGGGAGCCTCCGATCCTACTCCTGGTCAGCTGGCTCGATCCAGTAGTACGTGCCCTCTGGACCCGCCTGGTAGTAGGCTCCGGTGGTGGCGTCTGGCTCCTGGACTCCATCGTCTGGTGTATCATCAAGGTGGGGTATATGGGGGAAAAGAGAAAATAAAGCAACCGTGAGTACTCATCCGAAGTACTCAGCAAGCAAGGATCTATACTACATATGCAACATTATCAATGGAGAAAAGGCTGTATATGTGGACTGGGCTGCAGAAATGCCAGAATAGAGAGAAAGGCCTAGTCCTATCGAAGACTAGCATCTTCAAACATCTTCTCAAGGCCATCATCTTGCAGCAGTAGAAGAGAGTAGAATAGCACTTTATTTAGCAAACATGTTGAAGTACAGCTCAAAGATCCTTCCTCGACTCCCAGCGAGAAAGTAATCCCGAAGCTTCAATTAAGTAACAAGTATCCAGTTTAAGTAGTAGATCGGGATACACAAACTGAGCGTCCTTTACCGTAGGACCGGCTATCGATAGAAGATTCATCCCTGCAGGGGTGCACTACTGTTACCCAACATGCTCGATCAACTCTGGCCGGACATACTTGCTGGGTAATGCCCGTCCTCGGAAGATCAACACGAAGCAGCGCTCTACCTAGGCTCAGCAGAGAGGTCAGCACGCCGGACTAACCTATGCACCCAGGGGTCTCGGGCCATCGCCCTGGGCACCCTGCGCGTTGCGTGGCTGGCCGGGGTGCAGGCGCGACACTGAACTCGCCAGTGAAGTATCCAGCCCAATCCCGACGATCAGCCCGCACGGTGAATCGTGACGTCTGATAAGCTTTCGGCGAAACGTACATCGCAGAGGGCCCCATAACCATTATCCCGCGTGGTGGCAGTGCGTATAGGGCACGTCGACCCACTCAGATCACACACCCTAATCCAATAGGCTCAATTAGTATCTAGCGGAGACAATCAGAGTCTCTGATGCTCCGCCACAATGTCACACTCGAGTGCCCTTCCGGCACACCCGAAATCATAGATCCCCAGCGGGTACCCACCAGGGTGGACCCGCCTGTGAAAAAGGTCAAGTAACCGTGTGGTCATAATCATCAGGGTGAACGTAAGAGGTATCACCCTCGAGGTTCACACTGAGGGGTTGCACGACAGAGTCGTATCGGACATGGAGAAGGAGGAATCACCCTCGATGACCACGACAGTACAGCTATGCTGCAGAGTATTCATCAGGAGTGCGTTACGAGGTATCACCCTCGGCACTCGATAGTTACTACGCAGAGTCGTACAACTAAGGGGGGTGTGAAGTGAGGCGTCTGTCTCTGATCGACGATCACGTTGATCGAGTCGTTGATGGACAAGCAGGGGCGACAAAGTAAGGTGGTGGGGTCACAGATGGGTCATACCAACCTATACTAAACAGTTTATCATAGGCAGGTAAAATAGCAATGAACAGGTTACAACAGCAGGCTATGCATCAGAATAGGAGCATACATTAACAGTAGCGAAATCTAATGCAAGCAGGAGAATAGAATGGGCGATATTTGGAATGCTCAAGGGGGGGGGGCTTGCCTGGTTGCTCTGGCAAGAGAGGGAGGTCGTCAACGGGCTGCTCGTCAGTAGCGTAGTCGTACTCGACAGCAGCGACGTCGGTCTCGGCGTCTATCGAGAGAGAAGGAGGGGGAGAGAAACAATAAATTCACGGCAATAATGCAAGCAATATGTATGACATGCCTAAATGATATGCCGGGGTGTTCTACTGCCTAACTAAACGATTTAGTTAATTTAGGAATTTATTTGGATTTATTTAATTAAAGTTGGGCACTATTCATTTACTGAAATCGGTCTAAAAGTTCAATGTTCTTATAGCTGCGGGCGTCTGACGGGAATACGGAGGGCGTATCCGGGCTCGTATCGTCGTTCTGAGCAAGTTTCATGTATAAAATATTTTCATCGGAGATACGGTTTAAAAGATATGATTTTCTAAAGTTTTTATTAATTTCTGAAATTTAATTAATTATTTAATTCAACATTATCCGAAACAGTGATTGATGACGTCAGCATGACATCATGCTGACGTCAGCAGCCACCTGACAGGGTGGGTCCCACCTGTCATAGGCTGTTAGGTTAATTAGGTTTAATTAATTTAATTACTGATTAATTAACACTAATTAGTTAATTAGATTAACCTAATCAGGATTAATTAACTAATTAATTATTTAATTAATTATTTTATTTATTTCTATTTTTATTTTCTATTTCTTTTAAATCGTTTTTAGGGGGTGGGCCCCATTTGTCAGCGTCACAGGGGGTTTGGGCCCCACTGGGCAGTGGCCCAGGGGGGGTCTAACGGGTCGGGGCGACGGGCGCAGCCCGAACGGGCGCTGGCCCGCGGGTGCGCACCCGACCGGGCGGCGCGGGGCAGTCGGCGGGCGCGGGCGCCGGCGAGGCCACGGCGGGGCGGGGCCGTGGCGATGCGGGCGGCCACCGGAGGGAGACGCCGGGGCCGTGGAGGGGTACGGCCGGAGCGGGCGGTTGGCGCGCGGGCGGTCGGCGGCGAGGAGCGACGCGGGCGCGCGAGCGAGGGCAGTGGGCGGCGCGCGCGCGCGTGCGGGAGCAGGCGAGCGCGGGCGGAGCGGCGGCACGGGGGCGCGGTGCGCGCGGCGAGGTGCGGGAGCAGAGAGGGGGAGGAGAGGCCCGAGGCCTCACCGTGATTCGTAGGGACGGGGCAGCGGGGGTCGGGGTGGTCGACGGGGACGACGGCGATGGGGAGGCAGGCCGGCGGGGAGGCGCGGGCTCCGGGCGGCGGCGAGGTCGTCGCGGCGTCGGGCGACGGGATCGGGGGTTTGCCCCGATCCGGATCCAGTCGAGGGAGGGGGCGACCGAGCGCCAGGCGGCTGGTCGGGGGGGGGAAGAGGGAGAGGACGGGGCGACGTCGGTGTGGCGGCGGCGTCGGCGCTGGCCGATCGGCGCGGGAGCGGGGCGGCGTCGGCGAGCGGCGTCGGGGGATCCCATCCAGATGGGGGGGGAGGAAAAGCGAGGGGGGAGGGGGGGATCGGGGGGGGGGAGTGGCACCGGTGGGTTAGGGTTGGGTCTCCTGGGGGAGGCCATATAGAGAGGGGGGGCGCAGGCGGGCCGGCCGGCTGGGCTTCGGCCCAGTTGGGCCGGGGGGGGTGTTGCTCTCTTTTTTTTTTCCCTTTTCTGTTTCTTTTTCCTTTTCTTTATTCTCTTTTCTCTACTGTTAAATGTTTAGGCCCCAAACGGTTTTTGTAAAAAGTGTGACCTATTTCATAAATACCAGTGCATTATTCCCTAACACCTAAAATTAGTTTGGGCAAAACATAATTCCATATTTATTTCAGATTTAATAAATGGTTACTAAATATTATCTTTATCCACTGTTTGAGGTTGTTCGAGTCACTTATCCAATTCCAATGATGTTGGTTTCAATTTTAGAATAGCCTCTGGAATATTTGTTATTTATCTGACATTTTAGCTCCTATGTTGGTCAACTTTTATATTCCACTTTCATTTAAATTTGAATTTGACTTAGGAGTTGAAATGCAATATGATGCTAATGATGATTATGCACTGTTGATCATGCTAACATGTCATTATCAAAAGTGATTACTGTTGCTAATCACCGGGGGTGTTACAATCAGTGAGGCAGTGGCAGAGATGATTGCAAATCAAGTGCAGCAAATGGATCCCGTGTTAGTGAAGATTGCAGATGGTGGTGTGTTAAGTTGTTCTGGGATTATACCATAGTGCAAGTGGCAGTCGCAGGGGCACCAGTTCTCTACAGATGTCTGTGTCTTATCCTTGGGATGCTATGACATGGTGGTGGGAATTGATACATCTCCAACGTATCTATATTTTTTTATTGTTCCATGCTATTATAGTATCAATATTGGATGTTTTATATGCAATTTTATATCACTTTTTGGGACTAACCTATTAACCTAGTGCCCAGTGCCAGTTGCTGTTTTTTGCTTGTTTTTGGATTTTCAGAAATTAAATATCAAACAGAGTCCAAATGGAGAAAAATCTTTGGGTAAATTTTTTCTGGACCAGAAGGGACACACGAAGGTTCAGGAGAAGACTAGAACAGTCACGAGGGAGCGACAAGCTCATAGGGCGCGCCCCAGGGGGGCGCCCCCTGAGCTTGTGGGCCCCTCGGGGCACCTCTTGACCTAATTCCGCCTCTATAAATTCTCAAATATTCCCAATATATCAGAGAAACACCCAAAACACTTTTTCCGCCACCGCAAGTCTCTGTTCTTCCACGATCCCATCTGGAGGCCTTTTTCGGTACTCTACCGGAGGGGGAATCGATCACGGAGGGCTTCTACATCATCCTTGCTGCCCTACCGATGATGCGTGAGTAGTTTACCACAGACCTACGGGTCCATAGCTAGTAGCTAGATGGCTTCTTCTCTCTCTTTGATCTTCAATGCCATGTTCTCCTCGATCTTTTTTAAGTTCTATCCGATGTAATCTTATTTTGCGGTGTGTTTGTCGGGATCCAGTGAATTGTGGGTTTATGATCTGATATTCATGAGAAATATTTGAGTCTTCTCTGAACTTATTTATGCATGATTGTTATAGCTTTGTATTTTTCTCTGATATATCCGTTTGGTTTGGCCAACTAGATTGATTTATCTTCAGTGGGAGAGGTGCTTCGTGATGGGTTCAATCTTGCAGTGCTCTATCCCAGTGACAGAAAGGGACAAGACACGTATTTGTATTGTTGTCATTAAGGATAAAACAATGGGGTTTATTCATATTAGTTGAGTTTACTTTGTCTGCATCATGTCATCTTGCTTACAGCGTTACTCTGTTTTTATTAACTTAATACCCTAGATGCATGTTGGATAGTAGTCGATGAGTGGAGTAATAGTAGTAGATGCAGGCAGGAGTCGGTCGACTTGTCTCGGACATGATGCCTATATACATGACCATTGCCTTGAATATCGTCATAACTATGCGCTTTTCTATCAATTGCCCAATAGCAATTTGTTTACCCACCGTATGCTATGTGCTCGAGAGATAAGCCTCTAGGGAAAACTATGGGCCCCGGGTCTACTTTTATCATATATAAAACACAAAAATACCTTGCTGCAATTTTTTCTATTTTATTTTATTTTATCTTTGCAATTTATCCATCTACCACTACAAGATTTATCCTTGCAAGTAGCCGCCAAGGGGATTGACAACCCTCTTGATCGCATTGGGTGCAAGTATTTGCTTTTGTGTGTGCAGGTGCTGCTAACGAGGTTTTGTGTGATTCTCCTACTGGATTGATAACATTGGTTCTTAACTGAGGGAAATACTTATCTCTAATGTACTGCATCTCCTCTCCTCTTCGAGGAAATCCCAACGCATCTCACAAGTAGCATGCATCGATTGGTTGGAGCAGTGTGGACCGATGTTGGTTGATTGGACGGCCAAAATGTTGCAATTTGATCATGCAGGGGGACAGATTGTGCTGAAAGGGCTGCAACCGCAAGTCCAGCAAGTGAAGCAGGCCACTTTGCCACAGCTCCTAGAGATGGAAGAAGGCAATTCAACCGCCCATATTGTGATGATTTGTGCAGCAGAGCAGCAGGAAGGGGGCGAACAGTGCCTCCAGTGATTCAGCACATCCTCGACGACTTTCAGGCAGTATTCGCTGAACCAGCCACTCTACCTGAATAGAAGGGCTGGGACCACGCTATCTCCTTGATTACGGGCGCAAACCCAATCAATATGTGTCTGTACCGATACACTCCAGAACAAAAAGATGAAATTGAGGCGCATGTCAAAGAGATGATTCGTCTTGGGCTGATTGTACCAAGCAGCAATGCCTTTTCCTCACCGGTGTTACATGTCAAAAAGAAAGACAGGACATGGTGGTTTGTGTGGACTTCCGGCAGTTGAAAGCGATCACGCTCAAAACCACTTACCCAATGCCGATCATCGATGAGCTGTTGGATGAGATTGCTGGCTCTAAATGGTTCTCGAAGTTGGATCTCTGCGCAGGTTACCACCTGTTGGAAATATGCCCTAGAGGCAATAATATTGTATTATTACATTTCCAATATTCATAGTTAAGAGTTTATATTCCATGCTATAACTGTTATGATCCTGGAATATGCGATTCAGTGGAAAACTCATATGCACATGTGGAATGATAAATGGTAAACAATAGGTTCCCGGTCCCGCCTCTAAGACCGCTCAAGTGTTGTTGGTGATCACGTTTTTCGGATCTTAGGATATCGTTAAGTGTAACGATAGTCCTAAAACAACATTGAGGGTATGACGTTAGAAGAACGATCATATTGAATCGACCCAATACTGGTCTGTTATACTATGTGATTACATCGTCTAAAATCATCTGTTATAACACGGAGTGTTAGCATGTGTTTTAGTTCCTCAAACCATGAGAGTGTCTCGGTCACTTCCTATCAGATGGTGGGCTTTGGGGTTGCTCAAATGTCATCTGTAACAAGGTGATCATAATGACAACTTTCAGGCAAACCGGAAAGTTTGACAAGTGACCGGATAGCTCGAGAGTGGGATTTGCTCCTTCGACGATGGAGAGATATTCTTAGGTCCGTCTCGGTGTGATGGCATCCATCATCGTCTGGCCAGACACAGGTGACTACGTCACGGGGATGCCGGAACACGTCAACAAAACTGGTAACGGGAGCAACGGTATAGTGAGCATGGTGATGACTCAGGAGGATACCGATGCACACCGTGTAAAGTATCGCTATGCAAAGGGAACATCACATGATAACCAAAGGTTCACTCGAATATCATTCATGTAATCATAGGGACCAATGTGGATGTCCATGGTTCCGCTATCAGTCATTGAACGAAGGGGTTTCGTTCATGCCTACGTTTTACCGAACCTACAGGGTCACAAGCTTAAGGGAATCACGATCTGCTGAGTATTAGTGAAGCAAGAGTTATAAGAAAATATTCTCGGAATAGTTCCGGGAATATAAGAGAGATAGTTTCGAGAGAATTTCAAAAGAGTTTCAGATGTTTCCAGAAATGTTCTGGTGCGAGGACAATTTGGCTGGGCCAAGGGATAGGGCCCAGGAGGTCTAAGGTCAGTGCAAAAGGAGTTTTGTGAAGGGCAGGGGCTAGACGCCAGTGGCGTCTGGTCCTGGGCCAGATGCCATGGTCCTTGGCGTCTAGGCCAGATGCCGAGGTCCGTGGAGTTTCGTACTGGAATCCGAGAAGGACTCTTCCTTTTGTTCCGAACTGACTTTTGGGAGGCTCCCTCCCCAAGTTACGACCTCAGGACTCAACATATAAATAGAGGGGCAGGGCTAGCCCCTAGAACATAAGTTTTGAAGCCTCCTCAAGTTCTGATTGCTTGTATCTGCGTTGGTATTTCTCCGAAGAGGAGAGGATGATGCAGCACAGCAACGGTAAGTATTTCCCTTAGTTATGAAACCAAGGTTATCAATCCAGTAGGAGAACCAAGCAACACTATGTAAACAGTACCTGCACACGAATAACAAATACTTGCAACCCAACACGTAAGAGGGGTTGTCAATCCCTCCTCGGTATTGAGATAGATTAAATTGTATGAGATTTGATAAATAGATCTGACAAAAACACAAAATAAAATAAATAAAGAAAAAGTGCAGCAAGGTATTTTTGGATTTTTGGAATAATAGATCTGAAAATAATATGATAGGAAATAGACCCGGGGGTCGTAGATTTCACTAGTGGCTTCTCTCAAGAAAATAGCATACGGTGGGTAAACAAATTACTGTTGGGCAATTGATACAAGAGAAAATAATTATGACGATATCCAAGGCAATGATCATGTATATAGGCATCACGTCCAAGATTAGTAGACCGACTCCTGCCTGCATCTACTACTATTACTCCACACAACGACCGCTATCCAGCATGCATCTAGTGTATTAAGTTCATGGAGAAACGGAGTAATGCAATAAGAACGATGACATGATGTAGACAAGATCTATTCATGTAGGAATAGACTCCATCTTTTTATCCTTAATAGCAATGATACATGCATGTCACTTCTCCTTCTGTCACTGAGATTGAGCACCGCAAGATCGAACCCATCACAAAGCACCTCTTCCCATTGCAAGAAAAATCAATCTAGTTGGCCAAACCAAACCAAAGTTTCGAAGAAGAAATACGAGGCTATAATAATCATGCATATAAGAGATCAAAGAAGACTCAAATAATATTCATAGATAGATCTGATCATAAACTCACAATTCATCGGATCCAACCAAACACACCGCAAAAAGTCATTACATCAAATAGATCTCCAAGAACATCAAGGAGAACATTGTATTGAGAATTAAAAAGAGAGAAGAAGCCATCTAGCTACTGCCTACGGACCCATAGGTCTGTGGTAAACTACTCAAGCATCATCGGAGGAGCACCAATGAGGATGATGAACCCCTCCGTGATCGTGTTCCCCTCCGGCAAGGTGCTGAAATAGGGCTCTAGATTGGATATCGTGGTTCTGGAACTTGCGGCAGCTGAAATTGTTTTTTGTCGACTCCCCTAGGGTTTCTGGAATATTTGGGTATTTATAGAGTTGAGAGGTGATGGAGAGGGGGTCTGTGGGCCCCACTACCCACCAGGCGTGCCCTGGTGTCTTGTGGGCCCCACGGGCCTCCCCTCTGGTACTTCCTTGGCTCACAAGTTGTCTTTTGGGCAGAAAAAATCTCCAAAAAGTTTCATGGCATTTGGACTTCGTTTGGTACTGATATTCTGCGAAGTAAAAAACAAGCAAAAAACAGCAGCTGACACTGGGCACTATGTCAATAGGTTAGTCCCAAAAAATGATATAAAGTTGCTATAAAATGAATATAAAACATCCAAGAATGATAATATAACAACATGGAATAATAAAAAATTATAGATACGTTGGAGACGTATCAGGTTTTCTCTTGATCTAGTTCTCTTCTAGCTTTATCTAGACTAGATCTAGTTCTAGTTCTCTCTAATCCTCATAATAGAGAAGCCCTGTGCGGTTCTCTTCTTCTCCCTCTAATTCTCTGATGACGATTAGCTCTGGACGGTGAAGCGCCGCTGGATCGTGAAGCCTGTATGCTTGGAATCTGTGGAGAGGTCGTGCTTTCGGTCTTCCATTCGAGGGATTGTTGGAGGGCGATTCGCGGGATCGTCATCGATGTTCGAGGGACTCCAAGTACGATCTACACCGACTATTCTACTTCCGCTACACTCCCGGAGTCGGTAACGACCATTGATCACAACGCATTATGCATCTTCATATTGTTCATGGGTGATCGTAGGTGTAGTATCGAAAGTAGGTCTAGAGGGGGGTGATTAGACTACTTGACCAAATAAAAATCTAGCCTTTCCCCAATTTTAATTGTTGGCAGATTTTAGCAACTAGTACAAGTCAAGCAATCAACCTACACATGCAATTCTAAGAGTATAGCAGCGGAAAGTAAACATTGCATGTGAAGGTAAAGGGAAGGGTTTGGAGAAGGCAAACGCAATGTAGACACAGAGATTTTTGGCATGGTTCCGATAGGTGGTGCTATCTTACATCCACGTTGATGGAGACTTCAACCCACGAAGGGTAACGGCTGCGCGAGTCCACGGAGGGCTCCACCCACGAAGGGTCCACGAAGAAGCAACCTTGTCTATCCCACCATGGCCATCGCCCACGAAGGACTTGCCTCACTCGGGTAGATCTTCACGAAGTAGGCGATCTCCTTGCCCTTACAAACTTCTTGGTTCAACTCCACAATCTTGTCGGAGGCTCCCAAGCGACACCTAACCAATCTAGGAGACACCACTCTCCAAAAGGTAATAAATGGTGTGTTGATGATGAACTCCTTGCTCTTGTGCTTCAAATGATAGTCTCCCCAACACTCAACTCTCTCTCACAGATTTGGCTATGGTGGAAAGATGATTTGAGTGGAAAACAACTTGGGAAGGCTAGAGATCAAGATTCTTGTGGTAGGATTGGAATATCTTGGTCTCAACACATGAGTAGGTGGTTCTCTCTCAGAAAATGAGTAGTGGAAGTGTAGGCACATTCTGATGGCTCTCTCTTGAATGGAGAAGGGGGTGGAGGGGTATATATAGCCTCCACACAAAATCCAACCGTTACACACATTTGACTCAACTCGGTCAGACCGAATAGAAGAACTCGATGAGACCGATTCAGTTCAAAATGTGAACGTTAGGAATCTCGGTGGGACCGACTGAAACAACTTGGTGGGACTAATGTGCAAGGGCTAGGGCAAAACCTCATCTCGGTGAAGCCGATTGCATGAACTCGGTGAGACTGATTTCAGCAAAGAGCAAACAGAGAGTTGGTCAAGCAAACTCGGTGGGACCGATCGCTCATTTCGGTGAGACCGAAATGTTACAAAGGGAAACAGAGAGTTTGCAGGGCCATCTCGGTGAGACCGAGATCCGTATCGGTGTGACCGAATCGTTTAGGGTTTCTGGCAATGGCTATGTCAACTGAACTCGGTGGCGCCGGATAGATCAAATCGGTAGGGCCGAGTTTGACTTGGAGTTTTGGACATATGTGGAAATGAGAAAGTGGCTGAGGGTTTTGGAGCAATATCACTAAGCACTTTAAGCAAGTAGACCATTAAGCAACACCTCATCCCCTTTTAATAGTATTGGCTTTCCTATGGACTCAATGTGATCTTGGATCACTAAAATATAAATGAAGAGTCTTGAGCTTTTGCCAATATGTGTCCTTAGCATTTTGAGGGGTCCACATCTCTAGTCCATGCCATGCCATGCCAATCATTGAACTTTCTGAAATATTCAACTTGAATGGATATTAGTTCAATGAGCTATATGTTGTTATGAATTACCAAAACCACCCGGGGATTAGTTGCACTTTCAATCTCCCCCTTTTTGGTAATTGATAACAACATATAGATCAAAGCTTCGACAAATGATAATATGAATGAAATACATCGTCGCTTTGAGAAGTATGTGATAAGCAAGAGCTCCCCCTAAATTTGTGCATTATTTAAAAATTTGCTTTTGAATGCAAATGCACAATCGATTAGAATCATGTGCCACTCTTCCATGTCACATACATCTTGGTGGAGCGCTCAAAATGATAAGAGTTAAATAACATGCACTCATCACCAAGGGTAAAAGTGATTGATCATACACAAATTCATGGATATAAGCAAGCAACCACACATTAAGGCATGGTATGATCAAACACATGATCATAAGTATCTCACGAGCATAACAAAAAGTAGCATAGGAATCAAACAACCAAACGATCAAAGTAGCAAGAGAGGCAAATAAAAGGCAAAATACTCTCTCTCGAAGCCTATGATCTATACACTTTCTCCCCCTTTGGCAACAAGTTACCAAAAAGTTTAAAAACATATAGTGCTATGCGGCACTCTAGGCACGATCTCCGGGAACTCCTGAAGGAGTCTTCTGGCTTGTCGCTCCGGTGTGCATAGATGGCGTGGAGAGGAGGGCATCTGCAAAAGCTTCTGAGGAAGTCTGTGGAGCTGGAGGGGTTGACACTGGAGGTACAACCATGGCAGTTGCTGCAGGTGCTGAAGTAGTAGTCCTGGTGTCTGTGACAACTGGCACTGCTGATGACCTTTGTGCCCTTGGCACTCTCTGGAAAGTATCTGTAGTAGTTCTATCCTCCCTGTCCTCAGCTTCTTCTTGGAGCTTCTCCACAATGGTCTGTATCTCAGTGACCTTCACATCTAGATCATGAAATTTAGTCTCAATGATCCTCTCAAGACTTTCTTGATTTTGAGTCAGGGTGGCCAAGCTCTTCTCAGTTCTCATTGTAGCCTCAAGCAGATACTGAGTTGATCTTGCTTGGTCTTGAGCATCACTGTGGAGGCATCTGGTGCACTTGCTGCCTTCGCTGCTTTTGCAGCCTTTGCTTTCCCTCTCTTCTCCTGGGCTTCTGCACTAGTAGGATGGGATGCATCCATGACAACCCCGTTGTCCTCAAAATCTGGCCTCAGGGGAAGATGCTCTTTATCAAGAAGATATGTCCCGGTTCCCATCTTCGAATTGATCAACATTTGAATGTGAGGGGCATATCCACATGATCTCTTTTGATCAGCAACTGTTCTCTTCACAGTTTCTACAATCAAGCTCATCACCTTGAACTTCTGAGGAACATCAAACAAGTGAAGCAAGTTGATGGAGTGACCACGGATCATTCTATGATCTCCTGACTTGGGCAAAAGAGTGTTCCACAAGATAGTGTTGATAGTGGTCAAACCAGACAGCAGATATTATATTGATTCAAGCTTGTGTGTCTCCAGGGCATCATCATGAATAGTCTTGTACATGTTGGCCATGGAGTTGTGATCCTTCCTAGGCTTAGCATACACATCAATGTCATCCTCCTCTTCCTCTAGGGCATTGATCAGCTTGGCCCATTCTGAGATAGTAGATTGATATCTTGTTCCTTCAGTCATCCAGACAATCTTTCCATTAGGGTAGAAGTGAGCAGTGGAATATAATTGCATGATCATCTCATCGTTCCACTTAGTCAACTTCTGTCCAACAAATTTGTCAACTTCATTCATTCTGAAGCTCTCATGCACACCTGGGAAATAATCTTCATTGTCATCAATGTACTTCCAGTCCACCCATTTCATGTCACATACTATGGGCTTCTTGTCCAAAAGGATAGTCTCATAGAAATCTTGCTGTTCCTTGGTGTGAAAGTGGTAGTCTACAGCAGTTCTCCTCCTAGTGGCATAGGGATCAGTCTGTCTCCAAAGTCTTAGACCTGGATCCTTTCTTAGCTTCATATTTTCTGCCACAGGATGATCATCACTATGATCTGGAATCTTGGGCTTCAACTTTCTGGGCACTAGAGACTCTTCTTCTTCTTGAGCTTCAGGCACTGGGGCCTTATTCTTTTCAGCGGCAGGGATGTTCCTAGTAGATCTCTTTGGTGCAGAAGGCTTGGAAGCTTGAGCTTGAGCTGGAGGCTTGGGGGCAGACTTCGGCTTAGATGGAGCAGCCCCAGTCCTTATGGCATCCCCCATAAGCTTATGAGTCTTTGCAGGAGGTGCAACAGGCTCTTCCTCCTCCTCATCTTCTTCATCAGAATCTCTCATCATAGAAGGTTTGCCAATGACTCTGGCAATGGTCTTTTTGACTCTCTCCTTCCTCTTCTTCTCTTTTCCAGCACCACTTGCTGGCTGTGCTTGCTCTTGAGCAACAGAGGATTGCCTAGCTTTAGACATTGGAGCTCTCTTAGCAGGAGCTTTCTTGGGCATTCCAGGCTTGGTTGCAGCAGCAGCATACTCTTTCTTGAGTACTTTCTTCTTGGAGGTCACCTCCTCCTCAACAACAAAGTCCTCATCCTCAGATTCAGATGTTCTCTTCTTCCTTGTCCTGGTTGCTGCCTTAGGCAAGTTGCTGGGAGTGCTTCTGCTCCCCTCATCATAGCTGCTTGAGGGACTAGTGCCCTCACTGAGGTTGACCTGCTCTTCAGACTTGTTCTGACTATCACTGCCCTCTGACATTGCTAAAACTGACCCTGTGAATAGTTGGGTATAGATAGAGTGGATGAGCATCACAAAGTGCAGCTTATTTTGCAAAAATATTGAGACAAAAACTTAATTTTAGTTTTTTGCAGAAAGCATTTCGGAGCTACCGATTTGACAAACTCGGTGACACCGAAGCACTAACAGAGTCTAAACACACAGTTTCGGTCAGACCGAAATGCAGTTCGGTGACTCCGAGATGCTAGGGTTTCACAGAGAAAGTGATTTCGGTCGCACCAATCAGTACACTTCGGTCAGACCGAGTTGTACTTGTGCAATGGCTAGGGCCAATCGGTGTGACCGAGATCCTCAGATTGGTCAGTCCGAGATGAGTTCGGCGGAAACCTAACCCTAAGTTTTTGCATCAAATCTATTCTAAGGAATTCTTACGGTGGATAGATCAATCTCATACGTGGGAAGAACATAGGCATTATACTTTGTGCAAGAATCGGAGTTATGGAAAGCACAAAGGGTCAAATCCGTACCCTAACTTGGCGATGGATTTGGTACGGCGGCAACGGCGGGGAGAATTCCATTAACGGCGGCGGAGACCAGCGGCAGGGGGTCACTGGAGACGACGGCGATGATCCGGAGACCAAGGGGGCGGCAGAGCGGGGAGGCGCGGTCGAGTGTTTTGAAGAAATTTCCAAAATTTCAACCCGCGGTATATATACCCAGTCACTGTCGGTGTGACTGAGTGGAACGACTCAGTGGTACCGAGATGCAAAACTGCTAGCAGTTGCTGCAACTCGGTGTGACCGAATTGTTCAAATTGGTTGCAGCGAGATGAAAACCTAGATCAACTTAATGAATTCGGTGAGACCGAATAGGAGTGAGTTGGTCTGACCGAAAGGCATTAAGAGGTTTTGGAAGTTAAGCCCTTGACGGATCGGTGGCTCCGAGTGCTCCTCACTCGGAGGGTCCGAATTTGACTTGTTCAAACTTTGTGATGTAGCATGAATAGAGTTTGAGACGAGAAAAAGCATAGATAGCTAGAGGGAGTACTTAGGCATTCTTGTCCATACATTTGGCAAAAAGAAAAACCAAACAATCAAAGCAACAAATGTATGTCCTCGAATGGAGAAAATTATGCAACCAACATGCTCACACAATAAGATGGCAAATAAAACATGTGGCAAAGCATGCACAAACACTCTAGCATCTATCAAGCAATTGGCGATGACTAGGTCATCTATATATGAGTATATTGACTTAGGAGTCAAATGAGAACATTTGATCATAGGTCATACTCATCGTTTAAGCACAAGTGGGGTTACCACTTTTACATAAAGCATTGTTGTGTTCACATCATTAGAGTTGCTTTAGCTCAATTCTTAGAGCAAAGCTCTCCCTAGATGTGATATCCCCCCTTAGAGGGATGAACTAACCTTGGGTTTTGTCGATGATGACTTCATGTAGGTGTTGAAGATGTGGATGCTCAATGTTGATGTAGATCGTTTGGAGCAATCCATTGGAGTGAGTTGCACTTTCAATACCTACACGGGTTAGTCCCACAAGGAACACACAAGGATATCCATAGACATAGAGTGAAACACACATATGATGATGTCCATGAAAGCATTAGGTTACCTTGTCCCTTGTCTTACCAACAAGAGGGTTTGTGACTCCTTGAACTAGTGCAAGATATGGAAGTTGGTTGCACTTGTCCTTACCAAAATGAATATGAGTGAAGTATGTTGGCAGAGTCACTCTCAAGAACTCTCTAGTTCTTCTTCTTTGGAATCCACATCAACTTGATGGGAATCCTTGGAGTTGTAGTCGTACTTGATGAAGTAGACCTTGATGTAGTCTTGGGAACCCATTTGACCAAGGCCTTAGGAGCTTCTTCAAATGAATCAATCTCCTCTTGAAGCTTGTCCTTGCCTTTTAGCTTTAGGTCCTGTGGTGGAAGATCATCTTGAGCTTGTGTTCCCTTGAAAGAAGTGGGGCCATACTTCTCTTGTTGAGGAACAAACTTCGTCTTGGGGTATTGATCTTCTTCCCACTCAACTCCATTGGCATTGAACTTTCGTTCAAAACCAACACCTTGATTCTTCCGGTGCCTTCCTTGCTTGCATACAATTTCCTCAAATTGCTTACTTCCGGCAAGGCTCTTGTAAACACCTTTCTCTATAATTCCCTTCAATAAGCTATTTTCTTGCTCAAGTGTAACTTGGCTAAGAGAGTCATTAGTGGAATCAAGAGAACTACTAGAAGCAACAGTATTGGATTTAACATGATTATTGTTACTGCTAGAAGAAGAATCTTTCTTGCTCTTGTTGCTAGATTTTACTTGTGGCATATAAGTAGACAAGAGTAAATGCTTGGCAATGTAAGAAGAACTCTTCTTTCGAAGATCATCATTGATTGCTTTTAGGAACCCATGCTCTTGCTCTAAATTTAGCTTCTCGAAGCATAGCTTCTCATGAGTCCTTAGAAGCTCTCGATGATCCTCTAGAGTTGTTTCATGAGCTAACTTAAGAGTGTTTAGTTCTTTAGTTAGACGCTCAATCTCCTTCTTACCATTGTCATTCGTTTCATCTTGATTAGCATGATTAATAGCAATTTCATCATAGTTTTCATCACTAGTGTTGTCAACAAGTAAATCATCATCACCTAGCAAATCATCTTCATCACTATTGAAATCAAAGTACTCGGGGTGTGATACCTTAGGACCTTTAGCCATGAAGCACCTTCCAATTCCTTCATTTGGTGAGTCAAATATGTCGTAGGAGTTGGATGACACAAGTGCAAGACCGACAACACCTTCATCTTGAGTATATTCGGAGTCAGAGTGATAACTTCTCTCGGAGTAGTTGTCGGAGTCAGAACCGAATACCCATTCACCAACATGAGCTTGATGTCTTTGTCTTGTGTAGCTCTTTGATGACTTGTCCTTCCTTTTTGAATCCTTGCTTCTATGAGAGGGTCTTCGTTCATAACGATCATCTCTACTCCTTCTCTCTCTTGGTGGTGATTCATCTCTTTTACTTCTCCTTTTAGGTGAATCTTCTCTTTTCTTGTAGGGAGCCGTACACTCATTGGAGTAGTGTCCGGGTCTTCCACAATTGTAGCAATTGCGATCATGACTAGAAGATCTTTTGTCATTGTAGGACCTTGACTTGGAACTTCTCTCTTTGCTTCTAATCTTGTAGAATTTGTTGAAGTTCTTCACCATTAAGCTCAATTCTTCATTGAAGACTTGTTTCTCACTTGATGTTGTAGGAGCATCACATGAAGCTTTATAATCACCACTTGACTTGTTGTGGAGCTCTTCCTTATCCTTGAGTGACATCTCATGAGCAACAATTCTACCAATGACTTCCGTTGGCTTGAGATCTTTGTAGTTGGGCATCATTTGGATCAAGGTGCACACGGTATCATATTTTCCATCCAAGGCTCTTAGGATCTTCTTGATGATGAATTTGTCGGTCATCTCTTCACTTCCTAAGCCGGCAATCTCATTTGTGATGAGAGCAAGCCTAGAGTACATCTCAGCGACTCCTTCACCATCCTTCATTTTGAACTTGTCAAGTTGACTTTGAAGCACATCCAATTTGGATTCCTTGACGGACTCGATACCTTCGTGCATATCAACCAAAGTATCCCAAATTTCCTTTGCATTCTCAAGACGGCTGATTTTGTTGAATTCTTCTGGGCACAATCCGTTGAAGAGAATATCGCAAGCTTGAGCATTGTATTGCAGCATCTTCATTTCTTCCGCTGTCGCTTCACGATCTGGTTCTTTTCCATCCTCGAAGAAATCACCTTGCAAGCCAATACACACAACAGCCCAAACGGCGGGGTTATGACCAAGAATATGCATTTTCATCTTATGCTTCCAACTAGCAAAATTTGTACCATCAAAATAAGGACCTCTACGGTGGTAATTTCCCTCTCTAGACGCCATACTCTCCTAGGTTGTGAAACCAAGGCTATGATCACCAATGCTATGGAAATCAAGGCAAATGGAGACCAAAGCTCTAATACCACTTATAGGATCGAAAGTAGGTCTAGAGGTGGTGATTAGACTACTTGACCCAAAAAAAATCTAGACTTTTCCCAATTTTAATTGTTGGCAGATTTTAGCAACTAGTACAAGTCAAGCAATCAACCTACACATGCAATTCTAAGAGTATAGCAGCGGAAAGTAAACATTGCATGTGAAGGTAAAGGGAAGGGTTTGGAGAAGGCAAACGCAATGTAGACACGGAGATTTTTGGCGTGGTTCCGATAGGTGGTGCTATCTTACATCCACGTTGATGGAGACTTCAACCCACGAAGGGTAACGACTGCACGAGTCCACGGAGGGCTCCACCCATGAAGGGTCCATGAAGAAGCAACCTTGTCTATCCCACCATGGCCATCGCCCACGAAGGACTTGCCTCACTCGGGTATATCTTCATGAAGTAGGTGATGTCCTTGCCCTTACAAACTTCTTGGTTCAACTCCACAATCTTGTCAGAGGCTCCCAAGCGACACCTAACCAATCTAGGAGACACCACTCTCCAAAAGGTAATAAATGGTGTGTTGATGATGAAATCCTTGCTCTTGTGCTTCAAATGATAGTCTCCCCAACACTCAACTCTCTCTCACAAATTTGGCTATGGTGGAAAGATGATTTGAGTGGAAAGCAACTTGGGAAGGCTAGAGATCAAGATTCTTGTGGTAGGATTGGAATATCTTGGTCTCAACACATGAGTAGGTGGTTCTCTATCAGAAAATGAGTAGTGGAAGTGTAGGCACGTTCTGATGGCTCTCTCTTGAATGGAGAAGGGGGTGGAGGGGTATATATAGCCTCCACACAAAATCCAACCATTACACACATTTGACTCAACTCGGTCAGACCGAAAAGAAGAACTCGGTGCGACCGATTCAGTTCAAAATGTGAATGTTAGGAATCTCGTTGGGACCGACTGGAACAACTCGGTGGGACCGATGTGCAAGGGCTAGGGTAAAACCTCATCTCGGTGAAGCCGATTGCATGAACTCGGTGAGACCGATTTCAGCAAAGAGCAAACAGAGAGTTGGTCAAGCAAACTTGGTGGGACCGATCGCTCATTTCGGTTAGACCGAAATGTTACAAAGGGAAACAGAGAGTTTGTAGGGCCATCTCGGTGAGACCGAGATCCGTATCGGTGTGACCGAATCGTTTAGGGTTTCTTGCAGTGGCTATGTCAACTGAACTCGGTGGCGCCGGATAGATCAAATCGGTAGGGTCGAGTTTGACTTGGAGTTTTGGACATATGTGGAAATGAGAAAGTGGCTGAGGATTTTGGAGCAATATCACTAAGCACTTTAAGCAAGTAGACCATTAAGCAACACCTCATCCCTTTTAATAGTATTGGCTTTCCTATGGACTCAATGTGATCTTGGATCACTAAAATATAAATGAAGAGTCTTGAGCTTTTGCCAATATGTGTCCTTAGCATTTTGAGGGGTCCACATCTCTAGTCCATGCCATGCCAATCATTGAACTTTCTGAAATATTCAACTTGAATGGATATTAGTTCAATGAGCTATATGTTGTTATGAATTACCAAAACCACCCGGGGATTAGTTGCACTTTCAGTAGGGCATTTTTTTTTTGTTTTCTACTATGTTTCCCAACACCACCAGATCAGACTGCGACCAGAGGATGAGCATAAAACATCGTGTAAAAATCACTTGGGCCACTATCAATTTCGGGTGATGCCATATGGACTTGCTTATGCACTGTTCATATTCCAAGGTGCAATGCACATCGTGCTCTTCCCCGTGCTTTGCAAAGGAGTGCTCGCCTTCATGGCCAACATCCTCGTTCACACAGAGGAATTGGATACTCACCAACAGCTACTGCAGCAAGTTTTGGGGCTCTTACATCAGCACGGGCTCAAGGCAAAAATGTCCAACTGCACCTTCGCGCAGCAGAAGATAAGTTACCTGGGGCACATTATTAGTGACCGGGGAGTGGCCACGGAGGACACCAAGGTCCTGGCTGTGCAGAAGTGGCCTATTCCAACTAATGCCAGAGAACTCAGGGGATTCTTGGGCCTTGCAGGTTATTACATGAAATTCGTCTATTTCTTTGGGGTCATCAGTAAACCTCTCACCAATCTGCTTAGGAAAAACACCATGTTTGTATGTACTCCAACTTCAGAAGAAGCCTTCATCGCCCTCAAGCAGGCACTGATCCCGGCACCTGTTCTGGCGCTGCCCAACTTTCAGCAGCAATTCGTAGTGGGAACAGATGCGAGTTCCACTGGTATCAGGGCGGTCCTTATGCAGAATAACCATCCGGTGGCTTACTTAAGCAAGGCGTTGGCTCCCCGAAACTATGGGCTGTCGGCTTATGAAAAGGAATGCTTGGCTCTCCTCCTGGCTGTTGATCATTGGCGACCATATCTTGAGCATGCGAAGTTTGTGGTTCGAACGGATCAAAAAAGCTTGCTCAATCTGAAAAATCAATGACTCAATATGCCGATCCAGCAGCGGGTGTTCACCAAACTCATTGGGCTCCATCTTGTTATCCAGTATAAAGCACGGCTCACTAGCAGAGCTCTGGACGCACTCTCTCGTCGTGCACCCATGCAGGAAGCAGAGGTCGCAATGATCTTCGTTTGCAAGCCCACATGGTTAGAAGCGATCAAACGTAGCTACCAGTAGGATGTAGTTGCTACTCAACTCATGACGAAGCTGGCGTTGGATCCTGACAGTGACCTAAGATTTTCGTTGCAAGATGGGATTCTCAAGTCCCAAGGGCGCATGTGGATTGGGAAGGATTCAGAGATACAACAGAACCTGATCCGAGCGCTGCACTCCAGCACGGCAGGAGGTCACTCAGGCTTTCACGCCACTTACAACCACATCAAGTGCCTCTTCATGTGGCAGGGAATGAAACAAATAGGTGAAGACCCCTGATTCGTGAATGCATGGTTGACAGTGTCCTGGACTAGGGGGTCCACCCGGCTGGACTAATACATGGGCCGGACTGCCAACCCATCAAGGAGGAAGAACTTCGGAGGCCTTCAATTTGTCCAGGCCAAAGACTTGGCGTGTACTTCAAGTATATTTGTAGATTTGGCATATAATCCCTAGATGGCCACCATACGTAACCCTAGATACCCATGGTGCCTATATAAACCAGAGGGTTTAGTCCGTAGAGGATGATTCATACATTCATCATCATACCCCTAGGGTTAGACCACATCTCATGATCTCGAGGTAGATCAACTCTGTACTTTGATACTCCCATAATATAAGCAAGAGCAGGACGTATGGTTTTACCTCCATAAAGAGGGCTCGAACCTAGGTAAACGTTGTGTGGTCTCTCTCTTGTTACCCATTGATCCGATCTAATAGCTCGGGCCCCCTACCCGAGATCTGCTGGTTTTGACACTGACATTGGTGCTTTCATTGAGAACTCGTTGTTTGATTGCTCTGGAATGATGGCCTCGTCAACCGATTATTCGAGTCCCCTCGGCACCGTATGTGCATCGACGACTCTCGCCAACGGGCCATCTAAAGGCTTGACAGATCTCGAATCGCGCCCGCCCTTCGAGGTGGTAGAGCACGACCAGGAAATCTGCCGGGAGCTTTACGCTCCCTTTAAGAGCTCGGCCGGCAGAACCCAATCTGAGGGAACCTCGGATCCGAACTCTCCTCTAAGGAATAAGCACGAAACTAATCAGCTAGGAGAGGTGGGCTTTTCGGATAATAAACCAAGCCCAGAAACCTCCTCCTCCGTGCACTCTCCCCGCAGGGGATGTGGGGGCACCTCGGAGCCCCCTCCTGTCGGATTAGAATTTTTAATCCCACCCACCACCCACATCAAGTACTTCCCAAGTAACTCGGGGCCTCCCGACATCTGGGATCTGATGTACATCAAACAATGTACCGAGGAGACAATTCGGCAATTCTGGTCGCGATTCTTGTTTGTTGAAAACAAGTTAACCAAAATGCCCCGTTGCAGAAGCACTAGGCACCTTTCGACATAAATGTCAATATGAGGGAGTGTTAAACGCCCTCGCTCGGTGCCAAGTTCAGACTTTTTCCGAGCTCCCAGAGTTGGTGTCAAAATTTTGCGCCATTGAAGATGCTTGGCTGGCTTAGAAATTGGTCAACTCAGATAGATCCGAAGTACATGACCTCGCACAAGGGGAGCCACTTCGGTGCCGCATGCTAGTAGAATCATCAAGAAAAAGGAGAAAGACGAGATCCCAGACCGCCCTAGATGGACTACTGGACCAATCGTGTCCTATACACTCTGTTTTGCTCAACACAATCCAACCGACAGCCTTCGAGCCTATTGGGTTGTAAAACAAGTGGCTAAGGGTGGCGAGGCACTCCTTGCAAATAGGAACTCCTTTGGTTATTTGATAAAGTCCTCGGATGAAGCTGAGGTCCTGATGATTTATCAAACATACAAATCAGGGAAACAAAGAAAACAAGCTCTGCAGGAACTCGACCGCGCCCAGATACGCTCACCTCCGGCCACGTGGTTGGACACGCCGATCATGTTCGAGCAACACGACCAGTCGGTGGTCGATCTAAGCCGATGCCTAGCCGCTCTGGCCCTCGATCCCATCATGGACGGATGCCGATTGCATAAGGTACTAATGGACGACAGCAGTAGCTTAAACCTCATTTACGAAGGCATGTTGGAAAAAATGCAATTCAATACAACTCGCATCCAGCATAGCTTTATTACATTCAAAGGGATTATACCCGGCAGGGAAGCATGATGCAAGGGAAAGATCACTCTTGATGTGGTCTTTGGCACTCCTGAGAACTATCAGTCCGAGGAGTTGACCTTCCATGTCGTGCCTTTCTGAAGTGGCTACCACACCCTTCTGGGGCGAGAAGCGTTCATAAAATTTGAAGCCATACCCCCATTACGGGTACATGAAGCTAAAAATGGCAGGCCCCAATGGAGTGATAACCATCACCAGCAACCCGGATAGGGCACTTAGGGCCGAGAATAAAACAGCCTCGCTCGTCCTCGAATCATTGGCAGAGGCCTTTGCAGCCGAAGAATTATCGGCACTCCGGGCCACGGTCAACTCGGACGATGTCATCTTAGACAAAAGATCCAAATCAACCTCGTTCAAACCAGCCGATGAGATCGTCAAGTTTCAAGTACACCCAACCTACCCGAACAAAACAACGTCCATCGGTGCCGAGGTGGACCAAGAAATCGACGAGGCACTATGAAATTTCCTTCAGGAAAATTGGGATATTTTTGCCTAGCACCCTTCGGACATGCCAGGGATCCCAAGGGACTTAGCCGAACATAGCCTAAACATTATTAAAGGTTCAAAACCAGTTAAATAGGCACTTCGACAATTTTTCGAGCCCAAGTGTCAAGCTATGGGAGAAGAACTAGCTAAATTACTAGAAGCTGGATTCATTCGTGACATCGAGCACCCCGTCTGGTTGGCTAACTTTGTCCTGGTGCCTAAAAAGGACAGGTCCTGGCGGCTTTGCGTCAATTTCAAAGATGTTAACAAGGCCTGCCCCAAGGATCCTTTCCCTTTACCATGTATCGACCAGATTATTGACGCCACAGTGGGACATGACTCCTTATGCTTCCTGGATGCATATTCAGGGTACCATCAAATCAAGATGAAAGAGTCAGATCAGGAAGCAACAACCTTCATAACGCCCTATGGGCCATTTTGTTTCATCACAATGCCGTTCAGATTAAAAAACATCGGCGCAACGTACCAACGCATGATTCAAACATGCCTGAAGAACCACATCGGCAAAACAGCCAAGGCCTACGTAGACGACGTGGTTGTCAAAACCAAGGAGATCCGTCAGCTCGTCAAGAATCTTGGTGACATATTCACCAGTCTCTGGGTATATCACATCAAGCTCAATCCGGAGAAATGCATCTTTGGGGTGCCAGCAGATAAACTGCTTGGATTCATCATTTCCCATAGAGGAATCGAGGCCAATCCGGCCAAGATCCGAGCCCTCGCTGCGTTGGTAGTACCTACCGAACTCAAGCATGTTCAAAAGCTTGCCGGCTGCATAGTCGCCCTCAGTCGATTTATCACGATTGGGAGAAAAGCCCCACCGTTGTACAAACTCCTGAAACAGACCAAGAACTTCAAATGGACCAGCGAGGAGCGAGATGCCCTATAGGAAATAAAAAAGGCTCCTCGCTACCAATCCTTTACTCACGACATTAGGAATGGGCGAGCCGATGTTGCTATACATTTTGGCCACTGATGTCTACTACACAAATTTATTCTTGTAGACTCGTGTTGCGCCTCCAAGCGCAGAGTTTTGTAGGACTGTAGCAAATTTCCCTCAAGTGGATGACCTAAGGTTTATCAATCCGTGGGAGGTGTAGGATGAAGATGGTCACTCTCAAACAACACTGCCACCAAATACAAGAAATCTCTAGTGTCCCCAACACACCCAATGCAATGGTAAATTGTATAGGTGCACTAGTTCAACGAAGAGGTGGTGATACTAGTGTAGTATGGATAGTAGATATAGGTTTTTGTAATCTGAAATAATAAAAACAGCAAGGTAGCAAGTAACAAAAGTGAGCACAGACAATATTGCAATGCTTAGAAACAAGGCCTGGGGTTCATACTTTCACTATCGCAATCTCTCAATAGTGCTAGCATAATTGAATCATATAACAATCCCTCAATGTGCGACAAAGAATCACTCCAAAGTTCTTATCTAGCGGAGAACATAAGATGAAATTGTTGTAGGGTACGAAACCACCTCAAAGTTATCTTTTCCGATCAATCTATCGATCCATCCCTATAAGTGTCACAAACAGCCCTAGAGTTCATACTAAAATAACACCGTATGATACGCATCAACCAACTCTAATGTCACCTAGATACTCCAATGTCACATCAAGTATCCGTGAGTTGATTATTCGATATGCATCAAACAACTTCAAATTCATAACATTCAATCCAACACAAAGAACTTCAAAGAGTGCCCCAAAGTTTCTACCAGAGAAAGTAGGACGAAAACGTGTATGAACCCCTATGCATAGATTACCCTAATGTCACGGTAATCCGAAAGTTGAATACCAAAACATATATCAAGTGAATCAATAAAACACCCCATTGTCACCACGGCTATCCACATGTAAGACATACATCAAGTGTTCTAAAATCCAAAAAGTATTCAATCTGATAATAGTGAAACCTCAAAGGTAAAAACTCAATTCATCACAACAAGATAGGGAGGGAGAAACACCATATGATCCAACTATATTAACAAAGCTCACGGTACATCATGATCATGCCAAATCAAGAACACGAGAGAGAGAGAGAGAGAGAGAATAAACACATAGCTACTGGTACATACCCTCAACCCGAGGGTGAACTACTCCTTCCTCGTCATGGAGACCACCGGGATGATGAAGATGGCCTCCAGTGATGATTTCCCCCTCTGACCGGGTGCCAGAACAGGGCTCCGATGGAGACCGCTTTGGTACAGAGGCTTGCGGCAGTGGAACAACTCATTTAGGTTTATTTTCGGGGTTTTCTATATTTATAGGATTTTTCAGCGTTGGATTCACGCCAGGAGGGCCCACGAGGGAGCGACGTGCTCAGTAGGCGCGCCCTGGGGGGAGGGCATGCCCCCCAGGCTTGTCGCTTCCTTGTGAGTCTTCTGGTCCTTCCTCGAAGCTTCGGGGTCTCTTTTGGTCCATAAAAAATCACCGTAAATTTTCAGCCCAATCCGAGAACTTTTATTTGTGCACAAAAAATGACACCACAGTAGTTCTGCTGAAAACAGCGTCAGTCCAGGTTAGTTCCATTCAAATCATACGAAAACCATATAAAATTGTTGTAAACATGGCATGAAAACTTCATAAATTATAGATACGTTGGAGACATATCAGCCACCAACCAAGTCGTCAGCGCGGTCCTCATAGTAGAACGCGATGCTGAAGGACACAAGTTCCAGGTGCAAAGGCCCATATACTATGTTTTCGAGGCACTGACCCCGTGTAAAACAAGATATCCTCACTATCAGAAGATCGCCTATGTTGTATTCATGGCATCTCGGAAGCTGCGGCACTATTTTCAGGAGTGCTTTATTACCGTTGCATTAGAGGTCCCTCTAGGTGACATAATCAGCAGTAGAGACGCAACGGGTCACATAGCTAAGTGGGAAATCAAGCTACTACCCTTTGAAATCGTGTTTCGCCCATGCCAAGCTATTAAATCACAGGTGCTGGTAGATTTCATG
Source organism: Thinopyrum elongatum (assembly GCA_011799875.1). Classification (NCBI taxonomy): domain Eukaryota; kingdom Viridiplantae; phylum Streptophyta; class Magnoliopsida; order Poales; family Poaceae; genus Thinopyrum; species Thinopyrum elongatum. Next base: position 127,275,912 of record CM022297.1, read on the forward strand.
GCTGAGTGGACGGAGGCCGAGCTCCCTAGGGAGTACAGTACATATTCGCATTGGATAATGTACTTCGACGCCTCTGAGATGTTGGTCGGACTGGGGATTGGAGTAGTTCTCACCTCTCCTACCAGTGACAACATACGATACGTATTACAAATAATGTATACCGATTCAAATAATGCGTCCGAATACGAGGCCTTGTTGCATGGACTGCGGATAGCGGCGTCTTTGGGAATTCGGCGTCTGGAAGTCTGAGGTGACTCAAACCTAGCAATATCACAAGTTAACGGGGAATTCGACGCAAAAGACCCAAAAATGACAGCATACCAAAATGTTGTTCTGGCCATTTTCGCCCACTTCGAGGGTTTGGAGTTCCATCATGTGCCTCAAGATAGCAATCAAGCGCCGATGTCCTCGCCAGAATGGGCGCTAAACGCGACCTGGTCCCGGAAAACACGTTTCTACAACGGCTCTTTAAGCCATCTGTGGCCTGGCAGGAAGAGAACATCACGATGCCCCCCCAGACTCCGGAAAGATCAACTCTCTGGCACCCGAGGAAGACGAGGGCATAATTGGAGGCTCAGTGGTTGAAGAAACATGTTCGGCTCATGAAGTAATGGCGGTTATTGCACCATGGACCGAGCCCATCCTTGGATATTTACTCCGTAATGAGCTGCCCGATGACCAAACTGAAGCAAGGAGGATTATCCACCGATCGAAGGCCTATCAGGTCCACAAAGGAGAATTATATAAGAGAAGCGTCACAGGTGTCCTCTAGAGGTGTATAGCCGAAGAAGAAGGACGCGAGCTCCTTGCGGAAATTCACTCTGTCATGAGCGGCTGAACGTCTCCAATGTATCTATAATTTTTGACTATTCCATGCTGTTATATTATCATTCTTGGATGTTTTACATTCATTTTATAGCAACTTTATATCATTTTTTGGGACCAACCTATTGACATAGTGCCCAGTGCCAGTTGCTGTTTTTTTTTGCTTGTTTTTTACTTCGCAGAATAGCAGTACCAAATGAAGTCCAAATGCCACGAAACTATTTGGAGATTTTTTTCTGCCTAGAAAACAACTTGGGAGCCAAGGAAGTACCAGAGGGGAGGCCTGTGGGGCCCACAAGACACCAGGGCGCGCCAGAGGGCCCTAGCACGCCTAGGTGGGTAGTGGGTCCCACGGGAGTCCTTTCCACAGCCTCTCAGCTCTATAAATACCCAAATATTCCAAAAAAACCTAGGGGAGTCGGCGAAAAACAATTCCAGCCATCGTAAGTTCCAAAACCATGAGATCCAATCTAGAGCCCTTTTCTGGCACCTTGCCGGAGGGGAACATGATCACGGAGGGGTTCATCATCCTCATTGGTGCTCCTCCGATGATGCGTGAGTAGTTTACCACAGACCTACGGGTCCGTAGGCAGTAGCTAGATGGCTTCTTCTCTCTTTTTGATTCTCAATACAATGTTCTCCTCGATGTTCTTGGAGATCTATTTGATGTAATGACTTTTTGCGGTGTGTTTGTTGGGATCTGATGAATTGCGAGTTTATGATCAGATCTATCTATGAATATTATTTGAGTCTTATTTGATCTCTTATATGCATGATTATTATAGCCTCGTACTTCTTCTCCGAAACTTTGGTTTGGTTTGGCCAACTAGATTGATTTTTCTTGCAATGGGAAGAGGTGCTTTGTGATGGGTTCGATCTTGCGGTGTCCTCACCCAGTGACAGAAGGGGTAGCAAGGCACGCATGTATCGTTGCTATTAAGGATAAAAAGATGGGGTCTATTCCTACATGAATAGATCTTGTCTACATCATGTCATCGTTCTTATTGCATTACTCCGTTTCTCCATGAACTTAATACACTAGATGCATGCTGGATAGCGGTCGATGTGTGGAGTAATAGTAGTAGATGCAGGCAGGAGTCGGTCTACTAATCTTGGACGTGATGCCTACATACATGATCATTGCCTTGGATATCGTCATAATTATTTGCTCTTCTATCAATTGCCCAACAGTAATTTGTTTACCCACCGTATGCTATTTTCTCGAGAGAAGCCACTAGTGAAATCTATGGCCCCCAGTCTATTTCCTATCATATTGTTTTCATATCTATTATTCTAGAAACCCAAAAACACCTTGTTGCACTTTTTCTTTATTTATTTTATTTTGTGTTTTTGTTAGATTTATTTATCCAATCTCATACAATTTAATCTATCTCAATACCGAGGAGGGATTGACAACCCCTCTTACGCGTTGGGTTGCAAGTATTTGTTATTTTTGTGTAGGTACCGTTTACATAGTGTTGCTTGGTTCTCCTACTGGATTGATAACCTTGGTTTCATAACTGAGGGAAATACTTACCGTTGCTGTGCTGCATCATCCTCTCCTCTTCGGGGAAATACCAACGCAGATACAAGCAATTAGGAAGAATTTCTGGCGCCGTTGCCGGGGAGACATCATCAACATCTATCAGGTTCCTAATCACAAATCTCATCTTCTTGCAATTTACTTTATTTGCCATTTGCCTCTCATTTTCATCTCCCCCACTTCACAATAAAAAATTGCCTTTTATTTGCCCTCTTTTCTGTTTGGCCTTTTCTCGTTAGATCTCTTGTTTGCTTGCAATATTGTTTGCGTAGTCACGATGTCTCAAGAAAATACCAAATTGTGTGATTTTTCCAATACTAATAATAATGGTTTTATTAGTACTCTGATTGCTCCTCCCGCCACTAGTGCGGAGTCTTATGGTATTAATGCCGCCTTGTTGAATCTTGTTATGAAAGAGCAATTTTCCGGTACTCCTAATGAGGATGCCGCATCCCATCTAAACACTTTCGTAGAATTGTGTGATATTAAAAATAAAAAAGATGTGGACAATGATATTGTGAAGTTTAAATTGTTTCCTTTCTCTTTGTGGGATCGTGCAAAAATTTGGTTTTCTTCTTTGCCTCGTAATAGTATCGATTCTTGGAATAAGTGCAAAGATGCTTTTATTACTAAGTATTTTCCGCCCGTGAAAATTATTTCCCTTAGAAATCAAATCATGCATTTTAAGCAACTTGAGCATGAACATGTTGCACAATCTTGGGAAAGAATGAAATTGAAGCTAAGAAATTGTCCTACTCATGGTTTAAATCTATGGATGATCATACAAATTTTTTATGCGGGGTTGAATTTTGTTGCTAGAAATCTTTTGGATTCCGCCACGGGAGGTACTTTTTTGGAGATTACTTTGGGTGAAGCTACTAAATTGCTAGATAATATCATGGCAAATTATTCACAATGGCATACCGAAAGAGCACCTACTAGTAAAAAGATCAATTCCGTTGAAGAAATTAGTACTTTGAGTGAAAAAGTTGATGCTCTTATGAAATTGGTTGCTAATAAAAATGCTCCTATTGATCTTAATGATGTGCCTTTGTCTATTTTGATTGAGCAAAATAGTGATCCCATAGATGTGAATTTTATCTCGCGAAACAAATTTAATAACAATGCTTATAGAGGTAATTTTAATCCTAGGCCTTTTCCTAGAAATTCCTCTAATAATTATGGCAATTCCTATGGTAATTCTTCTTACAATAATAATAGGAACCCCTTTGATCTTGAGAGTAATATTAAATAATTTATCAATGCTCAAAAAGTTTTCAACACTACGATAGAAGAAAAGTTGAATAAGATTGATGACATGTCTAGGAGCATTGATAGAATTTCCCATGATGTAGAAAATATCAAGATTAAAATTTTTCCACCTAAGGTTGATGTCAATGAATCAATTAAAGCCTTATATGTTTCTATGGATGAAAGTAAGAAAAGAACCGCTATGCTTAGAGCTAAAAGAGAATTTTTAGAAAGAGCGTTTTCTACCGATTGCTTTCATAATAATGATGAAGATCTTAAAATGATTGGTGTTTTTCTATTGATTCCTTGTTCAGTAATATTAAAATTGATGAAAAGAGGACTGAAGAAGAGTCAGCTTTAGCTAGAGGGCGTCCTCATAATTTGGAGGGTGAAAATCTTGTTGAAAATTTTGATAAAAGTGCGTTTGGAGAGGTCAAAACTTTAACTAGTGATGTGCACACTCTTTTGGATTACAAAGATTTTAATCATGATAGTTGATCTTTGATTGAATGTATTTCTTTGTTGCAATCCATGATAAATTCACTCAATGCCTATGAACAAGATAAAGCTTTTACTAAACATATTGTAGAAGCGATTATGAAAGCTTTAGAAGAAAAGTTGGAATTAGAGATTTCAATTCCTAGAAAATTATATGATGAGTGGGAACCTACCATTAAAGTCAAGATTAAAAATTATGAGTGCTTTTCTTTATGTGATTTGGGTGCTAGTGTTTCCACAATTCCGAAATCTCTATGTGATGTGCTTGGTCTTACCAATATTGAAGAATGCTCTGTTAATTTGCATTTGGCAGATTCTACTAAAAAACCTTTGGGAAGAATTAATGATGTTCTTATTCTTGCAAATAGGAACTATGTGCCCATAGATTTTATTGTTCTTGATATTGATTGCAATCCGTCTTGTCCAATCATACTTGGTAGACCGTTTTACGAACTATAGGTGCCATGATTGATATGAAAGAAGGTAATATTAAATTTCAATTTCCACTAAGAAAGGGTATGGAAAACTTCCCTAGAACAAGAATTAAGCCACCATATGAATCAATCATGAGGGCAACCTATGGATCAAAAAGTAAAGATGACAATACTTGAATCTATGCATTATGCCTAGCTAGGGGCATAAAACGATAGCACTTGTTGGGAGGCAACCCAACGAATAAAATTTATTTTTGCCTTTTTCTTTCTGTTCTTGAGTGTTTGCACAATTATGCTACTGTTATGATTGTGTTTTTCATGTTTTAATTAGTGTTTGTGCCAAGTAAAGCCTTTGGGATCATGTTGGGTGATAGTTGATTTGATTTTGTTGAAAAACTAAAACTTTTGCGTCCAGTAGCAGAATTTTAAAAAATCACAGAGGAGAGAAAAAATTCTGAATTTTTTACACAACATTTATATGAGAATTTCCTACGTTGTCCTAATTTTTGAGAATGGTTAGAGTTACATAAGTATGGTTAGAGTCCAGATTACTACAGACTGTTCTGTTTTTGACAGATTCTGTTTTCGTTGCATTGTGTGCTTATTTTGATGAATCTATGGACTATATCGGGGGGTATAAGCCATGGTAAAGTTAGAATACAGTAGGTATAATGCAATAATAAAATATGAATGGGTTTGCAATAGTACTTAAAGTGGTGATTTGCTTTATTATACTAACGGATCTCATGAAGGTTTTTGTTGAGTTTTGTGTGATTGAAGTTTTCAAGTTTTGGGTGAGATCACGATGGACGAAGGAATAAGGAGTGAAAAGAGCCTAAGCTTGGGGATGCCCATGGCACCCCAAGGTAATATTCAAGGAGAACCAAGCAACTAAGCTTGGGGATGCCCCGGAAGGCATCCCCTCTTTCTTCTAACAACCATCGGTAATTTTACTTGGACCTATATTTTTATTCGTCACATATCATGAGTTTTGCTTGGAGCGTCTTGTATTATATGAGTCTTTGATTATTTTTCTTTTTGGTTTGTCACAATCATCCTTGCTGGACACACCTATTTGAGAAAGCCATAATGATGCTATGATTTGTTAGAATTGCTCTATGTGCTTCACTTAAATTTTTTGAGCTATGGAATTGCTCTAGTGCTTCACTTATATCTTTTTGAGCACGGTGGTGCTTTTATTTTTGAAGAAATACTCTCATGCTTCACTTAGATTAATTTGAGAGTTAGTAAAATTTTGAAGAAATTCTCTCATGCTTCACTTATATTATTTTGAGAGATGATGAAAAAATTTATTTATGCTCATGTTCTTCACTTAAATTTGTTTGAGAGCTTGTTATAAGCAATGGTAATATATGAAATTACTCCCAAAGTGATAGATATTCAATAGGGATATAATAAAAACTTTCATGAAGATCATTGGATATTATAAACTTGATTCCTTGTAATAGTTTTGAGATATGATGATAGTAATATGTGAGTCATGTTGGTGAGTAATTATGCTTCAGTAAGAATATTGGTGTTAAGGTTTGTGATTCCCTATGCAAGCACGAAAGTCAATAGTTATGTAATGAAATTACATCCTACTTGTAGTGCATTATTCGGTGTTAGTTATGCTTAAATGCTCATTTATGAGAATTTTTGTTTCTTGGTTGGTTGCTTCTCAATCTATTTGCTAGCATTTCCTTGTAATAAGTAGGAATACTACTTGTGCATCCAAAATCCTTAAACCAAGTTGTGCCATATGAGTCCACCATACCTACCTATATGCGGTATTTCCATGCCGTTCCAAGTAAATTTGTATGTGCCAACTCTAATTTTCAAAATAAATTTCCTTTTTGCATGCCCGTACTGCTCATGAAGCGGTAGGGGGTGGCCAATATTTTTTCATGCTAGATGTGTTATTCTTAAGATGAGTGTTTATTCACTTGTCATTGCACGAGAGTGTGGCGGTAATAGGGATGCCCAGTCCCAAAATGAAAAAGAAATTTACTTTATGTTGTCAAATTATAAATTTCCTTGGAAAGTGTTGGTATGGAAGGCACCCGTGGATACGGCTAGCCATGGATTGTGAAAGAATGGTGGAAAAGGGAATAAACTTTATTTTATGTTTGGGAACCGCCTATGATGTATCTAGCATGGAAAGTATTGGGAATTCTCGATCGTTTTCGTTGACGGGAAAAGTATACCTCTCAAAATATTTTATCTCTCAATTTAAGCCTTGAGCTCGGGCACCTCTACAAATCTCTGCTTCCCTCTACGAAGGGCCTATCTATTTACTTTATGCAATTTTTATTTGAGTCTCCATCTTCTCGTATAAAGCACCAACTAGGGAGCACTATGATCATACTTGTGCATTGGATGTAGCTAATATTCGACTGTGTTTCATGAATGGATCAATGATTGATCATGATGGGCTAGGGATAACTTTCTTTAGTGTTGATATTTTGAAAGACATGGTTGCTTGTTGGTATGCTTTAGTATTGAAATCTTCATGTCAAATATAGACTATTGCTTTGAATCATCTAAAAGTCCAAATGTCCATGCTACAAAAGAAAGAATATGTGATGAACATGTTAGGCAGCATTCCACATCAAAATTTCTGTTTTTATCATTTAACTACTCGAGGACGAGAAGGAATTAAGCTTGGGGATGCTGATACGTCTCCAACGTATCTATAATTTTTGATTGTTCCATGCTGTTATATTATCATTCTTGGATGTTTTACATTCAATTTATAGCAAATTTATATCATTTTTTGGGACTAACCTATTGACATAGTGCCCAGTGCCAGTTGCTGTTTTTTTGCTTGTTTTTTACTTCACAAAATAGCAGCACCAAACGAAGTCCAAATGCCACGAAACTTTTTGGAGATTTTTTTCTGCCTAGAAAACAACTTGGGAGCCAAGGAAGTACCAGAGGGGAGGCCTGTGGGGCCCACAAGACACCAGGGCGCGCCAGAGGCCCCTAGAGCGCCCAGGTGGGTAGTGGGGCCCACGGGAGTCCTTTCCACCACCTCTCAGCTCTATAAATACCCCAAATATTCCAGAAACCCTAGGGGAGTTGGCAAAAAAAAATTCTAGCCGCCGCAAGTTCCAGAACCACGAGATCCAATCTAGAGCCCTATTCCGGCACCTTGCCGGAGGGGAACACGATCACGGAGGGGTTCATCATCCTCATTGGTGCTCCACCGATGATGCGTGAGTAGTTTACCACAGACCTACGGGTCCGTAGGCAGTAGCTAGATGGCTTCTTCTCTCTTTTTGATTCTCAATACAATGTTCTCCTTGATGTTCTTGGAGATCTATTTGATGTAATGACTTTTTGCGGTGTGTTTGTTGGGATCCGATGAATTGCGAGTTTGTGATCAGATCTATCTATGAATATTATTTGAGTCTTCTTTGATCTCTTATATGCATGATTATTATAGCCTCATATTTCTTCTCTGAAACTTTGGTTTGGTTTGGCCAACTAGATTGATTTTTCTTGCAATGGAAAGAGGTGCTTTGTGATGGGTTCGATCTTGCGGTGTCCTCACCCAGTGACAGAAGGGGTAGCGAGGCACGCATGTATCATTAGGGTCTATTCCTACATGAATAGATCTTGTCTATATCATGTCATCGTTCTTATTGCATTACTCCATTTCTCCATGAACTTAATACACTAGATGCATGCTAGATAGCGATCGATGTGTGGAGTAATAGTAGTAGATGCAGGCAGGAGTCGGTCTACTAATCTTGTACGTGATGCCTATATACATGATCATTGCCTTGGATATCGTCATAAATATTTGCTCTTCTATCAATTGCCCAGCAGTAATTTGTTTACCCACTGTATGCTATTTTCTCGAGAGAAGCCACTAGTGAAATCTACGGCCCCCGGGTCTATTTCCTATGATATTGTTTTCAGATCTATTATTCCAAAGACGCAAAAATACCTTGCTTCACTCTTTATTTATATATTTTATTTTGTGTTTTTGTCAAATCTATTTATCCAATCTCATATAGTTTAATCTATCTCAATACCGAGGAGGGATTGACAACCCCTCTTACGCGTTGGGTTGCAAGTATTTGTTATTTGTGTGCAGGTACCGTTTACATAGTGTTGCTTGGTTCTCCTACTGGATTGATAACTTTGGTTTCATAACTGAGGGAAATACTTACCGTTGCTGTGCTGCATCATCCTCTCCTGTTCAGGGAAATACCAACACAGATACAAGCAATCGACGGCCATCACGCCGTAGCTCAGGCTTTAGTTAGTAAAGCTTTCCGAGCTGGATTTTATTGGCCTACCGCCAAAGAAGACGCGAAAACCTTGGTTCAACGATTCCCCGTCTGCCATGTTTTCGCCAACCAAAGTCATATGCCCCCCACGGCTCTTTGGACTATCCCAATTACCTGGCCTTTTGCGGTCTGGGGGCTTGACATGGTAGGCCCTCTTAAAGGGTCTCACATAAAAAGAAATACTTACTCGTCATGGTAGATCAATTCACAAAATGGATCGAAGCAAAGCCGGTTACAATAGCTGAGGTGACACAGGTCCTAGAATTCATCTCCGGAGTAGTCCACCATTATGGTGTTCCTCATAGTGTAATCACGGACAATGGCACTAATTTCACCGCCAAAGAGGTCAAGGCATGGTGCGCAAAAATGGGCATTTCAGCTCGACTATGCCTTCGTTTACCATCCCCAAACCAATGGACAATTCGAATGCACCAACAGACTCGTATTAAGCGGCATCAAGTCGTGCATAGTCCGCTCCTTAAAGGAGGCCGACTGTCATTGGGTAGAGGAGCTCGACTTCGTACTATGGGGCTTACGCACCACGCCTAACCGGTCCACAGGTTACACACCTTTCTTCATGGTGTGCGGAGCCTAGGCCATCCTACCATGTGACCTCATTCATGATGCACCTAGAGTGCGCATGTACGAAGAGAGGGAGGCTGAGCAAGATTGGCAGGATGACCTCGATGCCCTCGAGGAGGAGCGGGATGTGGCTCAGGCACGTTCCACCTTTTACCAACAAAAGGCACGCCATTACCGGAGCAGGGACGTCCGGACGAAAGCGTTCAATAAAGGTGACTTGGTCATGAGATTTAATCTGGAAAAGTAGAAACCCAAACTCCACCCCAAATGGGACGGGCCATTCATAATTGACCAAGTGCTCACCAGAGGAGCATATCGTATCCAAGACCCCGCAGATAACCGTCTGGAGCCGAATCCTTGGAATGCTGCCCTACTTCGTCGATTCTACGGTTAATAATAGCCACCCCTCCTTCTCCTCTTGATTAGCATTTAAACAGCTATAAAATTTCTTTTTCCTTTTTTGAGTTGTTCGAAACTTTTTGATAGTAATGATTGGTCGATCCGAAGTAATGTTCTTACTTCGGATAAATATCGCATGTAAGACATATACTATGCTGTAGGCCTTCTCAAAGCCAAACATATTCTAAGCATTATTGGTGACTACTCCCAATACAATTGTTTTCCGCCCTCATATGCATCAACTTGACTTAAGTTTTGGCCAAGCTGGGTTACCTGGCTCTGATAACCCACAAGTATAGGGGATCGCAACAGTTTTCGAGGGTAGAGTATTCAACCCAAATTTATTGATTGGACACAAGGGGATCCAAAGAATATTTGTAAGTATTAGCAGTTGAGTTGTCAATTCAACCACACATGGAGATTAAATATCTACAACAAAGTGATCAGTAGCACAGTAATATGATAGTTTTGATAGCAGTGGTAACAGCAATAGTAACGGTAACAACGATAGTAATAGTTTTGTAGCAGTTGTAACAGTAGCAATGGCAATAGTAACTTAGCGAGAACAATATGTGGAAAACTCGTAGGCATTGGATCGGTGAATTCGTTGGATGATATTCATCATATAACAGTCATAACCTAGGGTGACACAGAACTAGCTCCACTTCATAAATATAATGTAGGCATGTATCCCGTAAATAGTCATACGTGCTTATGGAAAATAACTTGCATGACATCTTTTGTCCTACCCTCCCGTGGCAGTGGGCTCCATAAGGAAACTAAGGGATATTAAGGCCTCCTTTTAATAGAGAACCAGAACAAAGCATTAACACATAGTGAATACATGAACTCCTCAAACTACGGTCATCACCGGAAAGTATCCCAATTACTGTCACCCTGGGGTTTACGGATTATAACACGTAATAGGTGCATATGACTTGCAAGATCGGATCTAGAACATAGATATAATGGTGAAAACATAAATGGTTCATATCTGAAATCATGGCACTCGGGCCCTAGTGACAAGCATTAAGCATAGCAAAGTCATAGCAACATCAATCTCAGAACATAGTGGATACTAGGGATCAAGCCCTAACAAAACTAACTCGATTACATGATGAATATCATCCAATTCCTCACCGACCAGCGAGCCTACGAAGGAATTACTCACTCCCGATGGGGAGCATCATGGAATTTGTGACGAAGGAGGGTTGGTGATGATGAAGACCGAAGATTCCCCTCTCCGGAGCCCCGAACGGGCTCCAGATCTGGCCTCTCGATGAAGAACAGGAGGTGGCAACGGCTCCATATCGTGAAACGCGATGACACTTCCTCTCTTATTTTTCTCCAAAAATAGGAATTTATAGTGTTGGAATTAGGGTCAGCGGAGCCCCGAGGGCCCCACAACCCACCAAGGCGCGCCTGGGGGGGGGGGGGGGGTGGCGCGCCCTGGTGTCTTGTGGCCAGCCAGGGCACCCCCTCCGGTGGTTCTTGGTTCCAATTTTTTAATATATTCTGAAATAATTCTCCAAAAAGTTTCGTCCAATTCCGAGAACTTTTATTTCTACACAAAAACAACACCATGGTAGTTCTGATGAAAACAGCGTCAGTCCAGGTTAGTTTCATCCAAATCATGCAAATTAGAGTCCAAAACAAGAGCAAAAGCGTTAGGAAAAGTAGATACGATGGAGACGTATCAACTCCCCAAAGCTTAACTCATTGCTTGTCCTCAAGCAATTTAGTTGACAAACTGAAAGTGATAAAGAAAAACTTTTAGGAACTCTTTTGTTCTTGTTTACATATATATGCTTAAATAGCACTGAGGTTTTCAGCAAAGATCATGACTAACCATGTCAACAATAACTCTTAGAAATTATATTAACTCATATCAATGGCATAAGCAACTAGCGAGCAATAATAAAATATCTCAAGTGCCAACACTTTGTCAAAACAATCATGATATAATATGACAACAGTGGTATCTCGCTAGCCCTTTCTGAGACCGCAAAACATAAATGTAGAGCACCTCCAAAGTTCAAGCAGCGACTAAACATTGTAATTCATGGTAGAAAAGATCCAGTCATGATGCATTCAACATTAACTATACACAATGCATGAGGATGACAATAGTGCTCTCAGGTCTGGCGCTTGTTTGAGAAGGTGATGACTCAGCATAAAATTAAATAGATAGCCCCTACATAGAGGGAAGCAGTGATTTGCAGAGGTGCCAGAGCTCAAAGCTTAAATCATAGATAAATAAAATTTTGGGAGGTGCACCCTTCCTGTCAACGTTACGACCAAGAGTTATCAATATCTTCCATGCTAAACACATTAGCAGCGGTTCCCAAGCGGTAAAAGTAAAGGTTTACTCCCCCTCCACCAACAAACACAATCCACGGCTAGCTGAAACCACGGGTACCGTCCATACCAACAATAGTCCTGGGGGAGTTTTGTTTAATTATTTGCAATTTTTTATTTCGAGACTAGGCATCCCTATTACCGCCCCTCTCATGCGAGGATGAGTGACTAAACCCTCATCGTGAGAATAACCCACTTAGAATGGAAGATACTGGTCACCCCCTGCCACTCCATGAGCGGTTCAGGCACACAAAACAAAATGTTCATTTGAAATTTTAGAGGTGGCACATGCAAATTTACTTGGAACGACAGGGTAATACCGCATATAGGTAGATATAGTGGACTCATCTGGAATAACTTTAGTTTAAGGATTTTGATGCACAAGCAGTATTTCTGCTTAGTATAGGTGAAGGCTAGCAAATAGGTTGAGAAGCGGCCAGCTAGAGAGCGAAAACGGTCATGAACATGCGTTATGCATAATCAACATTGAATAGTAGCATGAGTAGGATATGAATGATACGTCCATTTTGCATCATGTTTTCCTACTGTTATTTATAATGTTTTTATGCATAATAATGCTTTTTGGAGTAATTCTAATGCCCTTTCTCTCATAATATGCAAGGTTCACACAAAGAGGGAGAATACCGGCAGCTGGAATTCTGGACCTGAAAAAGCTACGTCAGGCCACCTATTCTGCACAACTCCGAATGAGCTAAAACTTCATGAAGATTTTTTATGGAATATATAAGAATTATTGGAGCAAATAACTACCAGAGGGGGCCCACCAGGTGGGCACAACCCACCTGGGCGCGCCAGGGGCCCCAGGCGCGCCCTGGTGGGTTGTGCCCTCCTCGGCCCACCTCTGGTGCCCCTCTTCTGGTATATAAGTCATTTTGGCCTAGAAAAAAATAAGATAGGACTTTCGGGATGAAGCGCCGCCGTCTCGAGGCGGAACTTGGGCAGGAGCACTTTTGCCCTCCGGCGGAGCGATTCCGCCGGGGGAACTTCCCTCCCGGAGGGGGAAATCATCGTCGTCATCATCATCACCAACAACTCTCCCATCTTGGGGAGGGCAATCTCCATCAACAACAGTACCATCTCCTCTCAAACCCTAGTTCATCTCTTGTGTTCAATCTTTGTACCGGAACCTTAGATTGGTGCTTGTGGGTGACTAGTAGTGTTGATTACATCTTGTAGTTGATTACTATATGGTTTATTTGGTGGAAGATTATATGTTCAGATCCATTATGCTATTTAATACCCCTCTGATCTTGAGCATGATTATCATTTGTGAGTAGTTACTTTTGTTCTTGAGGTCACGGGAGAAATCTAGTTGCAAGTAATCATGTGAACTTGATATGTGTTCGATATTTTGATGGTATGTATGTTGTGATTCCCTTAGTGGTGTCATGTGAATGTCGACTACATGGCACTTCACCTTATTAGGGCCTAAGGGAATGCATTGTGGAGTAGTTATTAGATGATGGGTTGCGAGAGTGACAGAAGCTTAAACCCTAGTTTATGCGCTACTTCGTAAGGGATTGATTTGGATCCAAAAGTTTAATGCTATGGTTAGATTTTATCTTAATACTTTTCTCGTAGTTGCGGATGCTTGCGAGGGGGTTAATCATAAGTAGGAGGTTTGTTCAAGTAAGAATAGACCTAAGCACCGGTCCACCCACATATCAAATTATCAAAGTAGCGAACACGAATCAAACCAACATGATGAAAGTGATTAGATGAAATTCCCGTGTACCCTAAAGAACGTTTTGCTTATAAGAAGAGACCGTTTTGGCCTGTCCTTTGCCTCAAAAGGATTGGGCTACCTTGCTGCACTTTTGTTACCGTTACTGTTACTTGCTTGTTACAAATTACCTTGCTATCAAACTACTCGTTACTTCTAATTTCAGTGCTTGCAGAGAATACCTTGCTGAAAACTACTTGTCATTTCCTTCTACTCCTCATTGGGTTCGAAACTCTTACTTATCGAAAGAACTATGATTGATCCCCTATACTTGTGGGTCATCAAGGCTCTTTTCTGGCGCCGTTGCCGGGGAGTGAAGCGCTCTTGGTAAGTGGAAATCGATAAGGAAAAATTATTACTACGTGCTGAAATTTATTGTCACTTGTTACTATGGAGAACAATCCTTTGAGGGGTTTGTTCGGGGTATCTTCACCTCAACTGGAACCACAATTAGTTGCCCCTCAACCTACTGCACCTACTGAAAATATTGGTTATGAAATTCCTTCGGGTATGATAGAACAACTGCTAGCTAATCCTTATGCAGGAGATGGAACTGAACATCCTGATATGCACTTGATATATGTGGATTATTTAAGCTTGCAGGTTTACCCGGAGATGAAGCTAAGAAGAAGCTTTTCCCTTTATCTTTGAAGGGAAAAGCATTAGCATGGTATAGGCTATGCGATGATATTGGATCTTGGAATTGGAATTGTTTGAAATTGGAATTTCACCAAAAAAATTATCCTATGCATCTAGTTCATCGTGATCGGAATTATATATATAATTTTTGGCCTCGTGAAGGAGAAAGTATCGCTCTAGCTTGGGGGAGCCTTAAGTCAATGTTATATTCATGCCCCAATCATGAGCTCTCAAGATAAATTATTATTCAGAATTTTTATGCTCGGCTTTCTCGTGATGATCAATCCATGCTCGATAGTTCTTGTACTGGTTCTTTTATGAAGAACACTATTGAATTCAGGTGGGATCTTTTAGAAAGAAATAAACGCAACTCTGAAGATTGGGAAATCAATGAAGGTAAAGAGTCAGGTATTAAACTTAAGTTTGATTGTGTTAAATCTTTTATAAATACCGATGCTTTTCAAAATTTTAGCACTAAATATGGACTTGACTCTGAGATAGTTGCCTCTTTTTATGAATCATTTGCTACTCATGTTGATCTCCCTAAAGAGAAGTGGTTTAAATATCACCCACCTATTAAAGAAGAAATTAAAGAACCGGTTGTGGTTAAAGATGAAACTATCTTTTATAATGTTGACCCAGTTGTTCCTACCGCTTACATCAAAAAACCACCTTTCCCTGTTAGGACAAAGGAACATGCTAAGGTCTCAACCGTGGTCAATAAAAGCTATATTAGAGCACCTAAACCTGCTGAACAAATCAAGGTAGAACCTAGTGTTGCTATGGTTAAAGATCTCTTGGTAGAAAATATAGATGGGCATGTTATTTACTTCTGTGATGAAGCTGCTAGAATTGCTAAACCTGATGAAAAGGATAAACATAGACCTGTTGTTGGCATGCCTGTTGTCTCAGTCAAAATAGGAGATCACTGTTATCATGGTTTATGTGACTTAGGTGCTAGCATGAGTGCTATTCCCTTTACCTTATATCAAGAAATTATGAATGACATAGCACCCGCTGAGATAGAAGACATAGATGTTACTATTAAGCTTGCTAATAGAGACACCATCACACCACTTGGGATTGTTAGAGATGTTGAAGTCTTGTGTGGGAAAATAAAATATCCTACTAATTTTCTTGTTCTTGGTTCCCCACAAGATGACTTTTGTCCCATTATCTTTGGTAGACCTTTCTTCAACACCGTTAATGCTAAAAATAGATTGTGAGAAACAAATAGGTCGGTGTTAGTTTTGGTGATGAGTCTCATGAGTTTAATTTTTCCAAGTTTAGTAGAAAACATCATAAGAAAGAATTGCCTAGTAAGGATGAAATAATTGGTCTTGCTTCTATTGCTGTGCCTCCTACTGATCCACTAGAACAATATTTGCTAGACCATGAAAATGATATGCATATGCATGAAAGAAATGAGATAGATAAAATTTTCTTTGAACAACGACCTCTGCTTAAACATAATTTACCTATTGAAACTCTAGGAGGTCCTCCTCCACCTAAAGGTGATCCTGTGTTTGAATTAAAACAATTGCCAGACACTTTGAAATATGCTTATCTTGATGAGAAAATGATATATCCTGTTATTATTAGTGCTAACCTTTCAGAACATGAAGAAGACAGATTATTGAAAATTCTGAAGAAGCACCGTGCTGCTATTGGGTATACTCTTGATGATCTTAAGGGCATTAGTCCCACTCTCTGTCAGCACAAGATTAATATGGAACCTGATGCTAAACCCGTTGTTGATCACCAACGACGGTTGAATCCCAAAATGAAAGAAGTGGTAAGAACTGAAATACTGAAGCTTCTGGAAGCAGGTATAATTAATCCCATAGATGATTGTAGATGGGTAAGTCTTGTTCATTGTGTCCCTAAGAAAGGAGGTATTACTGTTGTTCCTAATGATGAAAATGAACTTATTCCACAAAGAATTGTCACTGGTTATAGAATGGTAATTGATTTTAGAAAATTAAATAAAGCAACTAGAAAAGATCATTACCCCCTGCCTTTTATTGATCAAATGCTAGGAAGACTATCTAAGCACACACACTTTTGTTTTCTCGATGGATATTCTGGTTTTTCTCAAATACCTGTTTCATAACCTGATCAAGAGAAAACCACCTTTACTTGTCCTTTTGGAACTTATGCTTATAGACGTATGCCTTTTGGCTTATGCAATGCACCTGCTACCTTTCAAAGATGTATGGCTGCTATATTCTCTATTTTTTGTGAAAAGATTGTTGTGGTTTTCATGGATGATTTTTCTGTTTATGGAACTTCTTCTTCTGATTGCTTAAGCAACCTTGATCGAGTTTTCCAGAGATGCGAGCAAACTAATCTTGTCTTGAATTGGGAGAAGTGCCACTTTATGGTTAATGAAGGTATTGTCTTGGGACATAAAATTTCTGAACGAGGTATTGAGGTGGATAAAGCTAAAGTTGATGCAATTGAGAAAATGCCATGTCCTAAAGATATCAAAGGTATCCGTAGTTTCCTCGGTCATGCTGGTTTCTATAGGAGATTTATTAAAGACTTCTCAAAAATTTCTAGGCCTCTTACAAATCTTTTACAAAAGGATGTTCCATTTGTTTTTGATGATGATTGTGTAGAAGCCTTTGAAACACTTAAGAAAGCCTTAATTTCTGCACCTATTGTTCAACACCTGATTGGAACTTGCCTTTTGAAATTATGTGTGATGCTAGTGATTATGCTGTTGGTGCTGTTTTAGGACAAAGAGTTGATAAGAAACTAAATGTTATCCATTATGGTAGCAAAACTCTAGACAGTGCCCAAAGAAATTATGCTACTACTGAAAAAGAATTCTTAGCAGTTGTGTTTGCTTGCGATAAATACAGATCTTACATTGTTGATTCTAAAGTGATTGTTCATACTGATCATGCTGCTATTAAATATCTTATGGAAAAGAAAGCTGCTAAACCTAGACTCATTAGGTGGGTTCTCTTGCTACAAGAATTTGACTTGCATATCACCGATACAAAAGGAGCTGAGAACCCCGTAGCCGATAACTTGTCTAGGTTAGAAAATATTCTTGATGACCCACAACCTATTAATGATAGTTTTCCTGATGAGCAATTAGCTGCAATAAATGTCTCTCATAACACCCCTTGGTATGCTGACTATGCTAATTATATTGTTGCTAAATATATACCACCTAGCTTCACTTACCAACAAAAGAAAAAAATTCTTCTATGATTTAAGACATTACTTTTGGGATGATCCACATCTTTATAAAGAAGGAGTAGATGGTATTATTAGGCGTCGTGTACCTGAGCATGAACAGGGACAAATCCTATGAAAATGTCACTCCGAAGCTTACGGAGGGCATCATGCGGGAGACAGAACTGCTTACAAGGTATTGCAATCTGGTTTTTATTGGCCTACTCTCTTCAAGGATGCTCGTAAGTTTGTTTTATCTTGTGATGAATGTCAAAGAATTGGTAATATTGGTAAGCGTCAGGAAATGCCTATGAATTATTCTCTTGCTATTGAACCATTTGATGTCTGGGGTTTCGATTACATGGGACCTTTTCCTTCCTCTAATGGGTATACACATATTTTGGTTGCTGTTGATTATGTCACTAAGTGGGTAGAAGCTATTCCAACTAGTAGTGCTGATCACAACACCTCTATTAAAATGCTTAAGGAAGTTATTTTCCCAAGGTTTGGAGTCCCTAGATATTTAATGACTGATGGTGGTTCACATTTTATTCATGGTGCTTTCCGTAAAATGATTGCTAAGTATGATGTTAACCATAGAATTGCATCTCCCTATCATCCTCAGTCTAGTGGTCAAGTTGAACTTAGCAATAGAGAAATAAAATTAATTTTACAAAAAACTGTCAATAGGTCCCGAAAGAATTGGTCTAAGAAATTAGACTATGCACTTTGGGCTTACCGAACAACATATAAAAATCCCATGGGTATGTCTCCTTACAAAATGGTTTATGGAAAAGCTTGTCATTTGCCTCTTGAGTTAGAACATAAAGCATATTGGGCAATTAAAGAACTCAACTATGATTTCAAACTTGCCGGTGAAAAGAGGTTATTTGATATTAGCTCACTAGATGAATGGAGAACCCAAGCTTATGAAAATGCCAAGTTATTTAAAGAAAAAGTCAAAAGATGGTATGATAAAAGAATCCAAAAGCGTGAGTTCAAAGTTGGAGAATATGTTCTTTTGTACAACTCTCATTTCAGATTTTTTGCAGGGAAACTTCTCTCCAAATGGGTAGGACCCTATGTTATTGATGAGGTTTATCGATCTAGAGCTATCAAAATAAATAATGCCGAAGGTACTAACCCGAAGGTTGTCAATGGGCAAAGAATAAAATATTATATCTCAGGTACGCCCATTAATGTTGAAAGCAATATTATCCAAACTATGACACCGAAAGAACACATAAAAGAAACCTTCCGGAACACTCCAGAATCGTGAAAAAAGAGGAGGTATGTGATACGGTAAGTAAACGAACTCCAAAAAATCCGTAAAAATATTTTTTGGCAGTTTTGGAATATATTAAAAATTAGGAAAATAAGAAACAGCCAGGAAGTTAACCCTGGTGGGCACAAGACACCAGGGCGCACCTCGGGTACCTTTCGGACTCCGTTTTTCTCCCGTTTGCTTGTTTCCCAAGATAAAAAATCTTTATATACCCCCCGAACCTATTGACCACCGTATCGCGGAGAAATCTTCTGTTTTCTTTTCTTGCTGTTTTCTAATAGATCTAAAAATATGTTGTCTCAAGATTCCGAGGAGGAGTTCCCAGTTTCTTATCAGCCTTTAGATAAAAATATCTTTAAGGACACCTATCCCTACATATGGTTCTCCGATGAGGAAGATGAAGATGAACCAGTCCCTCCTCGTTTCAAGCACGAAAGCATGGAGGCATTATGCAAGAGGATAATAAAGCTTGAGACAGAGAATGATGAGTTGAGGATGGATAACTTTACTCTCCGACGTAAGCTGGAGAAAGAGAAGGATAAACCTACTACCTCATCACCACCTCGTTCTTCATCACCAAAGGAGACTTGAGTATCGGGTATGGGCACTCCCCTTGGCTTGTGCCAAGCTTGGGGGAGGTGCCCCGGTATCGTATCACCTCCATTATCTTTTGCCTTTACTTATCTTAGTTCGATCCGTAGTTATCTTTCGATTTAATTGAATAAAACTTTAGTTCGATCCTTTCTTTTCAAGTGCTTGCTTAGTGATCTATCCCTGTAATCATGTGCAAGATATATAATAAAGTTTAGTTTGAGTTTTGTTTTCTTTACTTTCATGTTCACTAAAAGGAAAGGAAATAAATGAAAAAGATCATATGCTAATCTTATGGTAAGTAATGACATCACATAAGGAAGAGTACAAGTAGAAAATTTTATTGGAGATTTACAAACATAGCATTGGTCAATGATGCAATTCATGAAAGAATTAATAAGGGAAGAGAAGATTCACATGCAAATACACTATCTTGGACATCTTTTATGATTGTGAGCACCCATCAAAATATTATATGCCAAAATTGTTGACGTTGGACAAGGAAGACAACGTAATGATTTATGTTTGTTCATATTCACATAGAAGTTATATTATCATAGATCCTTTAACATGTGGTGCTTGCCCCATCTTTGCTAGCCAAAAATTCCGCACTAAGTAGAGATACTTCTTGTGCATCCAAAACCCTTAAACACAAATCTTGTTTTGAGAGTCCACTATACCTACCTATGGATTGAGTAAGATCCTTCAAGTAAGTTGTCATCGGTGCAATAAGGCAATATAAAATGCTTCTAAATGTGTTAGATCATTTAGTGTAAGAGAAAATTGAGCGTTGTACGAACTTGTGATGGCAAAGAATAAAAGCGATAGACTACATAATAAAGGTTGCTATCATAAGGGGCAATATAACGTGACATTCTTTTGCACTAAGAGATTGAGCATACAACCAAAAAGCGCATGGCAACCTCTGCTTCCCTCTGCGAAGGGCCTATCTTTTACTTTTATGTATTTACTTTTATGCAAGAGTCAAAGTATCTCTCTATTCCTTTTTATTTTCTCTTTTGGCAAGCACCATGTGGTGAAGAAAGATCTAGGCACATATATCCAGTTGGATATGGGTGGGCATGAGTTATTATTGTTAACATCACCCTTGAGGTGAATACGTTGGGAGGCAAAACTATAGGCCCCTATCTTTCTATGTGTCCGGTTGAAACTTTTTGCTCATGTGTATGCGGTGAGTGTTAGCAATCATAGAAGACTATATGATGGTTGAGTATGTGGACTTGCCAAAAAGGCTCCGATACTTGACCCTTCTTGAAAAGATGATGAATTGTAGTTGCAGAGTTGACTGAGAGCATCGTTTGTTGATTTTCAATAGAGTTTATGCTTTATACTTCGATGTTGTGATGAATTGTTACTTGTTCATGAGAAGTTTATGATAAAAGTTTTGGATAAAAGTTCTATAATAAATTTTGTTGCTGTTATAATAATATACATGATGCTTCTATGTCCGTATTTTGTTTTTATCAACACCTCTCCCTCTCTCTCTCTCTCTAAGCATGTGGACATATTTTCGATTTCAGTTTTCGCTTGAGGATAAGCGAGGTCTAAGCTTGGGGGAGTTGATACGTCCATTTTGCATCATGTTTTCCTACTATTATTTATAATGTTTTTATGCATAATAATGCTTTTTGGAGTAATTCTAATGCCTTTTCTCTCATAATATGCAAGGTTCACACAAAGAGGGAGAATACCGGCAGCTGGAATTCTGGACCTGAAAAAGCTACGTCAGGCCACCTATTCTGCACAACTCCAAATGAGCTGAAACTTCACAGAGATTTTTTATGGAATATATAAGAATTATTGGAGCAAATAACTACCAGAGGGGGCCCACCAGGTGGGCACAACCCACCTAGGCGCGCCCTGGTGGGTTGTGCCCTCCTCGGCCCACCTTCGGTGCCCCTCTTCTGGTATATAAGTCATTTTGACCTAGAAAAAAATAAGAGAGGACTTTCGGGACGAAGCGCCACCGTCTCGAGGTGGAACTTGGGCAGGAGCACTTTTGCCCTCCGGCGGAGCGATTCTGCCGGGGGAACTTCCCTCCCGGAGGGGGAAATCATCGTCATCATCATCATCACCAACAACTCTCCCTTCTCGGGGAGGGCAATCTCCATCAACATCTTCAACAGCACCATCTCCTCTCAAATCCTAGTTCATCTCTTGTGTTCAATCTTTGTACCGGAACCTTAGATTGGTGCTTGTGGGTGACTAGTAGTTTTGATTACATCTTGTAGTTGATTACTATATGGTTTATTTGGTGGAAGATTATATGTTCAGATCCATTATGCTATTTAATACCCCTCTGATATTGAGCATGATTATCATTTGCGAGTAGTTACTTTTGTTCTTGAGGTCACGGGAGAAGTCATGTTGCAAGTAATCATGTGAACTTGATATGTGTTCGATATTTTGATGATATGTGCATCTGTAACACCCCCTGTCATTAGCTACAGTAATCACTTTTGATAATGACATGTCAGCAAGCTTAATAGTGCATAATCATCATTAGCATCATATTACATTTCAACTCCTAACTCAAATTCAAATTTAAATGAAAGTGAAATATAAAAGTTGTGCAACATAGAAACTAAAATGTTCGATAAATAGCAAATATTGCAGAGACTATGCTAAAATTGAAACCAACAATTAATAAAATAATTAGGTGGCTCAAACATTATCAAAACAGTAAGGATTAATGCATTTTAATTATTATAAAAATTGTGTGAACTCAAATTGACTCCAAACTAATTTTTGGTAGTGGTAGGTAATGCCTAGTATTTGTTGGAGCAATTCCTATGTTATACAAAAATCATTTTGAGGCCCAACTATTTACTAATAGAGAAATGTGAATAAATAAAAAAAGACAAAAGACAAAAGAAAACAAAACAGAAAAATAAGAAAAAGGAAACCCCCCCGGCCCAACTGGGCCACGGCCACCAGGCCGGCCCAGCACCCCCGTGCCTATATGGCCTCTCCCCCTGGAGACCCCGAAACCCTAACCCCCCTCGCTGACTCCCTCTCCCCCCACCCCCGATCCAGATCGGGGCAACGGCGCCCCGACCCCGATGCCCGCTGCCCGACGCCGTCGCCTCGCCGTCCGACACCACCTCTCCCTCTCCGTCGACGACCTCGTCCCCGTCTTCCTCCCCGAGCACCGCTGCTCCGTGCCCTACGCCCCGCAGTGAGCTCGCCCCGCCTTTCTCTCCCTCGCCCCGCACGCGCACCCGCACGCCCGCGCTCACCGCGGCCTCGCTCGCCGCATCGCCCGCCAGCGCCGACCGCGCTCGCGCTCTGCCTGCGGAGCCCGCGCTCCCGTGCAGCCCACCCCCGTGCGCCGCTCGCGCTCTCATGCCCGGTCGCCGTGTTCCCCCCCCCACGCAGCTCCGCCCGGCGCTCACACCCGTCGTCGACCGCGTCCCCGCTGGCCTGCTTGCTCCTCCCCGTGGCCGCGCCTCCGTCGCACGTCGCCGTCGCCGCTGCCTGCTTCTGCTCCTGCCTCTGCTGCACGCGCACCTCGCCGGTCCCGGCCTTGCACCGCGGTGCCTCGCACCGAGCCGCTCCGCACCAGCCTCTGCTGCCGCGCGCCGGCGCCCCCGCGAGGCCACGGCCTCGCCTAGTCCCCCCTGGCCGCGCCTCGCCGCGCCCCTGCCGCGCGCCCGCGCACGCGCCGCGCCACGCCCGTGGCCCCTGGGCCACTGCCCGGTGGGGACCCGCCGCCCCTGTGCCACTGGCCCGTGGGGCCGAACCCCCCCTGTGACACTGACGAACGGGCCCAGCCCTAAAATGTTTTATGAAAATAGAAAATAAAAATAATAAAATTAATTAATTAATTAATTAAGTAAGTAGTTAATTAATCCTGATTAGGTTAATCTAATTAGTTAATTAGTTTAATTAAATGTTAATTAATTAGTTAATCACTAATTAACTGGACAGTCTATGACATGTGGGACCCACGTGTCAGGACGCCCGCTGATGTCATGCTGACGTCATGCTGACATCAGCATAACACTGTTTCGGATAATGTTAATTTAAATAATTAATTAAATTCCAGAAATTAATAAAAACTTTAGAAAATCATATTAAATAATCCGTAACTCCGATGAAAATACTTTATACTTGAAACTTGCTCAGAATTCCGATACGAACCAGAATACGCCCTCCGTATTCCCGTCAGATGCCTCTAGCTATAAGAACATTGAACTTTTAGACCGATTTCGATAAATGAATAGTGCCCAACTTTAATTAAATAAATCCAAATAAATTCCTAAATTAACTAAATCATTTAGTTAGGCAGTAGAACACCTCGGCATATCATTTAGGCATGTCATACATATTGTTTGCATTATTGCCGTGAATTTATTGTTTCTCTCCCCCCTTCTCCTTCGATAGACGCTGAGACCGACGACGCTGCACCCGGGTATGACTACACTACCGACGAGCAGCCCGTTGACGACACCTCTCTCTTGCCAGAGCAACCAGGCAAGCCCCCCCTTGAGCATTCCAGATATCGCCCATTCTATTCTCCTGCTTGCATTAGATTTTGCTACTGTTAATGTATGCTCCTATTCTGATGCATAGCCTGCTGTTGTAACCTGTTCATTGCTACCTTATCTGCCTATGATAAACTATTTAGTTTAGGTTGGAATGAACCATCAGTGACCCCACCACCTTACCCTTGTTGCCCCTGCTTGATCATCGACGACTCGATCAACGTGATCGTCGACCAGAGACCGACACCTCACTTCACACCCCCTTAGTTGTACGACTCTGCTTAGTAACTATCGAGTGCCGAGGGTGATACCTCGTAACGCACTCCCGATGAATACTCTACAGTGTAGCTGTTCGGTAGTGGTCATCGAGGGTGATTCCTCCTTCTCCACTTCCGATACGACTCTGTCGTGCAACCCTCAGTGTGAACCTCGAGGGTGATGCCTCATACGTTCACCCTGATGTTTTCGTCGAGTGGAATCCGCCGAGGGTGATTCCTCGGGTTTCCCCCTTGATGTTATGACCACATGATTACTTGACCTCTGTTACAGGCGGGTCCACCCTGGTGGGTACCCGCTGGGGACTTATGATTTTGAGTGTGCCGGAAGGGCACTCGAGTGTGACATTGTGGCGGAGCATCAGAGACTCTGATTGTCTCCGCGTGATACTAATTGAGCCTATTGGATTTGGGTGTGTGATCTGAGTGGGTCGACGTGCCCTATATGCACTACCACCACGCGGGATAATGGTTATGTGACCCTCTGCGAAGTACGTTTCTCCCGAAAGCTCGTCTGACGTCACGATTCACCATGCGGGCTGATTGTCGGGATTGGGCTGGATACTTCACTGACGAGTTCAGTGTCGCGACTGCACCCCGGCCAGTCTCGCAACGCGCAGGGTGCCCAGGGCGATGGCCCGAGACCTCTGGGTGCATAGGTTAGTCCGGCGTGCTGACCTCTCTGCCGAGCCTAGGTAGAGCGTTGCTTCGTGTTGATCTTCCGAGGATGGGCATTACCCAGCAAGTGTGTCCGGCCAGAGTTGATCGAGCGTGTTGGGTAACAGTAGTGCACCCCTGCAGGGATGAATCTTCTATCGATAGCCGGTACTACGGTAAAGGACGCTCAGTTTGTGTATCCCGATCTACTACTTAAACTGGATACGTGTTACTTAATTGAAGCTTCGGGATCGCTTTCTCGCTTGGGAGTCGAGGAAGGATCTTTAAGCTGTACTTCAACATGTTTGCTAAATAAAATGTTATTCTATTCTCTTCTACTGCTGCAAGATGATGGCCTTGTGAATATGTTTGAAGATGCTAGTCTTCGATAGGACTAGGCCTTCTCTCTATTCTGGCATTTCTGCAGCCCAGTCCACTTATACAGCCTTTCTCCATTGATAATGTTGCATATGTAGAATAGATCCTTGCTTGCTGAGTACTTCGGATGAGTACTCACGGTTGCTTTACTTTCTCTTTTCCCCATACCCCACCTTGATGATACATCAGACGATGGAGTCCAGGAGCTAGATGCCACCACCGGAGCTTACTACCAGGAGGGTCCAGAGGGTACTTACTACTGGATCGAGCCAGCTGACCAGGAGTAGGATCGGAGGCTCCCAGGCAGGAGGCCAACGCCTTTTGATCTAGTGTCGCTGTTTGTGCTAGCCTTCTTAAGGCAAAACTTGTCTGACTATGTCTGTACTCAGATAATATTTGTATGACTGACTTATGTATTCGGATCTTCGGATCCCTGGTCTGTAATATTGTGGACCTCCATTTAAATTGTGTTAGAGTTGTGTTGTGATATCTTCCCGTGAGTCCCTGTGCTTGATCGTACACGTTTGCGTGTATGATTAGTGTACGATTGAGTCGGGGGCGCCACAAGTTGGTATCAGAGCTGACTGCCTGTAAGAAACCCCCTTCAAATTCCTTGGCCGAAGTTGAGTCTAGAAACCGAAAAACTAATTTACTAACTTGGTTGTGTGGCTACGGGCCCACGTCGCCAACTAGGTGGTATTAGGATCTTTTATTCCTTGTCTATACTCTGGGACTCTGATCTCTCTTCTATTCGGGTCAAATAAATTTTACTAACGCCGACACTTAGGATCTCGTAAATCCCGTCTACCCGGAGAGCTGGATATCTGTGCGATTTCCCTGTCGTTGATCTGATTAGTCTGATAATCATTTTCCTTTCCATTGTTTTGTTTAACCTTTCTCTCCGAGTTGTGTTAAACTTCTCATTGTCATTTGACAAATCTGAATTTCCTCTGTTTCAGATGGACCATTTGTTTCCACCATGTCCTACGACACAGCTTGTGCTTCGCACTTGGGCTCGTAATGCCCCTGGGTTTCCAGCTGTCCTGATCGCTCTCATGACCAGACTTGGCTACCATTGGTATCCTGAGTACTTGGTTTACGAGGATTACCGCGAGTTCAATCAGGAGCAGTACCATGCTGATGCTCGTATCTATGATCAGCAAAATGACTCAGACACCGAGCTACACCTTTTCCACGGTATCGGCGTGACGATTGAGATGGCAGTCCATGATGCCGCCTACTCTGCTGTCGCATGTCTCCGAGGATAGTTCAGCGATATCTTGGATGACTTTGAGTTCCGATACATTTCGTATGCCCCTGCTAGAGATGCTACTGGATACTACACAGCTATCTGTGCCCCGTTCGAGCCTCGTCGCTATGACCCGCGCGTTCTGATTCAGTGCACACAGGCTCTGGATCGCACTGTTCGGGCTCTTGCCGTCGAGTTGGTTGCCACTCGAGCACGTCTCTACGATGCTATGACGCAGTTGCTACCCGCTGTTCGCGCTGGGATACATCCGGAGCACATCCTTTATCCGCGCAGGACTCAGATGTATGCTGGTATTGATTGGCCTGCTGTTGGAGGTCATACACCCGCACGTGGACCTCTTCTTACAGCTCGAGACCGGATTCTGCATCAGAGTGCACATGGAGCGCAGGATCCTTCCGCGATGAATATTCGTCGTCAGCACTTGCAGTTACCCCGTTTCGGTGGGTTTCTCCGACGATGATGTAGCCTTTGCTATGTCTCGTTGTGTACTTCCTTACCGCGTGCCTGCGCGCCGCCTAGTATGTCTAGCTTTTGAATTTGCGCCGTTATGCTGTTCGCATGTACCCGACTCTGTGTATGGATCTGTATGTCTTAATCGACTACTGTTATGTATCTGTTACACTACTTAAATTGTTGTCGAGTTACATCATGTTTGTCACTAAACGC
Source organism: Thinopyrum elongatum (assembly GCA_011799875.1). NCBI lineage: Eukaryota > Viridiplantae > Streptophyta > Magnoliopsida > Poales > Poaceae > Thinopyrum > Thinopyrum elongatum. The sequence goes on from CM022297.1 coordinate 127,303,305, forward strand.
TTGCAATTGCTTTTACTAAACTACTGAAAGAACATGCGGTGCCCCCATGTTTGGTTTTGGTAATTGATGACAATCTCTATGGACTAATGGTTGCCTTGAGTTATATTTGAAGGATTTGTCCATAGGCTTTTCTTGGAGTCCATTTGTTGGTTTCAAGGAGAGTTTGTGATGACCAAGATGCTATTCAAGGAATTACCTAAAGATTGGTCATGTGAGAGGTTGATCAAGACTAAGTCAAAGAGTGAATCAAGTTGATCAACACACAAAGCGTAGAAGATGTACCGAGGGGGACCAAGCGATCCCATGGTATGGTAAGCATTGTCAATTACGCTTTGTGTACTAACCCATGGTCTTCGTGAGAGTTCTTTGTGGGGTTAGGTTGTGGTGTGCAAGTTCAAGTGGATCATCACGAAGAGATCACATGCTTGAAGCTTGCCGTCCATTGTGGTGGCAATGGACGTGTGAAGATGAGCCAAAGAGTGGCTCACCCATAGTGGAGTATGGGGGAGCAATCAACTAGTCTTCATCGAGCGAACGGAATCAAGAAAGGTGGTCCAACTTGAGGAAGTCAAGATCGTCATCATCTAGCTCAAGTGGATTTTGTGCAAGGCAAAGGTTTGCCCTTGATAGGTTTTCTCTTTTACCGGTCTCATGGTGGTAGTTGGGAGACCGGGTTATAGGATCGATTGCCGTACTATCAAGGGGGGCTCTCGATGAGTAGCTTGATCGTATCGTTCGTAGAGAGCTCAAACCATTGCATCCTTGCATCATCTTTATTGGTTCTTGTTTGGTTCTTCTCCTTGTGAGATTTGGAGCTTTTGGTCATTTTCATGACAAGCTCGTGTTCATCGAAAACGGAGTTCTCATGCATCTTCTATGATGTTTTCGATGTTGGAGGTTATGCCAGTTCTTCTCTGTTGGAGGTTTCACTCCTCTATAAGCTAGGCATACCTCCCCTGCCTCTCGTCGTCCTCTATCCAACAAGCTTGAGTTTGCTCAATTCGGAGCTCTTTTGCAGAAGTTATGGCAGTTCTGGTTTTATTGTATCCCTCCGTTTATCCGTGTCTTTACAAAATGAAGGCCTCCAAGTGCTATAGCCTCTGTGGCCTGTGGTAGTACTGCTCAAGGGAGCGGTAGTACCGCAGGGGCCAGCGCTAGTACCGCTCCTGGTGAGCGGTAGTACCGCTGCCTCTGGCCCAGAACGCTGGCATGCGCGGAAGTAGGCGCGGAAGTAATTTTTTACATCCGCGCCCTACGCGGTAGTACCGCTCCCTGGATGCGGTAGTACCGTGTCGGATCTTTGCACAGATCAAAACTCAGTGGAAGTAGCCACGGATGTAATTTTATTCGTCCGTGCCTTCCCAGCCTAGTCGAACCCTGCCTTGCGGTAGTACCGCAAGGGAGCGCGGTAGTACCGCTCCGGCGGTTCTACCGCTCGTTGCGTCAATGCAACAGGGCTTCGTCTGGCCTCTGCCGTGGGTGCGGTAGTACCGCACAGGCTGGCGGTAGTAGCTCAATGCCTTGCAGTAGTACCGCATGTCTGGTGCGGTAGTACCGCATGTCGCGGGCTGAGTAAGTGGGTAACGGTTGGTTTTTCCCCCTCCTTTAAAAGGGGGGCTTCTTCCCCCTTGAGTTTATCCTTTTTGCAAGTTCTTGAGCACTTCTCTCTCCTCCATTGTTGACTCTCTTGAGCTTGCTTATCTCTCAATCCCTCCATGGATTCTTGCTAGTTTTTGGGGAAAAGAGAGAGGAGATCTAGATCCACGTTTCCACCAATCACTTTCTCCTCTAAGTGAGGGGAACCCCTTGGATCTAGATCTTGGAGTTCTTCGTGTTCTTCTTTCGTTATTCCTCTCATTTTCCTCCCTAGCATTAGTTGCTTTGGTGGGATTTGGTAGAGAAGGACTTGGGCACTCCGTGTGCCCTTGCCATTGCATTTGGTGCATCGGTTTGAGTTCTCCACGGTGATACGTGGAAGTGAAGTTTGAGAAGCTTATTACTCTTGGGTGTTTGGGCACCCTAGAGCTTGTTCCTCTTGGGTGCCTTGGCGCCCTAGACGGTTGGTGTTGTTCGGAGCTCAATCATTGTGGTGTAAAGCTCCGGGCAAGCGTCGGGGTCTCCAATTAGGTTGTGGAGAGCGCCCCGAGCAATTTGACGGGTACCGGTGACCGCCCCCAAGGGTTGCCAAAGTGTACGGGTTCGGTGACCGCCCCCAAGGGTTGCCATTTGTACGGGTTCGGTGACCGCCCTCAAGGGTCCCTTAGTGGAATCACGGCATCTTGCATTGTGCGAGGGCGTGAGGAGATTACGGTGGCCCTAGTGGCTTCTTGGGGAGCATTGTGCCTCCACACCGCTCCAAACGGAGATTAGCATCCGCAAGGGTGTGAACTTCGGGATACATCGTCGTCTCCGCGTGCCTCGGTTATCTCTTACCCGAGCCCTTTACTTATGCACTTTACTTTGTGATAGCCATATTGTTTCTTGTCATATATCTTGCTATCACTTAGTTGTCTATCTTGCTTAGCATAAGTTGTTGGTGCACATAGGTGAGCCTAGTTGTTGTAGGTTTTGTGCTTGTCAAATTAACCGCTAGGTTTATTCCGCATTTGTTCAAGCCTTAACCGTAATTATTTTAAAGCGCCTATTCACCCCCCCTCTAGGCGACATCCTCGATCTTTCAACTACCCCTTGTTGATACTTAGCAGGATGGTTAGACCAGGTGGTCGTGGTCGTGCCCCTGAACGCCCACCACCGCCAGACTATATGGCGGCTATGATGCAACAGTTTGAGATTAACCGCCAATTCATGGTTGGAATCATGGCTCAGTTTTCGCATCAGAACAACCAGAACCAGAACCCAGCTTCAATAACTTTGACAGAGTTTATGCGACTCAACCCAACGCAGTTCTACAACTCTGACAAGCCACTGGATGCTGATGACTGGCTCCGCGACATCACTCATGAGATGGAGTCAGCTAATGTCGCCCCTGCCAACTTCGTCAACTTCGCGGCCTTTTTCTTAAAGGGCCCCGCTGCTCAATGGTGGGACACACACAAGCGTACTCTGCCTATTGGAACAGTCATCACCTGGTATGAGTTCCAGGCTGCTTTCCGTACACGTTACATCCCTCAGGTAATTATGGAATGCATGAAGACCCAGTTCCGTAACCTCACTCAGGGCAACAAGACCGTCGAAGCTTATCAGCGGGAATTTCTAGACCTCTCTCGCTATGCTGAAGAAGACATCGCTACAGATGCACGCAGACAAGAGAAGTTCCGTAGTGGACTACACCCCGACCTCAAGCTTGCACTTGTTGCTCAAGACTTCAATGACTTTTCAACTCTGACGAACAAGGCTGTTCTTGTTGAGACCGCTCAGATGGAATACAAGGACTCGTAGAAGCGCTATCGTGATGCTGGCTCATCTTCAGGCTCAACATCGAAGCGTCGAGTTTGGATTCCCAACAATGCGTTCCGTTCCAATACCTCTGCGCCAAAGAACAACTATGCTGCACCTCGTCTGCCTCCTCCACCACCGAGGCAGCCAAAAGCTCAAGCTATTCAAAACAATGCTCCTCTTCGTCCTGAAGATGGTCTATGCTTCAAGTGCCGCAAACCAGGTCACTAGGCTAAAGACTGCCGCTAGAATCAGAATCAGTTAGCCTTTCCTCGTGCTGGCCGTGGCAATGGTCGTGGAAACAACCATACCTGCAACTATAATACTGGGTCTGCTGCACATGGTCGTGGACACGCCTACAACATTGACATTGAAGAAGTCCAGGATCAACCTGCTACTGTGATGGGTACCCTTCTTGTTAACTCAGTACCTGCTTCTATTTTATTTGATTCAGGAGCATCACATTCATTCATCTCTGGAAAATTTGCATTTATGCATGGCATTCGATATGAGAAAATGCATACTCCGTTAGTCATTAAAACTCCCGGAGGTCACTGTCATGCTGACGTAATAGCACCTGACGTTACCGTCGAAATTAAAGGATTGGAATTCCTTGCCTCGCCCATCGTGTCGAAGTCTTCCACCATAGACCTCATTCTTGGAATGGATTGGTTGAAAGCTCACATTGCTTCGATCAATTGTGCCACTAAAGTCGTCCAACTTCTTCACCCCACCGATGAGATAGTGAACTATACCGCCCGCATTACTCGGGACGCCGAAGCTCAGATATATGTTCTGAATGCTTTGAACGCCTCACCTCTAGAAGGGATCGAGAACGTTCCTGTCGTTCGAGATTTTCCAGACGTCTTTCCAGAAGAACTTCCAGGAATACCCCCGGCTAGAGCTGTCGAGTTTGTCATTGACTTGAAGCCTGGCACCGTCCCTATTGCCAAGCGACCTTATAAGATGCCTCCGCATCACCTACTCGAGCTTAAGGAAGAAATCGACAAGTCGCTTAAGACTGGTTTCATCCGCCCCAGTTCCTCTACTAGGGGAGCACCTTCACTCTTCGTTAAGAAGAAGGATGGAACTAACCGTTTGGTTCAGGATTATCGGCCCATTAACCAAGCCACAATCCAGAATAAATACCCACTACCCCGGATCAATGATCTTTATGATCAACTCGCTGGATCGTTGGTGTTCTCTAAACTCGACTTGAGGTTGGGTTATCACCAGATCCGTGTCCGTGAAGAGGATATTCCCAAGACTGCATTCTTCACTCGTTATGGCTCCTATGAATACACCGTCATGTCATTTGGCCTAACGAATGCTCCAGCAACTTTCTCCCGTCTGATGAATTATATATTCATGGATTACCTCGACAAATTCATCATGGTTTATTTGGATGATATCCTGATATATTCTAAGAATAGAAAAGAACATGCTGAACACCTCCGTTTGGTACTAGAAAGGCTCCGAGAACACCAGTTGTATGCCAAGTATTCCAAATGTGAATTTTGGCTTTCTGAAGTAACTTACCTTGGTCATGTGATTTCCAAGGATGGCATTGCTGTTAACCCCGAACGAGTTCAGGCTATTCTTGACTGGACTCCCCCGAAGAATGTTAAGCAAGTTAGAAGTTTCTCGGACTTGCTAGTTATTGCCGTCGATTCGTTGAGAACTTTTCCAAGATTGCAAAACCATTGACAAATCTGCTTCACAAAGGTGTTAAATTTGAGTGGACAGAAAAATGTCAAGAAAGCTTTCAGACACTAAAAGATAAATTGACATCTGCCCCAGTATTAGCACCCCCGGATTCCCAAAAGGATTTCGTGATATACTGCGATGCCTCCCGTCAAGGATTAGGCTGTGTCCTAATGCAAGAACGCAAGGTAATTGCTTATGCCTCCCGACAATTGTGTCCTCACGAAGAAAATTACCCAGTGCACGATCTCGAACTTTTTGCGGTTATTTATGCCCTGAAGCTATGGCGACATTACCTTCTCGGTAACCGTTGCGAGATATATACGGATCATCAAAGTTTGAAGTATTTATATACTCAACCGGATCTGAACCTTCGTCAACAAAGATGGCTCGAGACAATAGCCGATTATGATATGAATATCTCATACACCGCTGGCAAGGCAAATGTAATGGCCGATGCTTTGAGCCGTAAGGCTTATTGCAGCAACCATGTGGTTCAGGAATCACAACCTATGCTTTATGAAGAGCTTCGTAAATTGAACCTCCATATTGTTCCACAGGGTTATCTCAATACCCTGGTTGTCGAACCAGATTTAGAACACAACATCAAGACTATGCAACGGTATGACTCTGAAGTTGAAAGGATCAAGCGATACCTTGAAAAAGGAAAACCGTCGGAGTTCCATCTTAATGATGATGGGATCCTATTTTTCCAACACCGTCTCTTCGTACCTAAGTTCAAAGATGAGAGGGAACACGTTATGATGGAAGCTCATGACACTCCTCTGTCAATTCATCCTGGTAGCACAAAGATGTACCGTGACATTTGTCAGAGATACTGGTGGCCTAATATGAAACGAGATATTGCTCGTTATGTTTCTGAGTGTGACGTTTGCCGCCGCGTTAAAGCTCAACATCAAAGGCCCGCTGGAACTCTGCAACCCCTTGCAATTCCTGAATGGAAATGGGACAAGGTCCAAATGGATTTCATTACTGGTTTTCCCAAATCCCAGAAGGGTCATGATGCTATTTTTGTCGTCATTGAGCGATTCTCTAAGGTTGCTCACTTTCTGCCAATTAAAGAGACAATCACTGCTAGCCAGTTAGCAGACTTGTATGTTTCCTGAATTGTGTCACTCCATGGTGTTCCATTGGAGATCAGTTCTGATCGTGGCAGCCTCTTCACCTCCAGATTCTGGAATAGTTTCCAAGAAGCTATGGGAACACATCTGTCTTTCAGCACCGCTTTTCACCCTCAGTCTCAGGGTCAAGTTGAACGAGTTAATCAAGTGCTCGAAGATATGCTTCGAGCTTGCGTCATCTCCTTTGGTAAGAAATGGGAAGAATCTCTCCCGTATGCCGAATTCTCTTACAACAATAGCTATCAGGCTAGTCTGAAGATGGCACCGTATGAAGTTCTATATGGTCGTAAGTGCCGAACCCCTCTGAATTGGTCAGAAACCGGGGAACGCTCACTCGTCGGACCGGACATTATTCAGCAAGCAGAAGAACAAGTCCGCATTGTCCATGAACATTTGAAAACTGCTCAGTCTCGTCAGAAAAGCAACTATGACCGAAAACACCAGGAAATAGTCTATCAACCTGGCGAGCAAGCTTACCTCCGCGTCACTCCGTTGAAAGGCACTCATAGGTTCGGAATCAAAGGCAAGTTAGCTCCTCACTACATTGGCCCGTTCCGTATTCTTGCCCGTCGAGGAGAGGTGGCATATCAATTGCAGTTGCCGCCTAATCTTTCCCAAGTACATGATATCTTTCATGTATCCCAACTCCGTCGCTGCTTCAAGGATCCTATTCGAGCTGTGGATCACGAAGTGCTTGAATTACGGGAAGATCTGTCTTATCCAAAATATCCCATCCGTATTCTTGATGAAGCCGAACGTCGGACTAGTCAAAAGTCAATCAAATTCCTCAAGGTTCAGTGGTCAAATCATTCTGAAGATGAGGCCACTTGGGAACGCGAGGATCGTCTTCGTGAAGAATACCCCACTTTCTTTCAGTTTTCCTCTTAATTCTCGGGACGAGAATTCTTAATAGATGAGGAGAATTGTAACACCCCCTGTCATTAGCTACAGTAATCACTTTTGATAATGACATGTCAGCAAGCTTAATAGTGCATAATCATCATTAGCATCATATTACATTTCAACTCCTAACTCAAATTCAAATTTAAATGAAAGTGAAATATAAAAGTTGTGCAACATAGAAACTAAAATGTTCGATAAATAGCAAATATTGCAGAGACTATGCTAAAATTGAAACCAACAATTAATAAAATAATTAGGTGGCTCAAACATTATCAAAATAGTAAGGATTAATGCATTTTAATTATTATAAAAATTGTGTGAACTCAAATTGACTCCAAACTAATTTTTGGTAGTGGTAGGTAATGCCTAGTATTTGTTGGAGCAATTCCTATGTTATACAAAAATCATTTTGAGGACCAACTATTTACTAACAGAGAAATGTGAATAAATAAAAAAAGACAAAACACAAAAGAAAACAAAACAGAAAAATAAGAAAAAGGAAAACCCCCTCCCCCGGCCCAACTGGGCCACGGCCACCAGGCCGGCCCAGCACCCCCGTGCCTATATGGCCTCTCCCCCTGGAGACCCCGAAACCCTAACCCCCCTCGCTCACTCCCTCTCCCCCCCACCCCCGATCCAGATCGGGGCAACGGCGCCCCGACCCCGACGCTCGCTGCCCGACGCCGTCGCCTCGCCGTCCGGCACCACCTCTCCCTCTCCGTCGACGACCTCGTCCCCGTCTTCCTCCCCGAGCACCGCTGCCCCGTGCCCTACGCCCCGCAGTGAGCTCGCCCCGCCTCTCTCTCCCTCGCTCCGCACGCGCACCCGCACGCCCGCGCTCACCGCGGCCTAGCTCGCCGCATCGCCCGCCCACGCCGACCGCGCTCGTGCTCTGCCTGCGGAGCCCGCGCTCCCGTGCAGCCCACCCCCGTGCGCCGCTCGCGCTCTCGTGCCCGGTCGCCGTGTTCCCCCCCCCACGCAGCTCCGCCCGGCGCTCGCACCCGCCGTCGACCGCGTCCCCGCTGGCCTGCTTGCTCCTCCCTGTGGCCGCGCCTCCGTCGCACGTCGCCGTCGCCGCTGCCTGCTTCTGCTCCTGCCTCTGCTGCGCGCGCACCTCGCCGGTCCCGGCCTCGCACCGAGCCGCTCCGCACCAGCCTCTGCTGCGGCGCGCCGGTGCCCCCGCGAGGCCACGGCCTCGCCTAGTCCCCCCTGGCCGCGCCTCGCCGCGCCCCTGCCGCGCGCCCGCGCACGCTCCGCGCCGCGCCCGTCGCATGCCCGTGGCCCCTGGGCCACTGCCCGGTGGGGCCCCGCCGCCCCTGTGCCACTGGCTCGTGGGGCCGAACCCCCCCTGTGACACTGACGAACGGGCCCAGCCCTAAAACGTTTTAAGAAAATAGAAAATAAAAATAATTAAAATAATTAATTAATTAATTAATTAATTAATTAGTTAATTACTTAAGTTAATTAATCCTGATTAGGTTAATCTAATTAGTTAATTAGTTTAATTAAATGTTAATTAATTAGTTAATCACTAATTAACTGGACAGTCTATGACATGTGGGACCCACGTGTCAGGACGCCTGCTGATGTCAGCATAACACTGTTTCGGATAATGTTAATTTAAATAATTAATTAAATTCCAGAAATTAATAAGAACTTTAGAAAATCATATTAAATAATCCGTAACTCAGATGAAAATACTTTATACATGAAACTTGCTCAGAATTCCGATACGAACCCGAATACGCCCTCCATATTCCCGTCAGATGCCTCTAGCTATAAGAACATTGAACTTTTAGACCGATTTCAATAAATGAATAGTGCCCAACTTTAATTAAATAAATCCAAATAAATTCCTAAATTAACTAAATCATTTAGTTAGGCAGTAGAACACCCCGGCATATCATTTAGGCATGTCATACATATTGTTTGCATTATTGCCGTGAATTTATTGTTTCTCTCCCCCCTTCTCCTTCGATAGACGCTGAGACCGACGACGCTGCACCCGGGTACGACTACACTACCGACGAGCAGCCCGTTGACGACCCCCTATCTCTGGAAAGAGAAAAAAGAAAAAAACCGCTCTTCTCCAACGTCAACCCCAAATTTACCCCCCCACTTCCCCCCCGTTGAGCATTCCAGATATCGCCCATTCTATTCTCCTGCTTGCATTAGATTTTGCTACTGTTAATGTATGCTCCTATTCTGATGCATAGCCTGCTGTTGTAACCTGTTCATTGCTACCTTATCTGCCTATGATAAACTGTTTAGTTTAGGTTGGAATGAACCATCAGTGACCCCACCACCTTACCCTTGTTGCCCCTGCTTGATCATCGACGACTCGATCAACGTGATCGTCGACCAGAGACTGACACCTCACTTCACACCCCCTTAGTTGTACGACTCTGCTTAGTAACTATCGAGTGCCGAGGGTGATACCTCGTAACGCACTCCCGATGAATACTCTGCACTGTAGCTGTTCGGTAGTGGTCATCGAGGGTGATTCCTCCTTCTCCACTTCCGATACGACTCTGTCGTGCAACCCTCAGTGTGAACCTCGAGGGTGATGCCTCATACGTTCACCCTGATGTTTTCGTCGAGTGGAATCCGCCGAGGGTGATTCCTCGGGTTTCCCCCTTGATGTTATGACCACATGATTACTTGACCTCTGTTACAGGCGGGTCCACCCTGGTGGGTACCCGTTGGGGATCTATGATTTCGAGTGTGCCGGAAGGGCACTCGAGTGTGACATTGTGGCGGAGCATCAGAGACTTTGATTGTCTCCGCGTGATACTAATTGAGCCTATTGGATTTGGGTGTGTGATCTGAGTGGGTCGACGTGCCCTATACGCACTACCACCACGCGGGATAATGGTTATGAGACCCTCTGCGAAGTACGTTTCTCCCGAAAGCTCGTCTGACGTCACGATTCACCGTGCGGGTTGATTGTCGGGATTGGGCTGGATACTTCACTGACGAGTTCAGTGTCGCGCCTGCACCCCGGCCAGTCTCGCAACGCGTAGGGTGCCCAGGGCGATGGCCCGAGACCTCTGGGTGCATAGGTTAGTCCGGCGTGCTGACCTCTCTGCCGAGCCTAGGTAGAGCGCTGCTTCGTGTTGATCTTCCAAGGACGGGCATTACCCAGCAAGTGTGTCCGGCCAGAGTTGATCGAGCGTGTTGGGTAACAGTAGTGCACCCCTGCAGGGATGAATCTTCTATCGATAGCCGGTCCTACGGTAAAGGACGCTCAGTTTGTGTATCCCGATCTACTACTTAAACTGGATACTTGTTACTTAATTGAAGCTTCGGGATCGCTTTCTCGCTTGGGAGTCGAGGAAGGATCTTTAAGCTATACTTCAACATGTTTGCTAAATAAAATGCTATTCTATTCTCTTCTACTGCTGCAAGATGATGGCCTTGTGAAGATGTTTGAAGATGCTAGTCTTCGATAGGACTAGTCCTTCTCTCTATTCTGGCATTTCTGCAGCCCAGTCCACTTATACAGCCTTTCTCCATTGATAATGTTGCATATGTAGAATAGATCCTTGCTTGCTGAGTACTTCGGATGAGTACTCATGGTTGCTTTACTTTCTCTTTTCCCCATACCCCACCTTGATGATACATCAGACGATGGAGTCCAGGAGCCAGATGCCACCACCGGAGCTTACTACCAGGAGGGTCCAGAGGGTACTTACTACTGGATCGAGCCAGCTGACCAGGAGTAGGATCGGAGGCTCCCAGGCAGGAGGCCAACGCCTTTCGATCTAGTGTCGCTGTTTGTGCTAGCCTTCTTAAGGCAAAGCTTGTCTGACTATGTCTGTACTCAGATAATATTTGTATGACTGACTTATGTATTCGGATCTTCGGATCCCTGGTCTGTAATATTGTGGACCTCCGTTTAAATTGTGTTAGAGTTGTGTTGTGATATCTTCCCGTGAGTCCCTATGCTTGATCATACACGTTTGCGTGTATGATTAGTGTACGATTGAGTCGGGGGCGCCACAGCATCGAACTCACTTGCTCATGAAGACCTCGGGCATTTGAGGAAGCCCATTGTCGTGGGAAACCATGGCCACCTATGGGGCCATGAGCCCCTTTTGGTTCGGCGGGGGGATGGGCACGTTGCACAAAGAGCGAAGAAGCGTCGCGCAGCACGGCAGAGATCACACGGGCAGTTTTTACCCAGGTTTGGGCCGCCGTGAGGCGTAAAACCCTACTCCTGCTTTGGTGGATTGATGGTGGATAATGGTGGTGGACGTAGCACACTCGCCCGGCAGGGTTGCTCTGGGGGCGAGAGTGGCTACGCGCGTATGAATATGCCAGCGACCAACCAACCAACCTCTTCTACGGCCGCCATGGGCCTCCTTTTATAGATTAAGGGGTCACCACAGTGGCAAATCAGTCTTTGCGTGCTGATTAGATAGCTAATAGTGCTATCATATCTAACTCTGCAGGCTGACAGAGCGCATTAAATGCGTCGCTTAGTGTCACATCACAGCTAGCCCGGCAGGCCCTGCCGGGCTATTTTGCCAGCTTCGCGCCTGCTTGTTTGACACGTCTGAGGACGGGTGCCATATGGAGGTGTTTGCTGTAGGAAGTGGCTGCCATGTGGCAAAAAGCAGCCACTCTGTCACCTTGGAGCTCGACACCGCTCTGATTAGTGACTTGCGTCGCTTGTGAGGTCGAGCGGTGGAGTGGCTTGCCTCCGCCAGCCCCGGCAGGCCTACCGGGACGATCTGGGGGCTTGCTTCTGGGGCAAAACCCCACCTTGTCGGGCTCGCCTGCCCGGCAAGGTAGGTCCTTTACTTAGTGATGCATTGCTCCTCAGGCTCACCTTGGCCTTCTCAACCTGCACTTGGATCCTTCAAGGGATTTGATCTTCCTTGCTTGGTCTGATCTTGGTCTTGTAATCTTGTCTCTAGGTCTGTGCACTGTTCGGGCAATGGACCCAGGGTCTGTTGCACCGACAAGAGCCCCCGGGCCTGGCACGAACACGCCGCTGGGTGTTGTCGGGGTAGGCCCTAACCAGTGCACAGGCAGAAATGTAAGGGTGGCTCCGCCCTTTGAGATCTTCTTCGCTTCTTCATTAACCCGAGCTTGGGTCAGTTTCCGGTTTTCCCGCGCGTCGTGCAACGCCAATTGCGGTGGGGCCATTCTTGTAATGGCCCGTGAATGACTTTAACGCACGGGCGGGTAACTGCCAATTCACTCTTCCCACCGTGCTCTTATCCTTAGCCACGTATGCTACATGCATTGAGTGGGGTAGGTAATGGAGGCGCGTGGTGCGGGAGAGCATCAAGGCAGGGGCCCGATCTTCTTGGATTGGTGGAGGAGGACTGTGGTTACTCGCCGGGGAACCAGCCCCCAGCCCCCGCCCGCCTATAAAAGGAGGAGCAGGGGAGGAGCGGAGGCATTCATCCACACTCCTCTCCTCCTCCACCTTCTGCTTCTTCTGGGTATGCTGAAGGGAAGAGCCCGGGGCCAGGCCCCGGGTCCTAGCTTGGAGTTGTGTGTGAGCCTCATGGGGGCGCTCGGGCGGCGCGACGGTAGCACCAGAGGTGGCGACTCTAGTGTGCTTGTCGCCGGGTCGCCCGTGGCTTCAATTTTAGTGAGAGGCGACGCAATCGTCACCATGTCGAGGCCCATAATGGGCAGAAGGTGTGGTAGTCGATTGTGGCCTATCCCCCCTTTTCCTGTGGTGTTGGAGGGAGGTTGCAGAGATGGTTCGCCATTGGTGAGGGCGGACCCTACCTCCCTGTACTCCGCCCATATGGTGCATGGGAGAGCCTCTAGTCCTTATGCATGCTTCCTTAACGGGCGGGGTCTTCATACCGCCGGGCCGTCGGGGACGTCCATGCTCTCTGTGGGTCACCCGGGGCGCACGACCTTCGCATCGATGGGCGCGGCGGGAGCTTTGGGCTACGGTGGTGCGGAAGGTGGCGGCAACCCATGACGCGTCAAGAACGGGGGCGACCGTTCCGACGAGTCGTGTTTGCCGATGACTCCGTCTGGACTCCCGGCAGTGCCACCGCCCGCGCCTGCCCTCCGGTTTCTTCCTCTTAGCCCAATGACGGTGTTCTCCTGATCCCGGGGAGGCACCGAATCCCAGCCAGGCCCGCCTTCCGCCTTCTCCGTCCCTTCCTGCGATTTCCTGAAGGAGATGGACAAGAACAAAGGCATCACGGGGCACTTATCTTTTTTTCAATCTTAAATCTGCAGGCACTTGCCAAATTTTAGTTCAAATAATGTAACCTCTTGTATCCACGTTTATGTTCTGTGAGATTTGTACTTGTTGATCAGCATATTAAAGAAAAAGATAAGCTTTGCCGGGCACTTGTGCATGTATGATATCCATGCAGAGGTGAAACACCTCTATACTTTCACGTTAACAAGTAGATCCCAGTAAGCTACCTTGCCGGTATCCCATAGGACTGCTGCCGTGAGGCCAAGCCTGCCGGGCGCAGAATCCATTGGGAGGGACCAGCCCCCCCGCCAACCCCTTCCAGCCAAAGGCCACTACGACCATCCTGACCGAAGCAACGTTCGTGTCAGTAGATGGGAGCACCTTTGTTTCCGGGGTGGCGAGGTTTTCATATGCACAAGTCCTACTCACGGAACATGTATGGATAAGAGATGGAACTTATCTGTTTGGCTTGCCGGAGATCACAGTGCTGGCTCATCTTCGCGTCCTCTTCCTGGGACTAAGTCCACGGCAGGAGCCTGCAGCTTATGCAAATGAAGATGATGCCAGATGCAGTCTATCTACATGATCATGCAACCTATCTACATGAATCATGCGATGCTCATGAGATGCTTATGCATGCATGCAACTTGTCGGGGCCCCCCAGCGCTTCATTTATTTCTCTGTTGCTCAGGGTCTGCGCCTGGCTTTGTACAAGGGGTTACATGCAGCTGAGGCAAGGCCTATACAAAAGGGTGGCTGTCGGGCAGGGCCCGACAGCCGCGCCTTACGGGTAGAACTTGCGGAGATGCTCAATGTTCCATGAGTTTTGCAATTGAATGCCATCTCCGGTCTCCAGACAAACTGCGCCAGGTCTGGTGACTCGTACTACCCGGCAAGGGCCTTCCCACTTTGGCGACAGCTTGTTTGCACCCTTGGCGGACTGAACGCGCCTAAGGACAAGGTCACCTTCCTCAAAACACCGGGCATGAACCCTACGGCTATGATAGCGACGCAGGGCTTGCTGATAGCGTGCAGCACACGTAGCAGCCCGGAGACGGTTCTCCTCAAGAAGCATGGCGTCGTCACGCATGTGCTGTTCCTGCGCTACTTCATCGTAGGCAAGCACTCGAGGTGACCTGTAAATGAGTTCCGTGGGGATAACTGCTTCTGCCCCATAGACTAGGGAGAAGGGAGTCTGCCCAGTAGCTCGGTTTGGTGTCATTCTGAGGGACCAAAGAACCACCAGCAGCTCATCGATCCATCGCCTGCCGTGCTTCCTCAGCTTATCAAACGTTTTTGTCTTGAGTCCTCATAGCACTTCAGCGTTCGCCCTCTTAGCTTGTCCATTGCTTCTGGGATGTGCAATAGAGGCAAATGAGATCTTGCTTCCGAGGGCATGAACATATTGCATGAAGGCATGGCTCATGAACTGGGTGCCGTTGTCGGTGATGATCCGGGCAGGGACCCCGAAGCGGCACACTAATCCTTTCAAGAACTTGATAGCTGACTGAGCAGTCACCTTTCTCACGGCATCTACTTCCGGCCACTTTGTAAACTTGTCTATTGCAATGAACAAGAATTCAAAGCCCCCGGTAGCTCGGGGGAAAGGGCCGAGGATATCGAGCCCCCAGACCGAAAACGGCCATGACAAAGGGATTGTCTGGAGTGCTTGGGCAGGCAGATGGATACTTTTGGAATGGAACTGACAGGCTTCACACTTGGTGACGAGCTCAACCACATCTTGGAGGGCTGTGGGCCAATAGAATCCTTGCCGGAATGCTTTCCCAACCAAAGCCCTTGATCCAATGTGGGAGCCACACATACCTTTGTGTATCTCTGCCAGCAGTTCCTTTCCTCCTTCCCGGCAAATGCACTTCAATTTCACACCGTTGGGCCTTCTTCTGTATAGTGTGTCATCGACAAACTGATACATACTGGCCCTCTGGGCTACTCTTTCAGCTTCTTCTTGCTCTTCGGGAAGTTCTCCGGTTTGGAGGAAATGGACTATGTGCCTTGCCCAAGTTGGAGCCTGAGGCTCGGCAACGAGGACTAGCGGCACCTCCTCATTCGTGGGGGCGCATCCCTCGGCCGCGGGGACCGGTGGTCCGGCAGGAGGGTGCAGCCCGGCAATCGAAAGGGAGTTGTTTCCGGCAGGGTCCCTGCCAGGAGCCTCGAAAGGCTCTACCGGGAGAGGCTTATCGGAGTCCAATTTCCTCCTATTTCGGGCCATTGTTGTCGGGGATACGAAGGGCTGAGTAAGATGGAGAACAAAAGTTCCTGGTTCCACAGGAAGCTTCTGCGCAGCGCACTTTGACAGGTGATTAGCAATGCTGTTTTCCGCACGGGGTACGTGCTCTGTTTGCAACCCGTCAAAGCGCTCCTCCAATCTTCTCACTTCCTCGACGTATGCCTCCATCAATGGGCTTTGGTAATCCTTGTTGACTTGTCTCACCACCAGTTGTGAATCTCCTCGAATAATCAGCTTCTTGATTCAATTATGTGGCAATCCTGAGCCCGGCAAGAAGCCCTTCATACTCTGCTGTATTATTGGTCGCCTCCTCCCGGGGAAAATGCATCTGGACGACGTACCTCAGGTGCTCTCCAGTGGGAGCAACGAGAAGCATGCCAGCCCCTGCACCTTGTAGGGAGAAGGCACCATCGAAATACATGATCCATTCTTGGGGCGCTTCCTTGCCGGGGATAATTGTTTCCAGTACTTCTTCATCAGGGATTGGCGTCCATTATGCAATAAACTCTGCCAATGCCCTGCTCTGGATTGTTGATGTTCTTTCAAACTTCAGGCCAAAGCTGGACAACTCCAATGCCCACTCCACTATCCTACCAGTGGCCTCTGGGTTTCGAAGTATCCTTTGCAACGGAAAGCGGGTGACAACCATGATCTCATGGGCTTGGAAGTAGTGGTGCAGTTTCCTTGAGGCCATGACAAGGCCAAAGATCAATTTTTGCATGCCAGAATACCTGGATCTAGCCCCCTTGCAACAGGGAGCTGACGAAGTATACTGGGCGCTACACCACCTTCTTCCTTGACGTGTCCTTGGGGTTGCCTCCGCTGCCGTGCTCCTCTTTGTCCTGATCCGTACCTGGCCTTGCCGAGCCGCTCTCTTCCTCTTCCCCTGGCGGGACACTTGCTGTGGTTGCTGCTTCTTCTACTTCCCGCTGTGCTACTAGGGCCGCACTAACCACTTGATTAGTCGCTGCCAGATATAGTAGCAACGGCTCTTGTGGTTTGGGTGCAACCAAAGTAGGCACAGAAGACAAGTAGGTCTTCAAATCCTGCAGCACCACATCTGCTTCCGGGGTCCACTTCATGGGCCTTGCCCTCTTCAAAATCTTGAAGAACGGCAAGGCACGCTCGGCAGACTTGGAGATGAATCTGCTAAGCGCGGCAACGCATCCTGTCAAACGCCTCACATCCTTAACTGTCTTGGGTGCCTGTATCTGCTCAATGGCCTTGATCTTATCGGGGTTGGCCTCTATTCCATGGTGGGACACAAAGAAACCAAGTAGCTTGCCGGAGGGAACGCCAAACACGCACTTCTCCGGATTCAGTTTCAAGTTGATCTTGCGCAGATTAGCAAATGTCTCTTCTAAATCTTGGATGAGGGTTGATCTGTCCTTGGTCTTGACCACAATATCATCCATATAGGCTTCAATGTTCCCGTGCAACTGTGGCTCAAAGCCAATCTGGACTGCTCTTGCAAAAGTGGACCCGACACTCTTCAACCCGAAAGGCATGCGCACAAAGTAGTATGTGCCGCATGGGGTGACGAATGAGGTCTTTTCTTCATCTTCCTTGGACATAAAAATCTGATGGTATCCAGAGTATGCATCCAGAAAAGAGAGTAACTCACATCCTGAAGTAGAATCCATGATCTGGTCGATGCGCGGCAAGGGAAACGGGTCCTTTGGGCATGCTTTGTTCAGATCCGTGAAATCTATGCAAAGCCTCCATTTTCCATTAGCCTTGCGCACAACCACTGGGTTTGCTAACCATGTTGGATGCATTACTCCTCTGACCAAACCAGCTGTTTCAAGTTTCTTGATTTCCTTGGCAATGAACTGCTACCGCTCCAGGGCCTTCTTCCGAACCTTCTGCTTGACGGGTCGGGCATGTGGGCAGACAACAACATGGTGCTCGATTACCTCCCTGGGAACACCAGGGATATCAGATGGTTGCCAGGCAAACACGTCGATACTCGCCCGCAGGAAGGCAACGAGCGCGCTTTCCTATTTGTCATCAAGGGTGGCGCTGATAGTGAAAGTACCATCAACGCCAGCCAGCCCTGCCGTGACCTTTTTCACTTGGGGTGGAGTAGCCTTGGATCTATTGCTGTTGGAACTCTCTGGCATGTAATCAATGGGCACGGCACATTTCGAAGAGGTACGCTTTCTAGATTCCTTGCCAGTGCCTCTACTATGCTTTTCCTTGGCGGGAACTGTGGCTTCCACGACCTCTGCCGCGACCGCATCCCGGTACATCTTATCGACGCAAATAATTGCGTCTTTCTTGTCCGACGGGATGGAAATGATGCCCATCGGCCCTGGCATCTACAAGGTGTTGTAGGCATAGTGGGATGCTGCCATGAATTTGGCCAGGGTCGGGTGCCCAAGGATCCCGTTGTACGGCAGGGGGAGGTCAACCACATCAAACAAAACTTTCTCAGTCCTATAGTTCAACTCTCCTCCAAATGTCACTGGCAATGTAACCTTTCCCTTAGGACGGCTCATGCCGGGATTGACTCCTTGAAACGTGCCTATGGCCTTAAGTTCTTCCTCTGCTATCTGGAGTTTGCTGATTACCTTTGGGGAGATCAGATTCAACCCGGCCCCGCCATCAACCAGCATCTTTGTGACCTTGAGGTTGCGAATTGTTGGTGAGACCAACAACGGCAAGCACCCTACCATAGTAATGCAGTCGGGGTGGTCCTCTTCATCAAAGATGATGGGTGTGCATGACCATTTGAGCGGCTTCCGAGAATCTGCCACTGGCTCCACGGCATTGACCTCACGCGCCCACTATTTAAGTTGGCGGTGAGAGGAGTGCAAAGATGCACCCCCGTCAATGCACAGGGCGTCAATGGCCTTCTGGAATTCCTGCTCGCTGGTTTCCTCTTCATTCCCTCCATCACTCTCATTGCTGCAATCCTCCTTCTCTCGGCCTTTGGTGGGTTTTCCTTGGTTCCGAGGAGCCTTGCCGGGGCGGTTTGCTTCACCACCCCAGCCCTTCCCGCCAGCGCCATTCTGACCTTTTTCCTTATCGCGCTTCTCATACTCAGCCTTCTGCCTCTTGATGAGCTGCTCAACCTGATGACACTCCTGGAGATCATGGCCCTTAGTCCGATGAATTTTGCAATACGACCCATCACTTTTCCCAGCTTTCTCGGCAGCCGCTGCCTCCCGGTAGTCAGCGCATGCGGAAGCCTCCTTGCCGGGGGCTTCAGCCTTGGCCTTCTTGCAGGTACTAGGCGTGCCTGACCCCTCAACAGTCATCACTGTCTTATCCTTGCGCTTCTTGTTGTGCTTCTTGTTCTTCTTCTTCTTACTGATGGTCTCGTCGTCATCTTCTGAGTCGATGTCAACGCAATCTTCCTCTCCAGGAAGTTTCCTCCCCTCCTCCATCCGAGCACATTTGTCCACCAAAGTGTAGAGCTCCTTCACAGTCTTGGGCAACCGAACATTCATCTTGGCACGTATCCTGTGGTTGCGCACATTGGATTGGAAGGCAGCTATCACGGCAGCCGGGTGGATATCTGGGATATTTCTGTGGACTCGGCTGAATCTCTGCAAGTACTTCCGTAGAGTTTCTCCTTCTTTCTGCTGGAGAAGCTGCAAGTCGCTGGGCCGCCCTGGTTCTTGATGGCCGCCCGTGAATGCACCAATGAAATCGTGGCACAGGTCAGCCCAGGTCGAAATGGAGTTCTCCGGCAGGTGCATCAGCCAAGACCTCACATTTGACTTGAGGGCCAAAGGGAAGTAGTTGGCGAACACCTTCTCATCTCTTCCCCCGGCAGCTTGAACAGCGATGGTGTAGATGCTCAAGAACTCTGCCGGGTTTAGTCTCCCATCATACTTCTCGGGTATCTCTGGCTTGAACGTGCGAGTGGACGGCCAACGGACTTGCCGCAGCTCATGGGTGAAGGCAGGGCACCCAACCTCGAAAGGCAGGCACCCGCCATCTCTGAGCGCGGGCTCGTTGACGTCCGGGCCATCGCACCCATTGGGCCGGCGGGGGTTGTCGCGGTGCCGCTCGTCGATGACGCGCGCGCCTTCCCCTCGCCTACCCTCCGGGGCACGCTGTCGGCCTTGACGCACTCGAGGGTCTGACGAGGCGATCGAGACGTCATCGGGTGGTTGGTTTTGCGGCTCCCGGGCGGCTTGCCATGGTGGGGATTGCACCGTGAGGGTGGCCCCTCCCGCACGGCCAGCCGCACGAGCCATCGTTGCTGCCTGGGAAGGCCGTGGCGGTCCGGCCCGCTGTGATCCTTCCGCCTCGGCAAAACCAATCAGACTTTGGATGGTGGCTCACCACTCATCCATCTGGTCTGCCGCCGGTGGAAATCTCAACAGCAGTTGGGCTCGTGCCATGGCCTCTGAGGCAGTGCTTGGCATAGGTGATGACGATGTAGATCGTAGTGTCGCTCGGCTCCTGATGTTGCCGGTGGCGACCGCGCCGCGCCCTTGCTGCTGCAAACCAGCCGTTTGGATGGCATGGTGACGCGGCGGAGGCGCCTGAGGGCCAGCGGCTCCGTTGGGCATAGTAGCTGGGTCAGCACGTCCCGGGGGTGGCGTGTGCCCTACGGTTGCGCCCGTAGCGGGGGCGGCCGGAGGGTTGCGATTTGCCCCAGAACGAGCGTCATCACTGCGGCTATGCCCGTTGGCGAGGAGAAGGGGTTCAGGTGGAATGATCCCTCCATCCGTACCTCATGGAGCATGGCCATTGGGATGTTGCTGATGCTGTCCTTCCCCGGTGCCTCCCGCTCCTGCTTCGGCCGTGGGGGAGGTGGCGACGGCACCGCCTGTGCCGGCCACGTCCCCCGCAGCATCCACACCCTCGTGAGCCCCCGCGCTCCCTGCGACGTTGGCGGTCGCGGGCGGCGGAGCCTTCGAGGTGGATGGGTGATTTGCAGCTCCAGGCTTCCTTTTGGGCGCCATAGTCAATGACGCCGTCGACGACGAAAATGTCGATGAAGATGACGCGCAGCCTACGCTCTCGGGTTCACGCAAGTGATCCCCCTACCTGGCGCGCCAAAGATGTCGTGGGAAACCACGGCCACCTATGGGGCCATGAGCCCCTTTTGGTTCGGCGGGGGGATGGGCACGTTGCACAAAGAGCGGAGAAGCGTCGCGCAGCACGGCAGAGATCACACGCGCAGTTTTTACCCAGGTTCGGGCCGCCGTGAGGCGTAAAACCCTACTCTTGCTTTGGTGGATTGATGGTGGATAATGGTGGTGGACGTAGCACACTCGCCCGGCAGGGTTGCTCTGGGGGCGAGAGTGTCTACGCGCATATGAATATGCCAGCGACCAACCAACCAACCTCTTCTACGATCACCATGGGCCTCCTTTTATAGATTAAGGGGTCACCACAGTGGCAAATCAGTCTTTGCGTGCTGCTTAGATAGCTAACAGTGCTATCATACCTAACTCTGCAGGCTGACAGAGCGCATTAAATGCGCCGCTCAGTGTCACATCACAGCTCGCCCGGCAGGTCCTGCCGGGCTGTTTTGCCAGCTTCGCGCCTGCTTGTTTGACACGTCTCAGGACGGGTGTCATATGGAGGTGTTTGCTGTAGGAAGTGGCTGCCATGTGGCAAAAAGCAGCCACTCAGTCACCTCTGAGCTCGACATCACTGTGATTAGTGAGTTGCGTCGCTTGTGAGGTGGAGCGGTGGAGTGGCTTGCCTCCGCCAGCCCCGACAGGCCTGCCGGGACGATCTGGGGGCTTGCTTCCGGGGCAAAACCCAACCTTGTCGGGCTCGCCTGCTCGGCAAGGTAGGTCCTTTACTTAGTGATGCCTTGCTCCTCAGGCTCACCTTGGCCTTCTCGACCTGCACTTGGATCCTTCAAGGGATTTGATCTTCCTTGCTTGGTCTGATCTTGGTCTTGTAATCTTGTCTCTAGGCCTGTGCATAGTTCGGGCAATGGACCCAGGGTTTGTTGCACCGACACCCATCATCGGAATATACAAGCCAAGTTCTATAATGAAAAATTCCCACTAGTATATGAAAGTGACTACATAGGAGACTCTATATGAAAAACATGGTGCTATTTTGAAGCACAAGTGTGGTAAAGGATAGTAACAATGCCCCTTCTCTTTTTTTCTTTTTTTTTCTCTCATTGTCCGGAGTCTCATCCCTACTTGTGGGGGAATCATAGTCTCCACCATCCTTTCCTCACTGGGGCAATGCTCTAATATTGAAAATTGATGATCATCACACTTCTATTTACTTACAACTCAATATTACAACTTGATACCTAGAACAAAATATGACTCTATATGAATGCCTCTGTCAATACCAGGATGTGCAATGATCTAGGGTAACATGCATAAAAAATGATGAACGGTGGCGGAGCCACAAATACTATGTCAGCTACATGATCATGCAAAGCAATATGACAATGAATGCTCAAGTCATCAAAACGGAAGTGGTGGAAGTTGCATGGCAATATATCTCGGAATGGCTATGGAAAGGCCATAATAGGTAGGTATGGTGGCTGTTTTGAGGAAGATATAATAAGGCTTATGTGTGATAGAGCGTATCATATCACAGGGTTTGGATGCACCTGCGAAGTTTGCACCACATCTCGAGGTGAGAAAGGGCAATGCACGGTACCGTAGAGGCTAGCAAATTGCGGAAAGGTAAGAGTGCGTATAATCCATGGACTCACATTAGTCATAAAGAACTCATATACTTATTGCAAAAGTTTATTAGCCCTCAAAGCAAAGTACTACTACGCATGCCCCTAGGGGGATAGATTGGTAGGAAAAGACCATCGCTCGTCCCCGACCGCCACTCATAAGGAAGACAATCAATAATAAATCATGCTCCAACTTCATAGCATAACGAGAGACTATACGTGCATGCTTCGGGAATCACAAACCTTAACACCAATATTCTTACTAACCACAACCATTTACTAGTACCTCCCACATATTATCATCTCTACATCTCAAAACTATTGCAAGGAATCAAACATATATCATATTCAGTGATCCATAAGTTTTATGTAGGATTTTATGACTAACCATGCAAATGACCAATTCCTTTTGACTCTCTAAAAAGATATAAGTGAGGCAAGAGAGTTTAATTCTTTCTACAAAAGACCATGCTCTAATAAATATAAGTGAAGCAAAAGAGCATTCTACAAACAACGGTTTTCTATGTGAAGAGAAACAGACAATCCAAACTTCAAATGATATAAGTGAAGCACATGAAGCATTCTATAAAGCCATACTCAAAAAATATAAGTGAAGTGCAATGAGCATTATATAAATCAACCATGGACTATCTCATACCAGCATGGTGCATAAAATAAAAGTGAAAACTAAACATAAAAGATGCTCCAAGATTTGCACATATCACATGAACAAAACGAAGACGAAAACATACCGATACTTGTTGAAGAAAGATGGGATGCCTTCCGGGGAATCCCCAAGTTTAGATACTTGAGTATCCTTGAATATTTACTTAAGGTGCCTTGGGCATCCCCAAGCTTGAGCTCTTGTCTCTCCTCCTTCTCCTCATATTGAGACCTCCTCGATCTTTGATCACTTCATCCACACAAAACTCAACAAAAACCTCGTGAGATCCGTTAGTATAATAAAGCAAACCACTACTTTAAGTACTGTTGCAAACCAATTAATATTTTGTTTTTGCATTTTAGCTACTGTATTATAACTTTTCCATGGCTTATACCACCGATAGAATTGATAGTTTCATCAAAACAAGCAAAACAATGCATCAAAAACTGAATCTGTCTTAAACAGGACAGTCTGTAGTAATCTGAACTCTAACCATACTTCTGGTACTCCAAAAATTCTGAAAAATTAGTAAAAAATAAAAAATTTGTGTACAAATACTGTGCAAAAAGTTTCAGAAACTTTTGATGTTCCAGTAAAAAATGTAAAATCGTGCACTACAACCAAAGTTTCTATTTTTGCACCGCACATACAAACAAGCAATCTAATCATCCTAAACGCAAATCTTGGCACATTATTTTTATAATACAATGGATTTGTACAAGGGTATAATTATTTTTGTTGAAAAGTTTCTGCAATTAAGATTCACAAAGTTTCCATGGGCATGAACAAAGTTCAAGGCTAGCCCCCACTTTCACAATGCTCGTCTCTCTCACTTTCACTTTTCTTTTTGTGAAGTTTTAAGTTCCCCTCTATATATTTTTTGTTTTTAAACTTTATAAGAGCACTCAACAGAATAAAATGACTCTCTAAAACTTCTGGGTTGTCTCCCTGGCAGCGCTTTCTTTAAAGCCATTAAGCTAGGCATAAAGTGCTCAAGTAATGAATCCACCCGGATCCTAAGGTATATCAAAGCCAATTTTAATTAACAATGATTTGGCATTTAGTAGTGAGCACAAATCAACATATATCATGTAATGACGAAGTCTAACTCTCTTCCTATGCATTGGCATGTCATACAAGAACAATTCATGCACATCAAGTAAAGGCCAATGCATAGTATAAGCAATTTCTTGCAATTCTATCGTGTTGGAAACATAGAGAGGCGGAGATGTGGTTCCTCTCTCATAATAATTGCAAGTAGGAGCAGCAAGCACATGCATATTATAATCATCAAAATCATCATGTGTAATGGTAGAATGTAACCCATCAATGTAATCCTTAATAAGAGCAAACTTCTCTGATATAGTGTAGTTTGGAGAATTCAAAAAGATAATAGGACTATCATGTGTGGGTGCAATAGCAATAATTTCATTCTTAACATAAGGAACTATAGAAAGTTCATCTCCATAAGCATAACTCAAATTGGCATCATGGCCACAAGCATAGCAAGCATCAAGTTCATCAAAAAGGGATATTTCAAACAAATCAACGGGATCATAGCAATTATCATAGCATTCATCCTTTGGAAAGAACGAAGGGAAACTAAACAATGTATGAGTTGAAGAGTTACTCTCATTAGAAGGTGGGCACAGGTGATCAATCCACTCTTCCTCTGCTTGTTCTTCGCTCTCCTCATCATCTTTTTCATCCAATGAGCTCACAATTTCATCAATTTCTTCTTCCATAGACTCCTGCAAAATGTTAGCCTCTTCTTGGACAGCGAAGACATTCTCAATAAATACATAAATATCATAATTGCATTTATAATTATCTTAGAAATATTTAAGGATAGCAAAAAATTTAGGT
Source organism: Thinopyrum elongatum (assembly GCA_011799875.1). NCBI lineage: Eukaryota > Viridiplantae > Streptophyta > Magnoliopsida > Poales > Poaceae > Thinopyrum > Thinopyrum elongatum. The sequence goes on from CM022297.1 coordinate 127,328,043, forward strand.
CTATAAACTGAATCATCAAAATCTTCAAACTTTTCAAACAAAGATTCAATTTCATAAGCACCCTTAAAAGCAACAAATTCTTCTATTCGTTCCACATCATAGTAATCATATCTACCATTAGCATAAGAAGCCAAGGTTTCATTATCATTAAATTTGCATGAAAAGGGAAGGTGTGGAGACTTCGTCCTAGAGCAACAAGTATAATCTTATCTCAAGCATAGATCCCGAGCATACCAATGCAACATATGAATTTGATCCCATAAAAGTTTCCCTTTTTGAGTCAAGCGATAATCCCTAAAGTATTCACGTTGATCCAACGTGTCTCCCATTATCAAGTTGAATGGGGTTTTCTCAGGATTATCAAAGTAGTGTTTAATATTTTTCACATAACAAGCATCGAGGGTTTTAGGAGGTTCCCCATCTCCATGAGTAGAAAGTACAACTATTTTTTTGGTGTTTTGTGTTCCATATCCATAACTAAAGATAGAGAACAACGTAGAACAGAAAATAAAAACTACTTAGTGATAAAGCAAACAAGCACACACGAGAATATTCACCCCACGCTATTGCTCCCCGGCAACGGTACCAGAAAAAAGGTCTTGATAACCCACAAGTATAGGGGATCGTTTGTAGCCTTTTTCGATAAATAAGAGTGTCGAACCCAACGAGGAGCTGAAGGCAGAACAAATATTCCCTCAAGTTCTATCGACCACCGATACAACTCTACGCACACTTGACATTTGCTTTACCTAGAACAAGTATGAAACTATTTTGCAAGAATAAAACTACAAGTGCTTTGCAAGGTAATAAAAGTTTATAGCTTTTGTCAACAAGAAAATCATTTGTCCCTAGGCAATCGATAACAAGACCGGTAATCATTCTTACAATTTTATATGAGGGAGAGGCATGAGCTAACATACTTTCTCTACTTGGATCATATGCACTTATGATTGGACCCCTAGCAAGCATCCGCAACTACTAAAGATCATTAAGGTCATGAAACCCAACCATAGCATTAAGTATCAAGTCCTCTTTACTCCCATACGCCATAACCCACTCATCCGTGTTTAGGCTGCTATCACCCCCGCAACACCGACAATAAGCAAACCATGAACATATTGCAACAACCTACAGCGAGGATCCCTCATGTTTGCGCGAGACGGAGGGCACCGTAGGACAGCACCATAAATAAAATATACACTCATACCAACCAAGATCACCATTAACCCATAGGACAAAACGGATCTACTCAAACATCATAGGATAACCAAATATCATTGGGAAATAATATATGGAGTTGAGCACCATGTTTAAGTAGAGATTACAGCGGGGAAGAGAGGTGTTAAGCCGGTGCATAGAGGGGGAGAGAGTTGGTGATGACGGTAGCAAGATTGTTGATGTAGATCGCTGTCACGATCCTTGCCCCGGCGGTACTTCGGCGCCACCGGGAGAGAGGGGGAGAGAGCCCCCCCTCCTTCTTCTTCTTCCTTGGCCTCCCCCCTAGATGGAGGAGAGTTCCCCCTCTGGTCCATGGCCTCCATGGTAGCGAAGGGGCGGGAGCCCCTCCGAGATTGGATCTTCCTCTCTGCTCTCTTCAGTTTCGCGTTCCTGTTTTCTGGCCGAAAACCGTTTCTTATATTCCCAGAGATCCGTAACTTCGATTGCGCTGAGATTTTAGAACAATTTTTTTTCGGATATAAGCTTCCTTGCGCCCGAAGTAGAGATCCAACCAACGTACGAGGTGAGCACAACCCACCACTGCGCGCTTGGCCCCTAGGGCGCGCCCTGGCGTCTTGTGGGGGCTGTGGGCCCCCGTTTGCATTGATTCCTAGTCCCAAAAATCACATATATTCCAGAATAATTCTCCGTAAAATTTTATTTCATTTGGACTTCGTTTGATATGGATATTCTGTGAAACAAAAAACATGCAAAAAAACAGGAACTGGCACTGGATCAATAGGTTAGTCCAATAAATCATATAAAATGTTGCCAAAAGTATGTGAAAGTTGTATAATATTTGCATGAAACAATAAAAAATTATAGATACGACGAAGACGTATCAATGAACACCACGAACATAAATACTGTAGAGGCTATGTTGGTTTTCATTCAACTACATGCATGAACATGTGCCAAGTCAAGCCACTTGAAACATTCAGAGGAGGATACCATACCATCATACTACATCACAATCATTTTAATGCATGTTGACACCGAAGATAAATAATTATCCACTCCTAGCTACTTAAGCATTGCATGAGCAACTATAATCTCTAATTATCATTGCAAACATGTTTGATCATAATATGCTGAATCATGGATACTGAGTTAAACATATTTACAAAAACAAAAACAAGTTGGGTTCATACCCGCTTTTCTCTGCCACAGTCACTTCATCAAATATCGTCATTATTGCCTTTCACTTGCACGACCGAATGATATGAAAACAATAATAGCGCAAGAGTGTCATGGACTAAGCTGGAATCTGCAAGCATTTTATTCAAAAGGAGAAGACAAGGTAATATGGGCTCTTTGTTAGATCAACAGTAACGCATATAAGATCCACTCAACATTTTCATCATGGTCTTCTCCTTGGTACGACTCAATAAAAAGAAAAAAAATTTAGAGAAACGCACTAAAATATTTTTGGAGTTTTTAGTTTTTCTTGAAGAAAGCAAATTAAAGGAGGAAAAACAAAAACGAGAAAACTATTTACACGGGAAAGCTCCCAACAAGCAAAAGAAGAATCAAGAAATCTTTTTGGGTTTTCTTTTAATACTACAACTATTAAACTAGAAAGAAAAACCGAAAAGAAGCAAGAAATATTTTTGGATTTTCTCAAAGTTTTTCAAACACACAAGAAGAAAGCGAGAAAATGAATCTAGCATGGATAATACAATGAAAAAGTATGGACACCGACAACTGGAATGAAATGTGTGAACATGAATGTAATGTCGTTGGAAATACGTACTCCCCCAAGCTTAGGCTTTTGGCCTAGCTTGGTAATCACCAACCATAGTAGCCATCCAGTCCCATGTAGTAGTGCTGTGGCGGCGGCACCTGAGCGTCCCACTCCTGAGGCTCCTACTCTGCCGCTGCCCGGTCATTCCGGTAGGCAACAATGTCCTCTGTCATGACCCTATATCTGCCCCTGGCAATAGAATCAAACAAATCAGGTGCAGGCAATGGGATAATATCACGGGTTTCCACACTGAAAAGTAGGTTGTAATGAATGTTATGAAAATAATCGGCAGTTTCGATAAACTGGTGATCCTTCAATGCTTGGTGATCTAGATAAGCTCGGGGCAAAGGATAATATATCATGTTGGCATATTTGGACATTAAAGTGACTCGCTAAGCGAGTAGCATAAATACCACCATGAATTTTGCCCTTAGTCCTGTTGAGGTGCAGACGACGTGCAATAATAGCCCCTAGGCTAAAGGTGTGATCATTGTGTAGTGCACGGCGTAAAATGGTGAGGTCGGGGGCACTGAGTGCACCGACCTTCTCCCTAGCAGTTAAACACTTCGCGATGAATAAAGCAAAGTAACGCACAGAAGGAAACTGCAAACTAGTGGCGGTGGCGTTCGACACGCCTCTCTCATCCCCCACTGTCAAAGTGAGGAGAAAGTCCTCAAACTCTGCTGGTCTAGGCTCCCTTAATTCCCCATCAGAAGGGATCAAACATATGTCACAAAAGTCAGTGAGCGGTATCTGACATGTTTCAGCATATAAATTAAACTGCACCTCAGGAGGATTGTTCCTACTCAAAAAATGAAAATTTTGCACAAAGGAATTTGTAAGGAGGTGGTGTTGGTCACACTCAGCTGCGGGGAAGTCGGTCAGCCCGGCATTTGCAGGGCAAACTCTTGATGGAACCCGGCCTCCTCCATGAAGGCATTATGCGACCATTCGCACGGTCGTACCTCCGCCATTCTTGGAGTGTTGAGGTCATTGTCCGATGATTCCCCAATGACTCCCTTAGCATTCTTCTTGGAGGAAAACTTCCTGAAGCTACTCATCTTATTCCTATAAATAAAATTCTGAAAATTTTAGTCCACAAAATTTTTGTCAACAAAACTTCACAAGATTGATAGCAACTACTCATATGGATATCTAGAGGCTATATCAATCATTCAAACTACTTGGAACTCCAAGAATTCAACATGCAAGCCCATGTACAGCAGCACCAAGAGTAGCTAATTATTAAAAATATAAACCACTAAAGCAAAAACTAATTGGAGCAATGGAGGATTCACATACCAAGTAGCAATCCCCCAAAACAGTTTCGGAAACGGAGCTTCGAGCAAAGAGATCGAAATCCGCGAGTTTGAGAGCAAGAACACGAGAGAGAGAGAGAGAGCGATGGTGATTTTTTATGGAGGTAGGAGATGACATGGGCTAAAGGGATAAGTAAGAGGGGCCACGTGGGGTCCACAACCCACTAGGGCGCGCCCGGGGTTGCTGGCGCGCCCTGGTGTCTTGTGGGCACCAGGGGCACCCCCCTTTGATGTTATTTGTACCAGAAATTCAGAAATATTCAGAAAAAATCGTATTAAAATTTCAGGGCATTCTGAGAACTTTTATTTTTGGGTCATTTTTTATTGCACGGAAAATTTAGAAAACAAGATAAACATGGCATTTTATTTTATTTAACTAAGAAAAACAGAAAACAAAAGGTGGGAGCAGAAGGTTGTGCCTACTAGATTCATCAACTTCATACCTCTCAAAAATGATCCATTAATAAGGTTGATCAAGTCTTATTAACAACCACCTTCGATTAGCATGAAACCGAAGAACTTTCGTAAAACACTAAGTTGCCTCAACGGGGATATGCATATCCCCAACGATAAGTATGTCATATTTATTTTTGGCAGTAGGTAAAGGGAGTTGAAAACTTCCACTAGTAATCGTCGGAGATTTTTCAATAACATTAATACCATTGACTTGGAATTGTTTCTTCAGAAAATGCACCGTATGCTCATTACCACTGATATGAAAAGTGACCTTGCTTTTATTGCAATCAATAACAACCCATGCAGTATTCAAAAAGGGTCTACCAAGGATAATCGACATGTTGTCATCCTTGGGCATCTCAAGTATAACAAAGTCTGTTAAGATAGTAACATTTGCAACAACAACGGGCACATCCTCACAAATACCGATAGGTATGGCAGTTGATTTGTCAGCCATTTGCAAAGATATTTCAGTAGGTGCGAGTTTATTCAAATCAAGTCTTTTATATAAAGAGAAAGGCATAACACTAGCACCAGCTCCTAAATCACATAAAGTAGTTTTGACATAATTTCTTTTGATGGAGCAAGGTATAGTTGGTATTCCCGGATCTCCAAGTTTTTTAGGCACTCCATCTCTAAAAGAGCAATTAGCAAGCATGGTGGAGGTTTCAACTTCAGGTATTTTTCTTTTATTAGTGATGATGTCTTTCATGTATTTTGCATAAGGGGCCATCTTTGAAATATCAGTCAAGCGAGTACGCAAAAAGACTGGCCTAAGCATTTCAGCAAAGCGTTCGAATTCTTCATCATGTTTTTTCTTAGAAGGTTTAGGAGGAAAGGGCATGGGTTTCTGAACCCATGGCTCTCTTTCTTTGCCATGTTTTCTAGCCACAAAGTCTCATTTATCGTATCATTTATTTTTAGGTTGTGGGTTATCAAGATCAACAACAGGTTCTATTTCAACATTATTGTCTGGTTCTTTATCATTGTCAGGTTGGGTGTCTTCATGAACATTATCATTATCATTTTCATTATCACTACGTGAATGTTCATTACCAGATTGAGTTTCAGCATCAGAAATAGAGACATCATTGTTATCTTCAGAAGGTTTTTCTTTCTCCTGTTCACTAGAGGTATGCAAAGTCCTTACATTTTTCTTTTTCTTTTTAGGACTAGGTGCATCAGCATTAATTCTTTGAGAGTCTTGTTCAATTCTTTTAGGGTGCCCCTCAAGATAAAGTGGTTCCTGAGTCATTTTGCCTCCTTTAGTTGCTACTCTAACAGCAAAATCATTCATATTATTATTCATTTCACTAAGCAACTCTCTTTGAGATTTAGCAACTTGTTCTAGCTGGGTTTGTACCATAGAGGCATGTTTCCCTACACCTCTTACATCATTAGTGATTCTAAATAACAAGTCACTCAAGCGAGCAATCATATCAGAGTTATATTTCAATTGTTTCATAACATTTGCATTGAAGTGATCTTGTTTCATAACATAATTATCAAATTCGTAAAGGCATTGACTAGGATGTTTATTGTAAGGGATGCCACCTTCATCAAACTTTAATAAAGAATTTACCTCTACCACCTGTGGAGGTGGTGGTGTGTCAAGACCATGTACTTCTTCAATAGGTGGTAAATTCTTAACATCCTCAGCCTTAATACCTTTTTCCTTCATGCATTTCTTTGCCTCTTGCATATCTTCAGGACTGAGAAATAAGATACCCCTCTTCTTCGGAGTGGGTTTAGGCGGTGGTTCAGGAAGTGTCCAATCATCATGATTTTTCAATATATTATTCAATAATTCTCCAGCTTGTTCAACATTTCATTCCCTGAAAACACAACCAGCACAGCTATCTAGGAAGTCCCTAGAAGCATCGGTTAGTCCATTATAGAAGATATCTGCTACTTCTTGAGCTTGCATTGGTTTTTCCCTTGAAGAGGAAAGGGTGATGTAACAAAGTAGAGATAAATATTTCCCTCAGTTTTGAGAACCAAGGTATCAATCCAGTAGGAGGTACAAGCAAGTCTCCAATCTATGCACCTGCACAAACAATCAAACACTTGCACCCAACACGATAAAGGGGTTGTCAATCCCTTCATGATCACTTGCAAGGATGAGATCTAATAGAGATAGATATAAAAGATTACTAAAACATAAAACAAAGTAAAAATAAATAAATCGCATCAAGGTATTTTTGGGTTTTTTGGTTTATAGATCTGAAAATATATGATGGAAAATAGACCCGGAGGCCATAGTTTTCACTAGAGGCTTCTCTCTTGAAAGAAAACATACGGTGGGTGAACAAATTACTGTCGAGCAATTGATAGAAAAGAGTAAAGTTATGATGATATCCAAGGCAATGATTATGAATATAGGCATCATGTCCGTGTCAGGTAGACCGACTCCTGCCTGCATCTACTACTGTTACTCCACACATCGACCGTTATCCAGCATGCATCTAGATTATTAAGTTCATAAGAATGGAGTAACGCCTTAAGTAAGATGACATGATGTAAAGGGATAAACTCAAGCAATATGATGGAAACCCCATCTTTTTACCCTTGATGGCAACAATACAATACTTGCCTCGCTACCCCTACTTTGTCACTGGGTGAGGACACCGCAAGATTGAACCCAAAACTAAGCACCTCTCCCATTGCAAGTAGAACCAATCTAGTTGGCCAAACCAAACCGATAATTCAAAGAGAAATACAAAGATATTTAATCATGCATAAAAGAGTTCAAAAAATACTCAAATAATATTCATAGATAATCTGATCATAAATCCACAATTCATCGAATCTCGACAAACACACCGCAAAAGAATATTACATCGGATAGAACTCCAAGAACATCGAGGAGAACATTGTATTGAAGATCAAAGAGAGAGAAGAAGCTATCTAGCTACTAGTTATGGACCCGTAGGTCTGTGGTAAACTACTCACGCATCATCGGAAGGGCAGCAAGGTTGATGTAGAGGCCCTCCGTGATCGAATCCCCCTCCTGCAGATCGCCGGAAAAGGCCCCAAGATGGGATCTCACGGGAACAGAGGCTTGCGGCGGCGGAAAAGTATTTTGGTGGACGCTTCTGTTGGTTTGGGAATATTTGGGAATTTATAGAGCAAAAATTAGGGTTGGAGGACTCCTGAGGGGCCCACAAGCCAGGGGCCGCACCCTGAGGGCTTGTGGGTCCCTCGGGACTCTTCTGACCCCCTCTTCAAGCTCCATGGATGTCTTGTGGTCCAAGAAAAATCATCGTAAAGTTTTATTCCGTTTGGACTCCGTTTGATATTCCTTTTCTGTAAAACTCAAAAACAAGGAAAAAATAGAAACTGGCACTAGGCTCTAGGTTAATAGGTTAGTCCCAAAAATAATATAAAATAGCATATTAATGCATATAAAACATCCAAAATAGATAATATAATAGCATGGAACAATAAAAAATTATATATACGTTGGAGACATATCAATATAAAGTATTTCATTTTTCTTAAGAGGATGATCAGGCAAAGCATTAAGCAATTGGAGAAGACTCCCCCAAGCTTGTGGGAGACTCTCTTCTTCAATTTGCACAAAGTTAAATATTTCCTGTAAGGCAGCTTGTTTCTTATGAGCAAGAAAATATTTTTCAGAGAAGTGGTAGATCATATCCTGGGGACTACGCACACAACCAGGGCAAGAGTATTGTACCATATCTTAGCATCGCCCTTTAAAGACAACAGAAATAATTTGAGAATATAGTAGTAGCGAATTTTCTCATCATGAGAAAAAAGGGTGGCTACATCATTTAATTTAGTAAGATGTGCCACTACAGTTTCAGTTTCATAGCCATGCAAAGGATCATATTCAATCAAAGTAATTAACTCTGGGTCGACAGAGAATTGATAATCCTTATCAGTAACAAAGATAGGTGAAGTAGTAAACTCAGGATCACATTTCATTCTAGCATTCAAAGATTTCTCTTTCAGTTTGCATAATAATTTCTTAATACCATCTCTATCCTTGCAAGCAAGATAGTCTCTAGCTACCTCCTCATCCATAGCATAACCCTCAGGTATCTTAGGCAATTCAAATCTAGGAGAGCTAGGTCTAATAGGTGTTTCATAATTCTCAATTTCAAAGACTTCATCACTTTCAGTAATTTCATCAGTTTCAGCATTCTCAATATCTTTAGCTCTAGCAATTTGTTCATCAAGAAATTCACCTAGTGGCACATTATCATCAAGCATAGTACTAGCATCATCATAAGCATCATCCATAGCAGAAGTAGCATCATCAATAACTTGTGACATATCAGGATTAATAGCATGTGGTGGTGTTGCAAGTTTACTCAAAACAGAAGGTGAATCAAGTGCAAAGTGTGATGGCAAATCCTTACCTCCCCTCGTCTTAGAGGGAACGATCTTGGTTTTGGTATCCTTCAGATTCTTCATAGTGATCAATAGATATAAATCCCAAGTGACTCAACAAATATAGCTATGCTCCCTGGCAACGGTGCCAGAAAAAGGTCTTGATAACCCACAAGTATAGGGGATCGCAACATTTTTCGAGGGTAGAGTATTCAACCCAAATTTATTGATTCGACACAAGGGGAGCCAAAGAATATTTGTAAGTATTAGCAGTTGAGTTGTCAATTCAACCACACCTGGAGATTAAATATCTACAGAAAAGTGATCAGTAGCATAGTAATATGATAGTTTTGATAGCAGTGGTAACAGTAATAGTAACGGTAAAAGTGATAGCAATAATTTTGTAGCAGTTGTAATAGTAGCAATGGCAATAGTAACTTAGCAAGAACAATATGTGGAAAACTCGTAGGCATTGGATCGGTGAATTTGTTGGATGATATTCATCATATAACAGTCATAACCTAGGGCGACATAGAACTAGCTCCAGTTCATAAATATAATGTAGGCATGTATTAGTCATACGTGATTATGGAAAAGAACTTGCATGACATCTTTTGTCCTACCCTCCCGCGACAGCGGGGTCCATAAGGAAACTAAGGGATATTAAGGCCTCCTTTTAATAGAGAACCGGAACAAAGCATTAATACATAGTGAATACATGAACTCCTCAAACTACGGTCATCACCGGAAAGTATCCCAATTACTGTCACCCTGGGGTTTACGGATCATAACACGTAATAGGTGCATATGACTTGCAAGATCGGATCTAGAACATAGATATAATGGTGAAAACATAAACGGTTCAGGTCTGAAATCATGGCACTCGGGCCCTAGTGACAAGCATTAAGCATAGCAAAGTCATAGCAACATCAATCTCAGAACATAGTGGATACTAGGGATAAAGCCCTAACAAAACTAACTCAATTACATGATGAATCTCATCCAACTCCTCACCAGCTAGTGAGCCTACGAAGGAATTACTCACTCCCGGTGGGGAGCATCATGGAATTGGTGATGAAGGAGGGTTGGTGATGACGAAGACCAAAGATTCCCCTCTCCGGAGCCCCGAACAGGCTCCAGATCTGGCCTCCCGATGAAGAATAGGAGGTGGCGGTGGCTCCGTATCGTGAAACGTGATGAAACTTCCTCTCTTATTTTTTTCTCCAAAAATAGGAATTTATAGTGTTGGAATTAGGGTCAGCAGAGCCCCGAGGGCCGCACAACCCACCAGGGTGTGCCTGGGGGGGTGGGTTGCGCGCCCTGGTGTCTTGTGGCCAGCCAGGGCACCCCCTCCGGTGGTTCTTGGTTCCAATTTTTTTTATATATTCTGAAATAATTCTACAAAAAGTTTCGTCCAATTCCAAGAACTTTTATTTCTGCACAAAAACAACACCATGGTAGTTCTGCTGAAAACAACGTCAGTCCGGGTTAGTTTCATCCAAATCATGCAAATTAGAGTCCAAAATAAGAGCAAAAGCGTTAGGAAAAGTAGATACGATGGAGACGTACCAGGCTCCTGTGTTAACCCCTACATTCCCGCTTGTTCGTCTAAGGGGTAAATGGAGCACTTCTGCGATTGTTGCTACCGGGTCAACCGGATTAGCACCTCAGACGGGTGAAGCCGAAAGCTAGCGTTCTTAAGAAAATAGTTGGTCGGCAATGATTGAATTGAAATTATTCGTGTTTTAACACAAATAATCGGGGCTTCACGCTCACCTCGAATGCTTATATGCCGCCTTGATCAGGTAGGTCGTCATGATCACACAAGATCACCTAAGAAAAGGAACCGATAGATGAACTATTTTTCTTGGAAGATGTTTCTTACGCCTAAACATAATATAACATAAGCTCTGGATCACTTTGTTTTTCGAGCCCATAGCCGGATTGCCATGCTTTTCAAAATACCTGGTCTGCTTGGTTGGATCAAAAGTAGGAAGCACTCCTCGACCAATGGTCAAGGATGGAGAAGCCAAAGGCTGGCTAACAAAGTTTGTACAACAGATGCAGTTACAATGACGTAAAGTACATAAATACATAGAGTCATTACACATATCTTAAAACTTATCAAGCCCGTCTATTAATGACTTAAGGGAACAACCCCGCTGAGAGAAGCGCCCGGCGGGCATCACGTCATCATAGAGAAGGCAAGTCGGCACCTCCTTCCCATCGGCACCAACTGGGCCTACTTCGGCAAGACGCTGTCTTTATGCCAGTATATCGGGTCTTGGTCATCGCCCACGCCTCCCACACACCCTCTGGCAGGCCGATATCTTCCAAGCCTGTATGCGGCGTCAAGCTCCTCTGAGATGCTCGGCGAGCTCGGACATACCCTCTGGCACATTCTCCTCTGGCCATAGAGCTTTAAATACAACCCTCATAGCCTTTCGAGCTTTTTATGCTCCTCGGTTAATTGCACAAGTGCGTCCTTGGACGTGGCGGTGGGGGCCTCTTTAGGCCAACCTGTTAGCAACACTAATCGAAGCACATGTTAGTTCGGAGTAGTCATGCTATCGTGTCTAAAGCAATTTTTCTTCGTAAAAAGCTGGAAACACTTACCGGACACAGCTTCACCAGTCTTCTAGTCTCTAGCTTCGGCGGCAGCTACACTGGTACCGTAACATGCTATACAAATGGTTTTAACCCCTTTCCAGGACAGAGTTTTAAACCATCGCCAAGTGAGTGTGGGCGATTGGGGGATCCTCCCCACACAACCCAGAAAACGTCGGGGATAGGCGAGCGGCTACTGACGATCACCATAGAATAAACGTATGAGAAGTCGCGCCAGTCCCACACATTACATCTCGACGTTACATTTCTGATCTGAGAGACATCCGAAACTATTACGCCGCTATAGTCGTGTGAAAAAGGTGGATATCACAAACATTTAATCTACCGATGTGTTTGCGATAGGTACCTTATCGCACACAGTTCAAAAATGTAAAATGTGTGCGGTGCCTCTACTATCACCAACGTGTCCATTTTCATAACTGTGTGCGATAGGTATTCCTGTCACACATGCACACATGTTTGAAATGTTTGTCGTATTACCATGAATCGCACACACATATGAGACGAAACCGTGTGTGCGTCCGTCGGGCATCACAAACGTTTCACGTCAAAGAACCGTCTGTTCTCTATTTTTCATCGCACACGCTGTTTTCTTTCTAACAGTGTGTACATTATTTTATTCGCTCCTGTTTAATTTTATTTTTCCCTTTAATTTATTATTCGAATTGGAAATTTTGAAATATGAAACGTGGAATTCAAATTCTCAGCACAATGGCTCAACAACCAATCCATAAATAAAATTATCAGTACAATATGTTTAGTAATTACAGGATTAGGCAGCAATTAACTATGATGAACCATAATATTTAGAGGCGGTAAAGGTGAAGAGACAAGTGTAAACCATTTTGGCTGCCGATGGTGTTGAAGAAGCGGAATGCCTATAATGTGCCCTCCTGCATGCCATAGGCGCGAACAACTTTTGTCCAACCCCTTGTGACGATCGCACGCCCATCCTTCACCGCCTTCAGGAAGACTTCTAGAGCATTATCATGGTAGTATGAATTATACACTTTAACCTTAGTTGCCTCCACTCTGGTCATGTAGTTTGCAAGTTAATCATCAGTAAATTGCTTCGGAAACCACTGAAAAGAGAAAACTTTCAGATACTCAGGTCAAATAGAGTAACTTGTTGTTGGCAGGGGGAAAGGGAAACACATTACTTACCATCCTAAAGTTCACTGTTGTCTTGGACAAAGTGTAAATAAAGAGCTTAATTCCCATCACCCGTCTCTTTTGCCTAACAATCTTTCTTAGTTTCCTCACTTGACGCTTGTTCATGAATATGTCATTGCCCCATACGCAAAAGGGATCGAACCGTGGATTAGTACCGCTCATATATGTACCTACAAGCAACCAGTAAATGTTAGAAGCTAAACTGAGATTGCACAAATGATGTAAAATGCAACTACCTTCGTTTCCTAAGTACAAGTATTTTTAGAGATTTCAATATGAACTACATACGTATGTATATAGACATAATTTAGATTCGAATCTAGATTCACTCATTTTGCTTTGTATGTAGTCTATATTGGAATCTCTAAAAATACTTATATTTAGGAACAGATGGTGTATAAGACATGGATGCAGCTAACCTCGACGGCAAATAACAGCATCCCCCATTATAGCCCTGTGTAAGTACATGGAAAGGCAATGTTAACTACAACAGGGTTAACATCCACCAGAAATAGCAAATGGTAATAAAATGGCAGCATTTGTAGTGATATCTTCATTGTGAAAGAGTAGCACGGTAGCAAAGGGACGGATTAAAAAATGGATAGAATTTTTTACTACAACAGACAACCTAGTATAGCCATTGAAACTGGTACTGATAGAAATGAAATTGACAGAGTTAAACATCACAAGGCAGGTGCTGCTAGAACAGACAATGGCCCTGTTGTCTATAAAAAGGTAGGGAAAATAGATAAGATGGGTTAGGCATGTTTACTACAACATGCTTAATACATGAACCATACAAAACATGGCCATTGCAACTGGTATTGGTAAAATTCAACTGCTCAGTTTATACTTGGTAAGTCCTGAGGGGTAGTTGCTGGGGCACTTCATATGGACAAGAGCCCGCCCCAAGTCGGCCGCAGCGGAGGCGAGGTGTTCCTCCGGGTCGAAGCGTGGATCAGTGCCGCTGACATGTGTACCTACAAGAAGCAAGTAAATGTTTGAAGCCAAACTGCAATTGCACAAATGATGTAAAATACTGTAAGACATGGGATGCAGCTAACCTCGACGGCAAACAACAGCATCCCCCGTTATGGCCCTGCGTAAGTACATGGAAAGGCATGTTAACTACAACAGGGTTACTATCCACTAAAAATAGCAAATGGGCAGCATCTCTAGTATATCTTCATTGCGGAGAGTAGCACGGTAGCAAAGGGACAGATTAAAAAATGGATACAACTGTTAATTGCAACAGGGTTAATAGCATCCTAAGTCATGTTTTGTAAGTTTGAAGCTGCTATTGGTGAAATTGAGCTGAACAGTTAATACTTGAACATCACACAGTGTGTAGTACTGAAAATAACAAGGCACGTTTAACTACAGGCAACCTAGTATAGCCATTGAAACTGGTACTGATAAAAATGCAATTGGCAGAGCTAAACATCACAAGGCAGGTGCTGCCAGAGCAGAGAATGGCCCAGTTGTCTACAAAAAGGTAGGGAAAATAGCTAAGACATGTTAGGCATGTTTACTACAACATGCTTAATACTTCAACCGTACAAAACATAGCCATTGCATTTAGTATTGGTAAGATTGAACTGGTGAGTTCATACTTGGTAAGTCCTAAGAGGTAGTTGTAGGGGCACTTCATCTTGGCCAGAGCCCGCCCAAAGTCAGTGGCGGCGGAGGCGAGGTGTTCCTCTGGGTCGAAGCGTGGATCAGTGCCGCTGGCATGTGTACCTACAGGCAACCAGTAAATGTTAGAAGTTAAACTGCAATTGCACAAATGATGTAAAATACTGTAAGACATGGGTTGCAGCTAACCTCGACGGCAAACAATAGCATCGCCTGTTATGGCCCTGCATAAGTACATGGAAAGGCATGTTAACTACAACAAGGTTAGCATCCATCAAAAAAAGCAAATGGGCGACATCTCTAGTGATATCTTCATCGCAGAGAGTAGCACGGTAGCAAAGGGACAGATTAAAAATGGATACAACTGTTAATTACAAAAGGCTTAACAGCATCCTGAGTCATGTATTGTAAGTTTGTTGCTGGTATTGGTGAAATTGAGCTGGACAGTTAATACTTGAACATCACACAGTGTGCAGTACTAAAATAAACAAGGCACGAACATGCTTAATACATCAACCGTACAAAACATAGCCATTGCAAGTGGTATTGGTAAGATTGAGCTGGTCAGATCATACTTGGTAAGTCCTGGGGGGTAATCGCTGGGGTACTTCATCTGGGCCAGAGCTTGCACCAAGTCGGCGGCGGCGGAGGCGAGGTGTTCCTCCGGGTCAACACGCACAGCGGCCATCGCGCCATCGACCGCCATCAGCTCCTCGACCTCCACGTGATATGTGGTTAGGCTTGCACAGCGATGCTCTAGATGTAGGGGCGGTGGGGATTTGGAGGCATGAGGATGTATCGCAGGCGCCATTTAAGCAATCAGGCCGGGGTCGTAATAGAGATCGGTGGGTTACCTGACTGGATCGACGATGCTCGGGCAGAACGTAGATGTGGTTGAAGTGTGGTTGCGGCGGCGGCGGTTTGAGCTGCCGGGAGGGGGGCGTGGGGGGAGATACTGCAGAAATTTGATGGGTGGGGATGTGGTGGGAGGAATAAATTCTGAAATCGTGCGCCTTATGAAAATTTCGCTGCGAAACTTGAAACTTGGGCAGGGGAAACACACAACACAGACGAAGCGCGTAAAATACTCATGTGCGAGAAAAGAGAAAATTGGCAAATCCCGTCTCCAAAAAAACGTACACGTGTAGTTGATTTATTTGGTCAATGGTACACTTGCTTTATTAGGAAACATCGCACAGGTAACTGACTTATGGATCATTAACGCAAAAAAACGCACACGGGTACACAATAGAAACCGTGTGTTTTGTGATCTTCTAATAATTTTATATCTATCAGCATCTCCAGCCGAACCTAATTTAAAAATCTCTTTCATTGTAGCAGGGTTATTCAATGTACATGAACGAGGCAAAGGTGACACCCGATGAACAATCATCGGTTTATGAAATGCAATCAACTGTCAACCTGTCTCGCTCGTATAGCCAGAAATGATCCTATGCAACAAGAGAGAAGCTTGCTGCCATCCGCCGGCGCGGCTATTTAAGCCGGTGTGCAGCCAACTCGCACGGTGAGGTGGGACTAAAAACCAGCTGCGGCCAGCTCTAGTCTCCGGTGGCTGCGGGCGGACGTTTCGGGAGGATTTAGGGCCGGGGTGCAGCTACAGAACTTCAATGAACATATGCTAATCAACGCTCATAGCCCTCAAAGGATGCACTTACCGACATTGTATGTTAATAATAGATAGTACCAACTTAAAGTACTACTGGTAATTTGCTCTAAAACTAGTACATATGTAGTACTGGTAGATGCTCGTAATTAATTATACAAACTTACGGGCAACACACGCACTAACTACTTCTCACATGCTGGCATCGGGGCAAACTGGCCAGACGCCGTCATTCTCCTTCCCGGCCTTGTAGGCGGCAGCCCACCATGCTTCGATCTCCGTCGAGCTCTCCTCAGCACGGTGTGTGGCATCTTCTTTCTTGTGGCGGTGGGACTCTCTTTTCTTGACTGCTTTCTGCCTTTTCTGCTCCTTCTGTGTAGCTTTGGCCGCCTCTAGATCCACCTCCCATTCGGCCATGGCAGCATCAAAGTCCGCCCACGTACTTGTGCGGCCACCGGCGGTGATGAACTCGGCGCGGCGGGATGCCATCGCTTCCTTACCATGTGTGCGGTCGCGGGCGGCGAGGAACTTGGCGCGGCGGGATGCCATCGCTTCCTTACCAGTTATTGTGCGCCGCGGTGCATTGAATGACGCTTCACTACTGCAGGTTGGTCTAAACGCGACAGTCCCGTCAGAGACCCTTCAACGAAATTGTGTGCGATGCATTAATCACAAACGATGATGTAATAAAACCGTCAAAAAAGATACAAAACATTTGCGATGGCGGTGACATCATACACGGTTCAGATTAGAGTTGCGTGTGCGATGCGTGGCATACGGTTAATCCAGCAGAACTGTTTGCGATGAGGCAGAACAACAGAAACAGGCAACCAGATGAGGGTGTGTGCGATATACGGCATACAGTTCACTAGGATGAACTGTTTGTGATTAGCCAACACAATAGAAACAGTCAGCCAGATCAATGTGTGTGCGATGGAGGGCATACAGTTCACTCGGATGAACTGTTTGCGATGAGCCAAGACAACAGAAATAGTTCGACTGAACAAGATGTGTGTGATACGTGGCAAACAGGTCCGTAATCAGAAATGTGTGCGAAGACCAATAATAACACAGAAGATTGCTGCTAATGAGCCATGTGATTTGCTCTGTCTACAGAAGAATAACATATATATATATATATATATATATATATATAACTGAAATAAACATCCAATTACATAAGTGACTATACAGATCATTCGCACACACCTCAATAAACAATTGCATGCATTCTAAACTAGGAGAAACGATTGTCTAGTCATCAAATTCTTGTGACGCTCCCGCCACTGCTCTGTGGCTCGATCCCTCATCTGGGGCAGGAAGAAGACACTTCCTCATGTCAACGATCCGCCTGTACATCTCGTAGCTTGTGTACGTGTCCTTGGCCGCGTACTTGACGTGTTGTTCATCCAGTCTCTGATGCCAGACACTGTGCCAGGCGTTCTTGTCCTTCTTGCTCTCATCCTTCATCTTCATGTAGTAGGGGTCGATGATGGCCGAGGCGAGGTCAACCAGGGAGTTCTGTTTGTTGTTGTCGCTGCCCCAGACCTTGTAGTGGTCCTGGATGTTGACAAGATTCTGGCATTTCAAGCCCGAAACCTTGAGCGCTTTTAGATCGTTGGTGGTGTCCACCGTAGCGAAACTGTAGTTGGAGCTGTTGCTAAACCTAGAGAAACGCTCGCAAGGCCTTGTGGCCAGGTGGTAGTGGTAGACGAGGACGTCATGTCGCACGCACAACTGGGTGACGACAACCTTCTGATCGTGCCCGGCACGACCGATGGTGTACTCGAGGACGAATACGACCACTTGGTACTTGTCCTCAGCAAGCAACTGTTCCATAGTTTGGATGGAGCTCTCCACCGAGACCGGCTCGTTCGTGTATGATACGTCTCCAACGTATCTACAATTTTTTATTGTTCCATGCTATTATATTATCTGTTTTGGATGTTTTATATGCATTAATATGCTATTTTATATTATTTTTGGGACTAACCTATTAACCTAGAGCCCAGTGCCAATTTCTGTTTTTTCCTTGTTTTTGAGCCTCGCAAAAAAGGAATACCAAACGGAGTCCAAACGGAATAAAACTTCACGATGATTTTTCTTGGACCAGAAGACACCCAGGGGACTTGGAGTCCAAGTCAGAAGAGCCGCGAGGCGGCGACAAGGGTGGAGGGCGCGCCCTGGGGGGCGCCCCCCTGCCTTGTGGGCCCCTCGGGACTCCTCTGACCTAGCCCTTCCTCCTATATATTAACATATATTCCAGAACCACCAGAGGCATCCACTGTAACACCCCCAGTGGTTAGCCACAGTAATCCCATTTTGACAATGCCAAGTCAGCATGATTATCAGTGCATGATCATCATTAACATCATATTGCATTTCAACTCCTAACCTCAAATTCAAATTTAAATGAAAGTGGAAAATAAAAGTTGTCCAACATAGAAACTAAATTGTTCATTAAATAGCAAATAAATCAGAGATAATTCTAAAATTGAAACCAACATCATTGGAGTCGGGTAAGTGACTCAAACATCTTGAAACAGCGACTAAAAACAATATTTAATAACCATTTATTAAATCTAACTTAAGTATGAAATGATGTTTTGCCCAAACTAGTTTTAGGTGTTAGGGAATAAAGCACTGGTATTTATGGACTAGGTCTCCCTTTTTACAAAATTCGGTTTGGGGCCTAACTATTTACTAAACAGAGATATATGAATTAAGAAAAAGAAAAAGACAGAAGAAAAAAAGAAAAAAAGAAAAAAAAAGAAAAAGGGAGAACCCCCCCCGGCCCAACTGGGCCAAAGCCCAGCCGGCCGGCCCACCCCATCCCCATAACCCCCCACTCCCCCTTGGCCCCCTCCACCGACACACACACGCACGCCACACACACCCCACCCCCCCGATCCGATCCAGAACTGGATCGAGATCGTGAGAGGAGGCCCGTCGCCGCTCGCCGCACGGTGCTGCCCCGGCCTCGTCGCCGACCACCGCCGCTCGCCGGAGCCGCCCCGCGTCGCCTCGTCCTCCTCCCCATCGGCGCCACCTCATCCTCGCCGTGCTCGTCGCCCTGACGCCACCACGCCGTCGCCGAGCTCCTCCATCCCCTCACCTCGCCTTCCACCCCGAGCACGCTGCCCTCCCCGACTCGGCCCCCCATGTGAGCTTTCCCCGTCGCCCGCTCACCGCCCGTCGCCCCCTGGTCACCGCCGCTGCTCGCGTGCGTCACCGCGCCGGCCGCGCCCTGGCTCCGCGGCTCGCGCCCGCTGCCCTTTTCCCGTGGCCTCGCTCGCACCGCCCGCTTGCTGCTCCCGTCGCTGCGCTGCTACTGCTGCCGCCGACGCCCGTGGCCGCCTCGCCCGTGCGCGCCTCGCCGCCGCGCCCGCCAGCCACCACCCCCCGCCCTGCTCGCCGCTCGCCGCCGCCACCACCACCTCCAGCCACGCCCCCTGCGCCCTCTCTGCCCAGCCGGTCCGCGGCCGCCCCTCCGCCGCCTCCCCTGGCCGGCGCCGGGGCTGCCGGCGCCCGCGCCCGCGCGCCCCTGGGCGAGCGCCCGAGCGGGCCGCGCCCATCGCCCGCGCCCGACCCGCTGGGGCCTTTGGGTCACTGCCCAGTGGGGCACGAGGCCCCTGTGCCGTTGACAGACGGGGCCCAGCCCCAAAAACATTTAAAAAAATGAAAATAAAAATAAAAATAATTAAATTAATTAATTAATTAATTAATTAGTTAATTAATTAGTTTAATTAATCCTGATTAGGTCAATTTAATTAAGTAGTTAGTATTAATTAAACAGTAATTTAATTAGTTAATCCCTAATTAACTAAACAGCCTATGACAGGTGGGACCCACTGGTCCTGACGTCATGCTGACGTCAGCAAGACACTGTTTCGGATAATGTTGTTTTAATTAATTAAATAAATTCCAGAAATTAATAAAAACTTTAGAAAATCATATTAAATAATCCGTAACTCCGATGAAAATACTTTATACATGAAAGTTGCTCAGAACGACGAGACGAATTCAGATACGCAGTCCGTTCGTCCGTCACACGTCCCTAACTATCCGAACATGCAACCGTTCCTCTCCGGTCATCTGTCTGACAAATGTCCGGAACCGGGAAAACATTCCCGGATGGATTTCTCCTTCCTCGGTGACGTGCAACCATACGTTAGGACACACCCGGCACTGCACATTGTCATGCCGTACTTTGCGTTGCTCATGTTTGCTCTATATTTATACTGTTTCCTCCCCCTCTTCTCTCTCGTTAGACCCCGACACCGACATCGTCCCCGAGACCGACGCAGCTCCGGAGCCCGAAGACACCACTGACAACCTTGCCCTTGCCGCCGAGCAACCAGGCAAGCCCCCCTTTTGATCATCCCGATATCGCCCATTCTATTTCTCATGCTTGCATTAGAATTGCTGCTGCTGCTGCTTTACCTATTCTGATGCATAGCCTGTTCATTGTAACCTGCTGTTGATAATTACCTGCATATCCTAAACTGTTTAGTCTAGGCTGGGTAGAGACCTATCAGTGACCCCACTTATCCCGACTGCCGCGCTGGATCGTCAGAAGGCCCGATCAACGGGATTGAAGACCAGGACCCGACACCGCACATCACCCCCCTTAGTTGTAACGACACTGCAGCGTTACTATCGAGTGCCGAGGGTGAAACCTCTTGTAGCACTTCTGATGTTAACTCTGTAGAGTAGCTATTCGGTCGAGGTCATCGAGGGTGATTCCTCCTTCACCACTTCCGGTAACGACGCTGTCGTACAACACCTCAAGTGTGAACCCATCGAGGGTGAATCCTCCGAGTTCACCTTGACAGACACATCGAGTAGGAATCCAACGAGGGTGATACCTCGGATTCCCCTGATGTTATGGACACACGGATACTGGACTTTACACTGTTACTTGGATAGGCGGGTCGACCCTGAGGGGTACCCGTGTGCGCCTAAGTGGCGAGTGTTGTGAAGACGGGTGCCAGTGTGGTGCCCGAGTGGTGAATACGAGGCGCGGCCAGGCATTCTTAACCCTTGCCGCAAGTCCTCGAGACGGGGCGATGGGGTCACATCTTTCGTGAGTCTCTGCTCGTTACCGCAAGCCCCTAGTCCTAGCGATTTGGATATTTGATCCGAGCAGGCCTCTGGTCTGATAGCACTAACCATCACGTGGGCATAGTATGGGCGTTCTGCATCGTAGCATCAGCCGACAGTTCTGTCAGACGTCCAGTTCAGCATTGTGGCATGGTCGGATCGTACCGACCCTCCGAGGCGGTGCTGGTATCCACCCTGCACACAACGACCCGGAGTGCACAGGGTGATGGCCCAAGACCCCTGAGTGCTTAGGATGTAGACCGGCGGGGACCTCTCTGCTGAGCTTTAGGTAGGGCTGCGGTGTGTCGTTTGGCCGAGGCCGGGCATGACCCAGGAAAGTGTGTCCGGCCGGAGTTAATCGAACGTGTTGGGTAAGTTGGTGCACCCCTGCAGGGAAGAATACTTCTATTGATAGCCTGTCCTACGGTAACGGACACTCAGAGTTGTATCCTGATTGATACAATTTAGAACTGGATACTTGGATACTATGGCTCTGGGATTGCTTCTCGCAGGGAGTCGAGAAGGAATCTCAGGACGAGGTTGATGACTGTATGGCTCTGGGATTGCTTCTCGCAGGGAGTCGAGAAGGAATCTCAGGACGAGGTTGATGACTGTATGGCTCTGGGATTGCTTTCTCGCAGGGAGTCGAGAAAGGATCTCTGGGTGAGGTTGAGACTTAATGATACTACTACATTATATTGTACTGTTCTACTCTCTTCTACTGCTGCAAGACCTCTGAAGATGCTAGTCTTCGATAGGACTAGGCCTTCTCTCTATTCTTGCATTTCTGCAGCCCAGTCCACATATACAGCCTCCCCTTGAAAATGTTGCATGTGTAGTGTAGATCCTTGCTTGCTGAGTACTTCTGAGTACTCACGGTTGCTTTGTTTTCCTTTTCTCCCCATATCAGTTTATCGTGACCAAGATGACGGAGCCCCTGAGACAGCTGCCCTGCCGACGATCGCTACTACTACTACCCAGAGGATGGATTCTGCTATGAGTTGACTGACGACCAGGAGTAGGATCGGAGGGTCCCAGGCAGGAGGCCTACGCCTTTCGATCGTAGTGTTTTATTTTGCCCCGCCTTTCTAAAGGCCTTGCTGTTTCTGTTTCATATCTGTACACAGATATCTGATGCTTCCGCTGACGCTTGTTCGCAAGCTTATGTATTCGAGCCCTCAAGGCCCCTGGCTTGTAATATAAAGCTTGTATGACTTTATTCATGTATTAGAGTTGTGTTGTGATATCTTCCCGTGAGTCCTTAGGCTTGATCGTGTGTATTTGCATGTATGATTAGTGCACGATTGGGCTGGGGGCGTCACATCCACTAAAACACTTTTCCACCACCGCAACCTTCTGTTCCCGTGAGATCCCATCTTGGGGCCTTTTCCGGCATCCCGCCGGAGGGGGAATCGATCACGGAGGGCTTCTAAATCAACTCCATTGCCCTTCCGATGTTGCACGAGTAGTTTACCTCAGACCTACGGGTCCATAGCTAGTAGCTAGATGGCTTCTTCTCTCTCTTTGATTCTCAATACAACGTTCTCCTCGATGTTCTTGGAGATCTATCCGATGTAATCTTCTTTTGCGGTGTGTTTGTCGAGATCCGATGAATTGTGGATTTATGATCAGCTTATCTATGAATATTATTTGAATCTTCTCTGAATTCTTTTATGCATGATTTAATATCTTTGTATTTCTCTTCGAATTATCGGTTTGGTTTGGCCAACTAGATTGGTTTTTCTTGCAATGGGAGAGGTGCTTAGCTTTGGGTTCAATCTTGTGTGATTTCACCCAGTGACAAAGTAGGGGTAGCGAGACACGTATTGCATTGTTGCCATCGAGGATAAAAAGATGGGGTTTTCATCATATTGCTTGAGTTAATTCCTCTACATCATGTCATCTTACTTAAGGCGTTACTCCGTTCTTTATGAACTTAATACTCTAGATGCATGCTGGATAGCGGTCGATGTGTGGAGTAATAGTAGTAGATGTAGGCAGGAGTCGGTCTACTTGACACGGACGTGATACCTATATGCATAATCATTGCCTTGGATATCGTCATAACTTTGCGCTTTTCTATCAACTGCTCGACAGTAATTTGTTCACCCACCGTATTATTTGCCTTCATGAGAGAAGCCACTAGCGAAACCTATGGCCCTCGGGTCTATTTTCCATCATATTACTTTCCGATCTACTATTTTGCAATCTTTTATTTTCAGATCTATATACCGAAAACCCAAAAATATTTTATCTTTTGTTTATCTATCTCTATTGGATCTCACTTTTGCAGTTGACCGTGAAGGGATTGACAACCTGTTTATTGCGTTGGGTGCAAGTGTTTGTTTGTTTGTGCAGGTGTTGGTGATTTGTGCGTTCTTCTCCTACTGGATTGATACCTTGGTTCTTAACTGAGGGAAATACTTACCTCTACTGTGCTGCATCACCCTTTCCTCTTCAAGGAAAAAACCAACGCAAGCTCAAGAAGTAGCAGGAAGTATTTCTGGCGCCATTGCCGGGGAGATCTACGCTAAGTCAAGACATACCAAGTACCCATCATAAACTCTCATCTCTTGCATTACATTATTTGCCATTTGCCTCTCGTTTTCCTCTCCCCCACTTCTAAAACGATTTTCGGAAAGATTTGCCTTTTTATTCGCCCTTCTTCCATTCGATCTTTTGTTTGCTTGTGTTACCATGTGTCTTCTTTTTGCTTGCATCTTCGCTTGCTAAAAGTTTATGGATCCTCATCCACTTGATAATCTTTTTAAGAGATCCAATTTTGATGAACCAATTTCTAGTTATTTGAGTGCACTAGATTATCTTTACGAAGTTTTGCTTGAAATTCGTGAATCTGGAAATTGTGATGAAGTGTTAAAAGAAGAAATTTATGAAGTGATTCATGATAGCTCCTTGGATGAAAAGCATGATCGCAATGATGTGATTATAAATTCTATTAATGTCGATTGTGCTAATGATATGCAAAACCCTAAGCTTGGGGATGCTAGTTTTGCTAGGTCCACTACGTGTTGCAATGATCATGATTGGGGTGATTTTTCTTATGATCTTGAAAATTTATTTAAGCCCCATGATGAATATGAGATTGATAATAATGTTTGCAATAATACTAAAAGTGGGTTTGGAAGAGTGTCAACTTTAGATCCCACATATTTGGAGAATGTTTAATCTTATGAAATTTTTGATAAAAGTGGGTTTGGAGAGATCATGACTTTAGTTAATGTTAATCCCACTATTTTGGAAGAGTGTCAACTTCGCATGCATGTGGATCGTGTTGAGAATATGTTATGTGATAGCTATTTTGTTGAATTTTCTTATGATCCTACATGTAATTATATGAGAGAGGAAAATATGGTTGTAGAAATTTTCATGTTACTAAATTACCTCTCTTCATGTTGAGATTGCTATCATCTCTTTCTTCTTCCTTGCATATGCTAGTTTTTGCTTGCCTTGATAATTTTTTTCCTTATAAAATTCCTATGCATAGGAAGTGTGTTAGACTTAGATGTGTTTTGTCATGTGTTTTATGATGCTCTCTTTGTGCTTCAATTCTTCTCTTTTATGTGAGCATCATTGAAATTATCAATGCCTAGTTAAAAGGCTTTAAAGAAAAGCGCTTGTTTGGAGACAACCCAATATTTTTCCTTGCTGTTTTCAATAAATTTTTCATCTAGCCTCTGGTTAGATGTGTTTTGGTATTTTAATTAGTGTTTGTGCCAAGTAAGACCTTTGGGATGGCTTACGGTGATAGTTGATTTGATCTTGCTGAAAAACAGAAACTTTTGAGTCCATTCAAAGAATTTTAATAAATCACTGGAGCGTTGAAAAACCCTGAATTTTTTACACGATATTGATATAAAAATTTCCTATGCTTTCCTAATTTTTCAGATATTTTGGATTATAGAAGCAATAGAACAATTCGGATCTTCGCAGACTATTCTGTTTTTGACAGATTCTGTTTTCTTTGTGTTGTTTGCTTATTTTGATGAATCTATGGGTAATATCGGGGGGTATGAACCATGGAGAAGTTGGAATACAGTAGATATTACACCAATATAAATAAAGAATGAGTTCATAACAGTACCAAAAGTGGTGATTTCATTTTCTTGTACTAACGGATCTCACGAGTTTTCTGTTGAATTTTGTGTTGTGAAGTTTTCAAGTTTTGGGTAAAGATTTGATGGACTATGGAATAAGGAGTGGCAAGAGCCTAAGCTTGGGGATGCCCAAGGCACCCCAAGGTAATATTCAAGGACAACCAATAGCCTAAGCTTGGGGATGCCCCGAAGGCATCCCCTCTTTCGTCTTCGTCTATCGGTAAATTTACTTGAGGCTATATTTTTATTCACCACATGATATGTGTTTTGCTTGGAGCGTCTTGTATGATATGAGTCTTTGATTTTTAGTTTTCCACAATCATCCTTGCTGTACACGCATTTTGACAGGGACACGCATGAATCGTGATTTATTAGAATACTCTATGTGCTTCACTTATATCTTTTGAGCTAGGCAATTTTGCTCTAGTGCTTCACTTATATCTTTTTAGAGCACGGCGGTGGTTTTATTTTATAGAAATTGTTGGACTCTCATGCTTCACTTATATTATTTTGAGAGTATTTCTAAACAGCATGGTAATTTGCTTTGGTTATAAATTTAGTCCTAATATGATAGGCATCCAAGAGGGATATAATAAAAACTTTCATATAAAGTGCATTGAATACTATGTGAAGTTTGATTCCTTATGATTGTTTTGAGATATAAAGATGGTGATATTAGAGTCATGCTAGTGAGTAATTTTAGATTTTAGAAATACTTGTGTTAAGGTTTGTGATTCCCGTAGCATGCACGTATGGTGAACCGTTATGTAACGAAGTTGGAGCATGAGGTATTTATTGATTGTCTTTCTTATGAGTGGCGGTCGGGGACGAGCGATGGTCTTTTCCTACCAATCTATACCCCTAGGAGCATGGGCGTAGTACTTCGTTTCGATGACTAATAGATTTTTGCAATAAGTATGTGAGTTCTTTATGACTAATGTTGAGTCCATGGATTATACGCACTCTCACCCTTCCACCTTTGCTAGCCTCTCTAGTACCGCCCAACTTTCACCGGTGCCATACATCTACCTTTTATCTTCCTCAAAACAGCCACCATACCTACCTATTATGGCATTTCCATTGCCATTCCGAGATATATTGCCATGCAACTTTCCACCATTTCGTTTATTATGACACGTTCCATCATTGTCATATTGCTTTGCATGATCATGTAGTTGACATAGTATTTGTGGCAAAGCCACCGTTCATAATTTTTATACATGTCACTCTTGAGTCCTTGCACATCCCGGTACACCGCCGGAGGCATTCATATAGAGTCATATTTTCTTCTAAGTATCGAGTTGTAATTTTTGAGTTGTAAGTAAATAAAAGTGTGATGATCTTCATTATTAGAGCATTGTACCATGTGAGGAAAAAAATAAAAGAGGCCAACGAAGCCCACAAATAAAATAAAAGAGGCCAAAGAAGCCCACCAAAAAAAATGAGAGAAAAGAGAGAAGGGGCAATGTTACTATCCTTTTTCCACACTTGTGCTTCAAAGTAGCACCATGATCTTCATGATAGAGAGTCTCCTATGTTGTCACTTTCATATACTAGTGGGAATTTTTCATTATAGAACTTGGCTTGTATATTCCAACGATGGGCTTCCTCAAATTGCCCTAGGTCTTTGTGAGCAAGCAAGTTAGATGCACACCCACTTAGTTTCTTTTTGAGCTTTCATAAACTTATAGCTCTAGTGCATCCGTTGCATGGCAATCCCTACTCACTCACATTGATATCTATTGATGGGCATCTCCATAGCCCATTGATACGCCTAGTTGATGTGAGACTATCTCCTTCTTTTTTGTCTTCTCCACAACCACCATATTCTATTCCACCTATAGTGCTATGTCCATGGCTCACGCTCATGTATTGCGTGAAAGTTGAAAAGGTTTGAGAACATCAAAAGTATGAAACAATTGCTTGGCTTGTCATCGGGGTTGTGCATGATTTGAGTACTTTGTGTGACCAAGATGGAGCATAGCCAGACTATATGATTTTGTAGGGATAACTTTCTTTATCCATGTTATTTTGAGAAGACATGATTGCTTTATTAGTATGCTTGAAGTATTGTTGTTTTTATGTCAATATTAAACTTTTGTTTTGAATCTTATGGATCTGAACATTCATGCCACAATAAAGAAAATTACATGGATAAGTATGTTAGGTAGCATTCCACATCAAAAATTCCATTTTTATCATTTACCTACTCGAGGACGAGCAGGAATTAAGCTTGGGGATGCTTGATACGTCTCCAACATATCTATAATTTTTTATTGTTCCATGCTATTATATTATCTATTTTGGATGTTTTATATGCATTAATATGCTATTTTATATTATTTTTGGAACTAACCTATTAACCTAGAGCCCAGTGCCAGTTTATGTTTTTTCCTTGTTTTTGAGCCTCGCAGAAAAGGAATACCAAACGGAGTCGAAAAGGAATAAAACTTCACGATGATTTTTCTTGGACCAGAAGACACCCAGGGGACTTGGAGTCCAAGTCAGAAGAGCCGCGAGGCGGCGACAAGGGTGGAGGGTGCGCCCTAGGGGGGCGCCCCCTTGCCTTGTGGGCCCCTCTGGACTCCTTTGACCTAGCCCTTCCTCCTATATATTCACATATATTCCAGAACCACCAGAGGCATCCACGAAAACACTTTTCCACCGCCGCAACCTTCTGTTCCCGTGAGATCCCATCTTGGGGCCTTTTCCGACATCCCACCGGAGGGGGAATCGATCACGGAGGGCTTCTACATCAACTCCATTGCCCTTCCGATGATGCGTGAGTAGTTTACCTCAGACCTATGGGTCCATAGCTAGTAGCTAGATGGCTTCTTCTCTCTCTTTGATTCTCAATACAGCGTTCTCCTTGATGTTCTTGGAGATCTATCCGATGTAATCTTCTTTTGTGGTGTGTTTGTCGAGATCCGATGAATTGTGGATTTATGATCAGCTTATCTATGAATATTATTTGAATCTTCTCTGAATTCTTTTATGCATGATTTAATATCTTTGTATTTCTCTTTGAATTATCGGTTTGGTTTGGCCAACTAGATTGGTTTTTCTTGCAATGGGAGAGGTGCTTAGCTTTGGGTTCAATCTTGTGTGATTTCACCCAGTGACAAAGTAGGGGTAGCGAGACACGTATTGCATTGTTGCCATAGAGGATAAAAAGATGGGGTTTTCATCATATTGCTTGAGTTAATTCCTCTACATCATGTCATCTTACTTAAGGCGTTACTCCGTTCTTTATGAACTTAATACTCTAGATGCTTGCTGGATAGCGGTCAATGTGTGGAGTAATAGTAGTAGATGTAGGCAGGAGTCGGTCTACTTGACACGGATGTGATGCCTATATGCATAATCATTGCCTTGGATATCGTCATAACTTTGCGCTTTTCTATCAATTGCTCGACATTAATTTGTTCACCCACCGTATTATTTGACTTCATGAGAGAAGCCACTAGTGAAACCTATGGCCCCCGGGTCTATTTTCCATTATATTACTTCCCGATCTACTATTTTGCAATCTTTTATTTTCAGATCTATATACCAAAAAACCCAAAAATATTTTATCTTTTGTTTATCTATCTCTATTGGATCTCACTTTTGCAGTTGACCGTGAAGGGATTGACAACCCCTTTATCGCGTTGGGTGCAAGTGTTTCTTTGTTTGTGCAGGTGTTGGTGATTTGTGCATTCTTCTCCTACTGGATTGATACCTTGGTTCTTAACTGAGGGAAATACTTACCTCTACTGTGTTGCATCACCCTTTCCTATTCAAGGGAAAAACCAACGCAAGCTCAAGAAGTAGCATTGTACACCACCGAGAGGGCCTTCCCCATCACGTGGGTGTCCACTACGTGATGCGTGGTGAACTGCCCCCCGTTGTCATCGTCGACCGCTGGGAGTGCCATTGGAGCCACGGGGAGCGCCATTGGAACCGCTGGATGTCCTCTCTGTATGTGTCATCATGGGTGTGCTTATTGTGCCGTGTGGCGCGAGAGATGAAGGTAAATGGCCGCAGGAATAAATGGGGGCCGGGCGGCCTGGATTCTCGGCGCGTCCGCATGGCAGTTTTTGTCATGGGTAACCGCATCGTGGCGCCGCGCCCGGCGCAACTGCATGCATAATGGTAGCATGAACGTACGTGATCGTGCGCTGGCCCCAAACACTGGCAGCGCGCGTGGAGGGACGAGGGCAGAGCGCCCGGAGGGACGCGAGAGCACAGCGCGTGCGGCGGGACGCGAGCAGAGCGCACCGCGGCCGCCTCAACCGTGAGCAACCACACGCATAGAGCAGTTGGACACGCAGGGAATGGCCGGCCGGCAGTTGCGACGCTGCGTAGAGAGCGGCCGTGTGCTACTACCTCCATCTTTGTCTATTAGTCCCCTTTATATCTGTCCCATATTTTGACCTTAAATTTAACCAACAAAATGTTGATGCATGTTATAAAAATTATATAATTGGAAACTATGTTCAAATACGAATCCAACGATATAATGTTTGGCGACATGCATTCGTATTTTATTAGTTAAATCTCTAGTCAAAATTTGGCACAAAAATACATAGACGACTTATAAACCAGGACAAGGGTAGTAGGTAATTAAATCGCAAATGATTTTTTATTAACCATATGTGTACGTGTCCTTTCGTCCTCCTCTCGCACGTCTTGTCACCCCGCTGCCGCAGACGGCTTACAGCGCAAGCTTGCGCAGTGCGCGGGGGCGTTCTTTTGGCCAAACGGTGGCTCGAAGAGGCGCCAATGAATCGTCGGTGAGCCCATTCCCACGCAACCTCGCAGGTTCCCGCGCAAGCTTCCCGGCCGACTCGGTGAAATCCCCCAAAATCCCAATGCTTGCCTGCTATATAAACCCTCACGGCCGGCGAGTCCTACGTCGCATTTTCCCCTCCCTCCCTGTAGCTTATCTCGTCTGTTTCTCCCACAATCGCCAATGGCACCGGTCTATCGTCGTCGCTCAGCCACTCCGCCATCATCAGAGGACAGCTCCAGCTGGGAGGCTACACCGCGGCGGCGGCGCAGTCCGTAGCGTAGTGTAGTGCGCGTGCCGTCCCTGTTGGGTGTTCGCGGAACACCCACCACACGATCCGCCGCCGTTGCCCGTCGGCAGCTGTTGCCAGCCGCCATGGCCGCCACACCACCATCGAAAGCCAGGGCCATCGCCCGCTCCGCCACCACGGC
Source organism: Thinopyrum elongatum (assembly GCA_011799875.1). Lineage (NCBI taxonomy): Eukaryota > Viridiplantae > Streptophyta > Magnoliopsida > Poales > Poaceae > Thinopyrum > Thinopyrum elongatum. The sequence continues at coordinate 127,358,616 of CM022297.1, forward strand.
CCGAAGGAGGGAGGTGGCCGTCGTGGCCGCCACCCCACTGGCGGCCACCGTGGCCATCACCCGCTCCGCCACCGCGGCCCGAAGGCGGGAGGTGGTGGTCGTGGCCGCCACCCCATCATCGGCGCCATGGCCGGAAGCCCACCGTCGACCGCCGGGGTCATCACCCGCTCTGCCATCGCCGCCCGAAGGTGGGAGGTGGAGGTGGAGGCCCGCACGTGCGTCAGTGACCTTGCACGCTACATCGAGTTCCTGCAGGAGGAGGAGGAGCACCTCGTCGAGCACGCAAAGAGCCTTACCGCCACCGTGGCCGCAGCACATGCCGCCGCAGAAGGCGAGGAATCAGGAGATCTATGAGGAGAACCACCGCTTCGAGAGGGGTCGTCTGGAGCGGCAGAGGGCATTCGAGGTGAGCGTCGCTGAAGGTGCAGCAGCGGCCAGCACCCTATTGCCGTTGACCAGCTCGTCGGTAGGCTCCTCCTCCTCTGCCTCTTACTGAGCGCGCTCGGCAGAGGAGAGGCTGCCGGAAGTAGTACAAAGCCCCTCCGTAGTAGTATTTAGGGGCTATTTTGTTCAGTTCATCTGACTATAGATGTGGTGGAACCGTACAACGTACTTAAAATTTGCTAGTATATATAGTTGAACTAGCTATTTCAGTACGTGGTTGGCAACAATTCGGGAAAATTTTGGTCGGTTCAGCTGTCGAGTTGAACTGTTTGTATAAAAGAACGACTGCTTAATATATGAATGAAATCTATGCTTAATTACTGAATTTTAGTTGCAAAAATTAGATAGTGCTAGTGATTTTTAGCTGCATATTTTGACAAATGGCAGTGTTACAAGCTTGACAAATGGCAATGTTACTAGATCAACAAATATCAATCTTTCCAGTTTGACAAATTGCAATATACCCAATATGACAGATGCAAATCTTACCAAATTATCTGTACGTGCTTGCACACGGGTCATCCAAAACAACCGTTTGCATTGAAGGGATGTACAAATCCTGCTCGACACATTTTCTCTTGGCTTAGCGCCGAAGTCTGGCTTTGCATACCGTATTCAATCTGAACCGTTTGCGTTGAAGAGATGCATAAATCCTGCGCTGCGATTTTTCCCTTGGCTTATTAGGGAAGACCATAGCTCTCACTTTGCATACGGGTGTTCTATCTAAAATGTTTGCGATCAAGAGCTACACAAATCCTGCTGGGCACATTTTTCCTTGGCTTCCTAGGGAAGCTGTCGGTTTGCATACGGGTGTTCTATCTAAAATGTTTGTGATGAGTGTTTTATATTTAAAAACCATTTATGTTGTTTTTAAAGAAAATCATTTGATAAGTCTGTACATTCAGAGAGAAAAATGCAAGTTCGTTCAAACCATATCTTTCATTCAGTCACACTGCGAATTTATATTCATATGATCAAGATACACTGATACAGTATTAAACCCCCCCAAAAAAACTAATTCCAGTGCAGGCGGAGGCGGCGTGCCATGCCGGCGTTGTCGTTGTCGTCCTCCAGGACGCCGTTGTTGAAGTCTTCAAGGCAGCACAAAATGTTCTTCACTTGGAAATCAAACATCATGTTGTCGCGCGATCGACGGGCGGGGCGTGGGAGGACGGCAACTCGCGGCGCTGCGAGGTAGCGGTCAACGGCGGCCTCCCATGCCGCTGAGGGGGGTGCACGCACGGGCACGGGCGTGGCAGGTGTAGGCAAACGCATGGGGACCAGTGCCGCGGTGGGTGCATGGGCGCGCACGGGCACGGGCGCTGGCGCTGGCATGTACACGAGCTCGCGCGGGTCCGTGGAGACCTCGCTGACGCCAGCGGCTTCCAGCTCTGCGATAGTGCTCGGCGAGCAGCCCGTCAATGCTACAAGGATGGTCGCTGGCGCGGGCGCGGGGATGGGAGCTGGGACAGGCGCGGGGGCATCAACCGCCGCGGCCAGCTCGTTCTGGGCCATGTCCATGAGGCCCCATTCCTCCTTATTTTCTATCTCCCCTGGCTCGGAGTCGACTTCACCAAACTGGAAGACTAGTGGCAGATGATCCTTCTGTGCCATGGCGTTGGTGGAGGTCTGTGGGAGGGAGGGGAATGGGAGGCGAATAGTAAGGCCGCCCGTATTAAACAGCAGCTCGGGCGCCATTAATGGAGAGGATGCGAGTAAGGCGGGTGGCCATGGAAGTCAAAGGGCTTGCTTCCCAGTGAGCCTACGTAGTGTACAGCCCGCACGCTTCCCGATGAGCCTGCGCATTGGAGGACAGCTTGCATGCCTCTCGGTCAGCCTGCGCACCGGACTGCGCTCGCACGCCTCCCGTTCAGTCAAGCAGCTGTCCGCATGGCACCTCCTATAGCCATTAAAAGAGAGACACATGGCGTCACATGAATGGTTAACAGAATGCACACGATTTAAATTATACAAATGTTTGAGATGTTAAAGTGGCAGCTAATTGTTTCAAAATGCCTTTGTTGGCTGTTATTCGAGTGCGCCTTCTCTCAAAATGGACACGAAAAATACCACAACATGTCGGGTGCCATTCCATGATAGCATGCCAAGTTTCATGAATTTCAGACGAGTTTTGAATTTACTAGAATTTAAAAACAAAGTATCTCAATGTTTTGCCGGCAATCAACAGTGCCCTGGTGTTTGAAATTCATTCCCATTTCTTGCATGAGACCTAAGCATGCACCCAAGGACACACATTTGATATGTCAACCCATTTTTCTGCACTGGAGCTTGTGCATGTAGTTCAAATTTGAATTATGCACATAAAATGCCTAGAAAACCCAGTTAATGTATAAAAATGTCCAAGCGAACCCCGAAAAATCCCAAAAATTGACACAACACTCCTGTTGTCTTATGTTGACACTAGAAAAATTTGAAAGCAAGAAGAGGCAACAGATATCGTTTCGTCCCCAAAGGTGGCACGTTCCCTACCGAAACCATCAGGCTTGTTGTGAGAAGCTCTGGTTTGCGAGAAGCTTATACCCAAACCTGCCCCAAATGGGACAATTTTTTTACCACAGCATGTTGATGCCGCTCCATGATAGCATGTCAACTTTCATGAACTACAGACGAGTTTTGGATTTACTAGAATTTAAAAACCATGTATCTCAATGTTTGCGGCCAAGCGATGGTGGCAAGGTGTTTGACATTCATTCCCATTTCTTGCATGGGACCTAAGCATGCAACCAAGGACACAAATTTGTTTTTTCAACCAATTTACATGCACTGTAGCATGTGCCTGTAGTTCAAGTTTGAATTATGCACATAAATGCATAGAAAACTCAGTTAATGTATAAAAATGTCCAAATGAACCCCAAAAAATTTATAAATTTAACACAACACTCCTGTTGTTCTATGTTGACACTAAAAAAAATTGAAATCAAGAAGAGGCAACGGATATCATTTCGTCCAGAAAGGTGAAACGTTCCCTACCGTAACCATGAGGCTTGTTGTGAGAAGCTCTGGTTTGTGAGAAGGTTATACCCCAACCTGCCTCAAATGGGATAATATTTTTACCACAGCATGTTGATGTCGTTCCATGCTAGCATGTCAAGTTTCATAAATTTCAGACGTGTTTTTCGATTTTCTAGAATTTAAAAACCATGTATCTCAATGTTAGCGGCCGAGCGACGGTGGCAAGGTGTTTGACATTCATTATCATTTCTTGCATGGGACTTAAGCATGCAACCAAGGACACACATTTCAATTTTGAACCCATTTATATGCACTGGAGCATGTGCATGTAGTTCAAAATTGAATTATGCACATAAATGCATAGAAAACTCAGTTAATGTATAAAAATGTCCAAGCGAACCCCAAAAAATCCCAAAAATTGACACAACACTCCTATTGTTCTATGTTGACATGAGAAAAAATTTGAAAGTAAGAAGAGGCAACAGGTATCATTTCATCCCCCAAGGTGGCACGTTTCCTACTGAAACCATCAGGATTGTTGTGAGAAGCTCTGGTTTGCGAGAAGTTTATACCCAAACCTGCCCCAAATGGGACAATATTTTTACCACGGCATGTCGATGCCGTTCCATGATATCATGTCAAGTTTCATGAATTTCAGACGAGTTTTCGATTTACTAGAATTTTAAAACCATGTATCTCAATGTTAGCGGCCGAGCGACAGTGTCAAGGTGTTTGACATTCATTCTCATTTCTTGCATGTGATCTAAGCTTGCAACCAAGGACACACATTTGATTTTTCAACCCGTTTTTATGCACTGGAGCATGTGCATGTAGTTCAATTTTGAATTATGCACATAAATGCCTAGAAAACTTAGTTAACATATAAAAATGTCCAAACGATCCCCGAAAAATTCCAAAATTTAACACGACACTCCTGTTGTTCTATATTGACACCAGAAAAAAATTGAAAGCAAGAAGAGGCGACGAATATCGTTTTGTCCACAAAGGTGAAACATTTCCCAAACGGAACCATGAGGCTTCTTGTGAGGAGCTCTGGTTTGTGAGAAGCTTATACCATAACCTGCCCCAAACGGGACAATATTTTTTACCCCAGCATGTTGATGCCATTCCATGATAGCATGCCAAGGTTCATGAATTTCAGATGGGTTTTGGATTTACTAGAATTACAAAAGCAAGTACCTCAACGTTTGCCGAAGAGCCACGATGCCCTGGTGTTCGAAATTCATCCCCATTTCTTGCATGGGACATAAGCATAAACCCATGGACACATGTATGATTTTACAATCCATTTTGGTGCACCGGAGCATGTGCATATATTTTAATTTTGAATTGTGCACCTAAAATGGCTAGAAAACCAAGTTAATGTATAAAAATGTCCAAGCGAACCCTGAATAATTCCAATTTTTTGACGACACACCTATAGTTGCATGTTCACTGCAGATAAAAGTTCTAGCAATTCAAACACCCTCCTTTGCCGCTGTGACCCCATTATGTAATTCAAATCAAGTAGATCACACACAGTTTATTATCACCAACCGTGTGAGATGTAGTACAAAATATCTTGGAGCACCGTCGGAGTATAGTACGCCTATGGCTTACGCGAGAAGGTGCGTCGGCTACAGTCCACAACCGGTGTTTCAAGCACACTAGCTCGCTCCCCAAATATCATTTCACTGTTCAATCGTCGCCGGTGAAAGATGGGGACGTGGACCCGCGTCGTGAGCGCAACTTCGGCGGCCCACTCCGGCGAGAGTGCGAACGCAGCCGCCTTGCGCGTGCTAACAAGCTGCATGAGCGCGGCCGCAATCTACGACCGGGCGGCCAAGGCAGCCCAAACGGCCGCTGTTGCTTCTCAGGTGGCGGCAGCAACATCTGCCTCAGGGATAGCAACTGGTGAGAGCGGCACAACAGCTGTCCGTTCCGCAGCGGTGGCCTTAGCCCTGTTGGAGGCCGCCCACGCCCAGCTCATGGCGGTAACCGCACAAATCAAACGAAGCTTCTCCGACAACGGTCGGCAACCCACGGCCGAAGAGTTGGCAATCGCCGAGAGCGTTCGAGCAGCCGTCCGTTCCTCCACGGCATACCTTGCCACAATGGAGCCCGTCCAAGCCCAGATCGCGGCCGCCCACGCCCAGCTCGTTGCGGCCTTTTCCAAAGAGATGGTGGACATGGATGGCGAGATGCTTGCCGAGTATGGTGCGATGCATGCCATGGAGCCCCTTCCCCAGGAGGTCGTCGGGCGCCAGTTGGACATGGAGGAGGCGGCGGAGATCGACGAGCACCAGTCATAGTAGTACTCTTTGTTTTGTTTAATTAAGAGCGCCGATCTTTAATTTGTTAGAGTAATGTTTAGGTCAGCTAGCTCTATTTAATTACTGAACTTGCTCGATTAAGAAGTGTGGGTGTGTTGTAGTCTCCTTTGTGTACCCAAATTATGCAATGACGTGGATGACCACTGTAACCAGGGAAATTCGAACCAAAATTTTTGACGTTCAAACTCATCACACACGGGTTAAGCTATATGAATCATTTTTTATGTTCACATATCGTACACGGTGTTGAATAAGGGACCGTGTCTAATGACACTTTGCGCGCCAGTTTTTTCGCTGCACCGATTCAAAATTTTCAGCTTCCGCGGAAATATCTACCTCCCCGCCCCCTCCCCCTCACCAAAAGCCACATTTCTCCTATTTCCTTCTTCCTTTCCAAGTTGAAACCTTCACTCCTTGCTTGCAGCGCCGCCTCCTCACCGGCGACCCTCCTTCACGCTGCTCGGCCTCATCGATCCAGGCAGGTAATCCACACCCGACCCCCATCCTCCTCTTCCTTCCACATCCCACATGCCCCGACCGCTGGCGCGACACCTTCCACCCAAATCACCGACCCCTCCCCCAAATAAGTGCCACCCTAAGCAATGGTGCACGCAGTATAGCTAGGAGTTCAAGGAGCATTTGGCAGTGGAGAAGCAAATCGCGGCTGCACGCGCGGATGAGGTCACGATGGCTGCCATTCGTGCCGACCCCCAGATCTTGGAGGAGCACCTCACCGTCGAGGCCACCGTCGATTCCTCGCATGCCGTTGCCGCGACACGATTGGCTACTGTAAACGATAGTTCGTGGCATTTCCTCGAGGCCACCATCGGTGCCTTCGACGAAGACTACGAGGTGTTTTCTCAGCGTGCCCGTGCTTACCTCAAATCGAGAGGCAGCAGGTTGGTGCCTGGAGCAGCTCAGGCAACTCACCACTACGACGAGGGCACCCACGATGTGGAGGCCTCGCCCTCTTCCATGTCCAAGGATCCAATCATCATCGATATCTCCGACGATGAGGAGTAGCTTGTCTTATTACCTCACTATAAGGACCTATGTTCAGTTTGCTAGCTACGCCAGTTAAGCATGCTCGGTTTACCCGTTGCATGTGCTGCTCCTGCCTTTCCTTAACAAATTCTAGTGAATTGTCCTATCTACTTTTACCATGCAATCTGTTGCTCTAGTGTATATGTTCTATATGTCGTGCAATGTGGTGCTCACTTATAAACTGTTTGGTTAATTAGTTGTCGTCTTCAGTTAATTGTTTGGTTCAATTCTGCAAATGTGATGTTCAATTCTTCAGGGTGCAATTTTGTATTGTCTTCCATGTGAGAAATAAATCGAATTTATCTTTACAAAATACATAAGAAACAAATACAATTGCTATATTTCCAAGTTGTCAAGCATGCTTGGTTTGGTTAACTGTCTGATATTCTAGTATGTTACACATTGTGCAATGTGGTGCTCAGTTAACATTTGCTTCATTTGTTGTGGTGTTTAGTTAACTGTTTGGTTTAATTCTGCAATGCAATGTTCAATTGTTGTGGCTGCATTCTATTATTGTATACCATGTGAGAAATAAATCGAATTTGGCTGTACTAAATACATGAGAAACAAATACAATTGCTATATTTCCAAGTTGTTAACCATGCTTGGTTTGGTTAACTGTCTGATCTTCTATTAGGAGTATGTTATATTGTGCAATGTGGTGCTCAGTTAATGTTTGGTTCATTTGTTGTGGTGTTTAATTAACTGCTTGGTTCAATTCTGCAATGCGATGTCCAATTGTCATGGGTAGAATTTTGTATTATTGTGCATGTGAGGAATAAATCGAATTTGGCTGCACTTAATACATGAGAAACATATACAATTGCTATAATTCCTAGTTCTTAATCATGCTTGGTTTGGATAAATGGGTTTTCCATGTGGCTTGAATTAATCTGATGAATCTGCAATGTGCTTATTTTTCATCAACATATTTTACTGATAGCATGCGAACCCTCACTTAACCTGATCACTAACTACCTTATATGTGTTGCAGGGAAACAATGGGAAGCACTGAGGTTTACAATCGAGGTTTGCATATGCATGGTCCTTTGTCTAATAGCACATTATTGTGCAATTGCAGGAACCATTCTAATATTTAGGTTTTTAACAATTTGGTCTTGCACATGTAGGTCCTGCTGTCAGAGGTTTTGACCCACTGTTCGACCCTTTTTGCATATGGGGAAATGAGTTGTCCATGAATATCAGTCAAGTCAAGAAACTCAGAAAGATTGTTAAGATAAAGAAATTAGCGACAAAAAACAACAAGATCTTTGTCTGCACAATGAATAAGACATCAGTTCACTACAGGATGGTACTAACTATTATACCTTGCCTTTTTTATTCCTTTGCCCCATTTCCAATATAGAGAAGATATTTATGCACATCCTTGTTTTCAGGCCTTTCCAAAGCAGTTCACTGATGGTTACCTCTCAAACCACATGTATGGTCAGGAGGCGAGGAAGGTATTCATACAACACCCATGGTTCAATATTGAAGTGTTCCTGAAGAGGACGAAGGATGGACGGTCAATCATCCACAGACTCTGGCCTAAAGTTGCAAAGACCTTCAACATCAATGAAGGCTCAATATTTGCCTTCCGCTTCAGCTATTTTCCAGATGAGATTCATCTGTCTATGTACCGTCTATGATGCTAATTTCGAAAGGTTATAGATGTTGCATGTGAAACTTGGTGTTGGTGCAGTTGTGTAATGGGGTAGCTGAGTGCTGAAGCTATATGATGTTGTACTCTGATGTATTTCAATTATTAAATCCTGCTTCCTTAATATGAGAATGAAATATATTGTGTGCTTAATATGAAATGACAATTAGATTAATAAATGGATTATTAATAATAGGCCAATTAGCCTGCTAATGGCCAATTAGCCTGCTAATTGGGTTTTTCTATTGCAAACGGTTATTGAGAAAACACCGTGGGTGATGACCTCAGGCAACGCACACAGTTTCTAGGAATAGACCGTGTTGGATCAATGAACAATCACACACGACATCCTCCTGAAAATTGTTTGCGTTAGGCCACCTTGCGTAAACGTTTACCACATAAATAGTGTGTGTGATGGACAGCCTTTGCCACACAGTTTCTTCTACGCACCGTGTGTGATGCATTCAATAACGCAAACGATAAAATTGTTAATATCGTCTGCAATGGCAACGCTATCACAAACGATTTAATGGGGAAAATTGTGGGTGATGTACATGTAAATGGAAACGTTTTCCTTGGAGTGACTGTGTGGGATGTATATACGAACGGAAGCGTACTTCTTGGATTAACTGTGTGGGATGTACATACTAACAGAAACATATTCCTTGGATTAACTGTGTGGAATGTACATACGAATGGAAACGTTTAGCCGGGACTGACTGTGTGGGATGTACTTACGACCAGAAATGATTTGGCATGTATAATTGTATTTTTTAGCACAACTGTACGTATAACCATATTTGATCGCTCGCTCGTCGCACACGACCTCATTTTGCTGAGCGTGTGTGCCAGGAGGGCCTATCCACGATGGTTTCTGGGTCGTGTGGGAAGGACCCCCCTATCACAGACACTCACTAGGCGACGGTTCAAAACGCCATTGCGGAAAGGGGTTAAAAACCGTTTGTATAGCACCTCGCTGTACCAGTGCTTGGAGAGAACTCTGGGACGGAGTGGCCGGACAGCCGTACAGTGCGGTGGTGTTTAAGAGCTCAATGACAAACGACGAAGGAAATTTGGCTTCCCTTACAATCTTGCTCATTCATTATCGCACACGGTTCATCTCCATCGCCTCCGAAAACAGTGCACGCTGAGCCTATTATGTGTTGCGTTATGATTGGCCAGAACCCTAGCCACGCAGATCGCGTGTGTGCACTGTAGGATGTGCCGCGATCGAACGGCAATCCACGTCCCTCTCATCACACCCGTGCAGCTGTAGCTGGATTGGATTTATCTGTGCTAAATGCCTAGAAAATTCACATAATCCCATAAATATGGTAAATGAGCCCAGAAAAGTGCCAAATTTGAACACGGTGACTTACACGGTGTATGTTCGTCGTAGAGAAAAACTCAAGGACAAAGAACGAAGGAAATTTGGATTCCCCTTCAATCTTGGTGATTTCCCCCTCGAAACCATGGAACTTCCTCGGTGATGGTTTGATTTATGAAGGGCGTGCATGACGACATAACTCAAACCTTCTCAAATTTTTACCAGGGCATGGTGAGGCTATACCATGGCACCATGCCAGGTGGCATGTTTTTCAAGCATGTATTCCATTTTTCTATAGTTGAAAACCCAATAAACGAACGTTTGTGGTTGACTATTGCCATATTTTTCCTTGAAATCTCTGCCCATTCCTTGTAAAAGGCATGAGAATTTACTAAATAGCACGAGCATGGTTTTCCAGACCGTTCTTGTGCACCTTTTCATGCACCGATTGTTTGAATTTGAATTATGTCCATTAATGCCTAGAAAATGCACATAATCCCCTAAATATGGTAAATGAACCCGGAAAAGTGCCAAATTTGAATACGGTGATTTGCAGGGTGTATGTTGATCATAGAAAAAAACTCATGGACAAACTAGGAAGGAAATTTGGATTCCCCTTCAATCTCGGTGTTTTCCCCCTCGAAACCATGAAACTTCCTCGGTGATGGTTCGATTTATGAAGGGCGTGCATGACGACATAAGCCAAACCTTCTCAATTTTTTACCAGGGCATGGTGAGGCTATACCATGGCACCATGCCAGGCGACATGTTTTTCAAGCATGTATTTCATTTTTCTATAGTTGAAAAACCAATAAACGAATGTTTGTGCTTGACTATTGGCACACATTTCCTTGAAATCTCTTCCCATTCCTTGTAAAAGGCATGATAATTTACTAAATAGCATGAGCATGGTTTTCCAGACCGTTCTTGAGCACATTTTCATGCATCGATTGTTTGAATTTTAATTATGTACATTAATGCCTAGAAAATGCACATAATCCCTTAAATATGGTAAATGAACCCGAAAAAGTGCCAAATTTTAACACGGTGATTAGCAGGGGGTATGTCCATCATAGTAAAAAAATCATGGACAAACTAGGAAGGGAATTTGGATTCCCCTTCAATCTCTGTGATTTCCCCCTTGAAACCATGAAACTTCCTCAGTGATGGTCCGATTTATGAAGGGCATGCATGACGACATAAGCCAAACCTTCTCAGTTTTTTTACCAGGGCACGGTGAGGCCATACCATGGCATCATGCCAGGTGTCATGTTTTTCAAGCATGTATTTCATTTTTCTATAGTTGAAAAACAATAAACGACGCGTTTGTGGTTGACTATTGCTACACATTTTCTTGAAATCTCTGCCCATTCCTTGTAAAAGGCATGAGAATTTACTAAATAGCACGAGCACAGTTTTCCAGACCGTTCTTGTGCACCTTTTCATGCACCGATTGTTTGAATTTGAATTATGTGCATTAATGCCTAGAAAATGCACACAATCACCTAAATATGGTAAATGAGCCCAAAAAATGCCAAATTTGAACACGATGATTTGCAGGGTGTATGTTCATCATAGAAAAAAACTCATGGACATACTAGGAAGGGAATTTGTATTCCCCTTCAATCTCGGTGATTTCCCCCTCGAAACCTTGAAACTTCCTCGGTGATGGTTCAATTTATGAAGGGCATGCATGACGACATAAGCCAAACCTTCTCAATTTTTTACCAAGGCACGGTGAGGCCATACCATGGCACCATGCCAGGTGTCATGTTTTCCAAGCATGTATTTCATTTTTCTATAGTTGAAAAATCAATAAACGACGCGTTTATGGTTGACTATTGCCACACTTTTCCTTCAAATCTCTGCCCATTCCTTGTAAAAGGCATGAGAATTTACTAAATAGCACGAGCATGGTTTTCCAGATCGTTCTGGTGCAACTTTTCATGCACCGATTGTTTGAATTTGAATTATGCGCATTAATGCTTAGAAAAGGCACATAATCACCTAAATATGGTAAATGAGCCCGAAAAAATGCCAAATTTGAACATGTTGCTTTGGAGGGGGTATGTTGATCGTAGAAAAAACAGAGTGACAAACTAGGAAGGAAATTTGGATTCCCCTTCAATCTCGGTGATTTACTATCGCACACGATTCATCTCCATCGCCTCTGCGAACCGTGTGTGTTCACACACACGTGCAAAAGGAAAAAGAAAACTGTCGCCCCCTGCCCACTTCGTCCCCACCCACTCGCCGCGGACTCATCCGCAAGTCTGCACCTCATCAACTTCTATCACGGCGGCCACCCTAAGCTCGACGGCTGTCATCGGCGGGCGGAGGTCGCGCTCCAAACGGCACGGGATTTCACCCCTACCGCTTGTCGCCGCCTATCTGCACCGACTTGCACCAACTTTCTAGGCTCTGTTCGATTGGGGTTTTCTGCGGGATTGGGCTGGGGATTTTTCTCATGGAGAAGGTAATCAATTTAGCAAAATATTCACTCATCTCTTATCGTAGTCCGTCCGTCGCTGTTAATCAACCGACAGAAATCACCGTGGATTCATTTTTCTTCTAGCTGATTCGAGGGTTTTCATTCATGTGTCCACAGTGCGAGCACAAATTGGGCAAGTGTGGTCGCGGCCAGTCGGAAATGAAGTTCTATCTCACCATTCTGGATGACTTCAAGGAGCACTCGGTATGTTCAATCTCACCCTACCACGGTCGGCATGGCCTTAATTTGTGAACATATACTGTCTATTGCTACATTTGGATAAAAGGTACGGTGCCACATGCAGCCTAGATGTCAAAGCCGATTTTTTTCCTATATTAGGCAAATTAATGATGTATTGTTCATTCAGTTACTCTCATATTTGCATCAAATCTTTGTTACATTATATATTTTTAATTATATATTTTTATACTATGCTTTCAGCTATATATTGTTCTGTTCTCTCAGTTACTCCCATATTTGCATCTTGCTCTGTTATTTCAATATATCTAATTTATGATCTTAATTTTCATTTCAAGCAGTACATCCCTTGCTTTGCAAGAACACGAGTAGAAAGAAATCTTGGGCTTTACTTTGTTGATGACTCCATGGATGTCATATTGACAATGCAGCATGGATTTATAATGACAGTTAGCATAAAACTTGATAAAGATGGTCACTCCTATTTTGATGCGGACCTTTGGAGAAAAATTTCTAAGTTTTATGAACTGAAAGCTGGCAATAAAATTCTAGTGTGTGCACCACAGCCTGGTCTAATTAACATGGATGTTTACTTCCCCAACGTCATTAGCCGATCAAAGTCTGATCGAGGTTAGTGTTCTCTCAACTTTCTCCATGCTGGCATATTACTTAGCAAAATTGGGGTATTTGTTCTGACTAACTGATCACTATTTAAGCAACCAATTGTGATTTCATTTTCTGACTCCGTTCCTAGGCAGTAACAAATTCTATTTACCAATTTATGTGCACTATATATTCGTCTGCCATGTTCTGAATAAATAATACCTTTGCACCTTTTAAGCAGGATATGTTTGATGCATAGTTAACGATCTGAATGTTACTCAGCGTACCAAATTTCACTGGAAAGACTTGAAGCATGTCATAAAATTTGTTGATAATCTGACAGAGATAGCACAGCGTATGAACACTGGATTTTGGATGGGATTAATTCTACCTATGGTGCACACATTGCACAAGACCAATTGTGTGCACAAAAAGCTGGTACAAAGTCTTATTTTTATGTTGATATTCATAAACTATATATATCTTCAATGATATGTTACAATTGGTTTTTATTCTACATTTCAACAGAAATTGCCCAGTGCAGCTATCCCTGAATTGATTTACCGGCGTGGTCGAATTACACTTGTGCCTGCTAATAACACCAAAGTGATTGCAAGGTACTGCATTTCCTGCAGAAATGGAACCATTCAAATTAACAAGTTCTCGCTTGTCATTGCTATGCATCCACATTGGAAAATTGGAGACACTGTTCTACTCATGCTCTACCAAGGCACAGGAGGGTTCTTCCTTTTCATTGACGAGATGCCGAGTCGCCGTGATCAAGCTGCTTCCAGCGGATAGTTGTGGTTGTTGGCCCTCAGCCTCTTAAAATGTGCTAGTTGTTAGTATGTTAAGTATGTAGATATGGACCATATGGTTGTCAAAACCGTGTTACCAAGATCCGCCTTTTGTCAAATAGTGTCACCACTATATATATGTTACTCAAATGATGTTAGCCAAGTTCTTAAATTTTCATGGAAAGTATTAGTATTGTACATAGTTCATTCATTTTAAGCGTGTGCCCGGTAGAGTAGAGGATGTCCATGTTTTCGACGTGGCAATCAGCACCGATGTCCAGAAGGCATTTGCATATTAATTGTCCATATTGCAAATTCAGATAATATACAGACAAGCCAGCCCATACAATTGACATATTTGACAAGCATGAAGAAATCAATTGAGCATATATATATATATATATTGCTAATTTAAAAGAATATAACAAGCTACATTGTGCACCTGACGCTGACCCATCATGCACAGCAGCCATCGTCCATCAGTGTGTCGATCATGGGCTTAGTGGGAGTGGAGGCTGCCAAGTCGATGACCTACACATCTTGATCGATCGAGGCTGGGGCAGACTCGACATCGGGAATCGCCGGTACCACCTCGGGCGCAACGCTCACCAGGGCTACCGCGACCGCCGGGTCTGCCCCGGCGACGTTCGGCGAGACGACGTTGGCTCTTGCCAGGGCTGCCGTGACGTGATACGTCTCCATCGTATCTATAATTTTTTATTGTTCCATGCCAATATTATATAACTTTTACATACTTTTGGCAACATTTTATATGATTTATTGGACTAACATATTGATCCAGTGCCCAGTGTCAGTTCTTGTTTTTTGCATGGTTTTTGTTTCGTAGAATATCCATATCAAACTAAGTCCAAACATGATAAAAATTTACGGAGAATTATTTTGGAATATTTGTGATTTTTGGGAGGTGGAATCATCAAAAACGAGGGCCCACAGCCACCACAAGACACCTAGGCGAGCCAGGCAGCCCAGGCGCATGGTGGTGGGTTGTGCCCTCCTCGTAAGTCGGTTGGAGCTCTACTTCGGGCGCAAGGAAGCTTATATCCGGAAAAAGAATCATGTTAAAATCTCAGCGCAATCGGAGTTACGGATCTCCAGGAATATAAGAAACGGTTTTTGGCCAGAAAACAGAAGCCTGAAACAGAAGAGAACAGAGAGGGAGATCCAATCTTAGAGGGGATCCTGCCCCTCCGCCGCCATGGAGGCCATGGACCAGAGGGGGAACTCTCCACCCATCTAGGGGGAGGCCAAGGAAGAAGAAGAAGAAGGAGGGGGGCTCTCTCCCCCTCTCTCCCGGTGGCGCCGGAACACCGTCGGGGCAATCATCGTGTGACGGCGATCTACGCCAACAACCCCATCATCTTCACCAACATCTTCATCACCTTCCCCATCTATATTCAGCGGTCCATGATGTTTGCTTGAACTACGTCGGTATTTCCCCAAAGAGGAAGGGATGATGCAGCACAGCAACGGTAGGTATTTCCCTCAGTGATGAGACCAAGGTTATCGAACCAGTAGGAGAACCACGCAACACCACGTAAACAGCTCCTGCACACAAAGAACAAATACTTGCAACCCGACGTGTTAAAGGGGTTGTCAATCCCTTTCGGGTAACGGCGTCAGAAATGGCTAGTGGCCGGAGATAATATTGTAGTAGATTGGATAAATGGATCGCGAATAAAATAAAGTGCTGCAAAATATTTTTTGGTTTTTAGAAATATAGATCTGAAAATAAAAGATGCAAATAAATAAAAAGGAAAATAGCAAAATAGATCTGAAAATATATGATGAGAAAATGGACCCGGGGGCCGTAGATTTCACTAGTGGCTTCTCTCGAGAAAAATAGCATACGGTGGGTAAACAAATTACTGTTGGGCAATTGATAGAACTTCAAATAATTATGACGATATCCAGGCAATGATCATTATATAGGCATCATGTCCAAGATTAGTAGACCGACTCCTGCCTGCATCTACTACTATTACTCCACACATCGACCGCTATCCAGCATGCATCTAGTGTATTAAGTTCATGGAAAAACGGAGTAATGCAATAAGAACGATGACATGATGTAGACAAGATCTATTTATGTAGAAATAGACCCCATCTTGTTATCCTTAATAGCAATGGTACATACATGTCGGTTCCCCTTCTGTCACTGGTATCAAGCACCGTAAGATCGAACCCATCACAAAGCACCACTTCCCATTGCAAGATAAATAGATCAAGTTGGCCAAACAAAACCCAAATATCGGAGAAGAAATACGAGGCTATAAGCAATCATGCATATAAGAGATCAAAGAAGACTCAAATAACTTTCATGGATAAAAACATAGATCTGATCATAAACTCAAAGTTCATCGGATCCTAACAAACACACCGCAAAAAGAGTTACATCATATGGATCTCCAAGAGACCATTGTATTGAGAATCAAACGAGAGAGAGAGAGAGAAAGCCATCTAGCTACTGCCTACGGACCCGTAGGTCTACAATGAACTACTCACGCATCATCGGAGAGGCACCAATGAGGATGATGAATCCCTCCGTGATGGTGTCTAGATTGTTTCTGTGGTTTCTGGAACTTGCGGCAGCTGGAATTGATTTTCGTCGACTCCCCTAGGGTTTCTGGAATATTGGGGTATTTATAGAGCAAAGAGGCGGTGCAGGAGGTCTCCGAGATGGGCACAACCCACCAGGGCGCGCCTGGGGGCCCAGGCGCGCCCTGGTGTCTTGTGCTCACCTCGGGCCCCCTCTTCGGTACTTCTTTGGCCTACTGAATGTCTTCTGGTCCAAAAAAAATCTCCAAAAAGTTTCGCTGCGTTTGGACTCCGTTTGGTATTGATTTCCTGTGATGTAAAAAACAAGCAGAAAACAGCAACTGGCACTGGGCACTATGTCAATAGGTTAGTCCCAAAAAATGATGTAAAGTTGATATAAAATGATTGTAAAACATCCAAAAATGATAATATAACAGCATGGAATAATCAAAAATTATAGATACATTGGAGACGTATCAGCATCCCCAAGCTTAATTCCTGCTCGTCCTCGAGTAGGTAAATGATAAAAACAGAATTTTTGATGTGGAATGCTGCCTAACATGTTCATCACATATTCTTTTCTTTGTAGCATGGACATTTGGACTTTTATATGGTACAAAGCAATAGTCTAGTTTTGACATGAGGAGTTTAATACTCAAGCATATCAACAAGCAACCATGTCTTTCAAAATATTAACACTAAAGCAAGTTATCCCTAGCCCATTATGCTCAATCATTGATCCATTCATGAAACACACTCGAATATTAGCTA
This sequence comes from Thinopyrum elongatum, assembly GCA_011799875.1. Lineage (NCBI taxonomy): Eukaryota > Viridiplantae > Streptophyta > Magnoliopsida > Poales > Poaceae > Thinopyrum > Thinopyrum elongatum. Next base: position 127,375,813 of record CM022297.1, read on the forward strand.
CACCCAATGCTCAAGTACGATCATAGTGCCCCTTAGTTGGTGCTTTATAAGAGAAGATGGAGACTCAAGTAAAAAAAATGCATAAAGTAAAAGAAAGGCCCTTCGCGAAGGGAAGTAGGGATTTGTAGAGGTGCCAGAGCTCAAAGCTTAAATTGAGAGATAAAAACGTTTTGAGAGGCATACTTTTCCCACCAACAAAAATGACTTAGAGTTCCCAATACTTTCCATGCTAGATATATCATAGGCGGTTCCCAAACAAAAATTAAAGTTTATTCATTTTTCCACCATACTTTCACTTTCCATGGCTAGCCGTATCCACGGGTGCCCTCCATAGCAACACTGTGACGCCCCCGGTTCAATCGTACACTAATCATACACGCAAACGTGTACGATCAAGCCCAGGGACTCACGGGAAGATATCACAACACAACTCTAAACACAAACAAACGGAGGTCCACAATATTACAGACCAGGGATCCGAAGATCCGAATACATAAGTCAGTCATACAAATAATATCTGGGTACAGACATAGTTAGACAAGTTCTGCCTTAAGAAGGCTAGCACAAACAGCGACACTAGATCGAAAGGCGTTGGCCTCCTGCCTGGGAGCCTCCGATCCTACTCCTGGTCAGCTGGCTCGATCCAGTAGTACGTGCCCTCTGGACCCGCCTGGTAGTAGGCTCCGGTGGTGGCGTCTGGCTCCTGGACTCCATCGTCTGGTGTATCATCAAGGTGGGGTATATGGGGGAAAAGAAAAAATAAAGCAACCGTGAGTACTCATCCGAAGTACTCAGCAAGCAAGGATCTATACTACATATGCAACATTATCAATGGAGAAAAGGCTGTATATGTGGACTGGGCTGCAGAAATGCCAGAATAGAGAGAAAGGCCTAGTCCTATCGAAGACTAGCATCTTCAAACATCTTCTCAAAGCCATCATCTTGCAGCAGTAGAAGAGAGTAGAATAGCATTTTATTTAGCAAACATGTTGAAGTACAGCTCAAAGATCCTTCCTCGACTCCCAGTGAGAAAGTAATCCCGAAGCTTCAATTAAGTAACAAGTATCCAGTTTAAGTAGTAGATCGGGATACACAAACTGAGCGTCCTTTACCGTAGGACCGGCTATCGATAGAAGATTCATCCCTGCAGGGGTGCACTACTGTTACCCAACACGCTCGATCAACTCTGGCCGGACATACTTGCTGGGTAATGCCCGTCCTCGGAAGATCAACACGAAGCAGCGCTCTACCTAGGCTCAGCAGAGCGGTCAGCACGCCGGACTAACCTATGCACCCAGGGGTCTCGGGCCATCGCCCTGGGCACCCTGCGCGTTGCGTGGCTGGCCGGGGTGCAGGCGCGACACTGAACTCGCCAGTGAAGTATCCAGCCCAATCCCGACGATCAGCCCGCACGGTGAATCGTGACGTCTGATAAGCTTTCGGCGAAACGTACATCGCAGAGGGCCCCATAACCATTATCCCGCGTGGTGGCAGTGCGTATAGGGCACGTCGACCCACTCAGATCACACACCCAAATCCAATAGGCTCAATTAGTATCAAGCGGAGACAATCAGAGTCTCTGATGCTCCGCCACAATGTCACACTCGAGTGCCCTTCCGGCACACCCGAAATCATAGATCCCCAGCGGGTACCCACCAGGGTGGACCCGCCTGTGAAAAAGGTCAAGTAACTGTGTGGTCATAATCATCAGGGTGAACGTAAGAGGTATCACCCTCGAGGTTTACACTGAGGGGTTGCACGACAGAGTCGTATCGGACATGGAGAAGGAGGAATCACCCTCGATGACCACGACCGTACAGCTATGCTGCAGAGTATTCATCAGGAGTGCGTTACGAGGTATCACCCTCGGCACTCGATAGTAACTAAGCAGAGTCGTACAACTAAAGGGGGATGTGAAGTGAGGCGTCTGTCTCTGATCGACGATCACGTTGATCGAGTCGTCGATGAACAAGCAGGGGCGACAAAGTAAGGTGGTGGGGTCACAGATGGTTCATACCAACCTATACTAAACAGTTTATCATAGGCAGGTAAGGTAGCAATGAACAGGTTACAACAGCAGGCTATGCATCAGAATAGGAGCATACATTAACAGTAGCGAAATCTAATGCAAGCAGGAGAATAGAATGGGCGATATCTGGAATGCTCAAGGGGGGGCTTGCCTGGTTGCTCTGGCAAGAGAGGGAGGTCGTCAACGGGCTGCTCGTCGGTAGAGTAGTCGTAACCTGGTGCAGCGTCGTCGGTCTCGGCGTCTATCGAGAGAGAAGGAGGGGGAGAGAAACAATAAATTCACGGCAATAATGCAAACAATATGTATGACATGCCTAAATGATATGCCGGGGTGTTCTACTGCCTAACTAAACGATTTAGTTAATTTAGGAATTTATTTGGATTTATTTAATTAAAGTTGGGCACTATTCATTTACTGAAATTGGTCTAAAAGTTCAATGTTCTTATAGCTGCGGGCGTCTGACGGGAATACGGAGGGCGTATCCGGGTTCGTATCGTCATTCTGAGCAAGTTTCATGTATAAAATATTTTCATCGGAGTTACGGTTTATTTAATATGATTTTCTAAAGTTTTTATTAATTTCTGAAATTTAATTAATTATTTAATTCAACATTATCCGAAACAGTGATTGATGATGACATCAGCATGACCTCATGCTGATGTCAGCGGTTAATTAAGTTAATTACTAATTACTGTTTAATTAACACTAATTAGTTAATTAGATTAACCTAATCAGGATTAATTAACTATTATTTTTTATTATTTATTTTTATTTCCATTATTTTTCCTAAAACGTTTCTGGGCCGTGGGCCCCATTCGTCAGCGTCACAGGGGGTTTGGGCCCCACTGGGCAGTGGCCCAGGGGGGGGTCACAGGCGTGCGGGCGCGGCGCCCCGTCGGGCGAACCCGGGGCACGGGCGAGCGGGCGCTGGGCGCGGCCGGGGCCGGAGCGCGGCGGAGCAGAGTAGCAGCGGCAGCGGGGTGGCCGGAGCAGCAGCGAGGGGCGGCGCGGCACAGCGGGCACGGCGGGGCGAAGCGGGGCAAGATCCGCGAGTAGTAGCGAGGCAGGGCACGCGCGCGCGTGTGCGAGGCCCGGCGAGGCTGCGGTGCGCGCGGGCGCGTGCGCGAGCAGGCGAGCGCGGGCGGAGCGGCGGCACGGGGGCGCGGTGCGCGCGGCGAGGTGCGGGAGCAGAGAGGGGGAGGCCTGGGGCCTCACCGTGCTCGTAGGGACGGGGCAGCGGGGGGTCGGGGCGGTCGACGGGGACGACGGCGACGGAGACGAGGTGCAGGCCGGCGGGGAGGCGCGGGCTCCGGGCGGCGGCGAGGTCGTCGCGGCGTCGGGCGACGGGTCGGGGTTTGCCCCGATCCACTATCCAGTCGAGGAGGGGGCGAACCGAGCGATAGGCGCTGGTCGGGAAGAGGAGAGGACAGGGCGCGTCGGCGTGGCGGCGGCGTCGGCGCTGGCCGATCGGCGCGGGAGCGGGGTGGCGTCGCGAGCGCGTCGGCCCGATCCAGTTTTCTGGATCGGGGGGGGGGGGGGGGGGCGAACGAGTGAGGAGGGGGTCCGGTGAGGCTAGGGTTTGGCCGGGGCTTATAGCCAGGGGCGACGCAGTGGGGGGCCGGCCGGCTGGGCTTCGGCCCAGTTGGGCCGGGGGGGGGGGGGGCGTTGCTCTTTTTTCCTTTTCTGTTTCTTTTTCCTTTTTTCTTTATTCTCTTTCTCCACTATTTAAATGTTTAGGCCCCAAATGGTTTTTGTAAAAAGTGTGACCTATTTCATAATACCAGTGCATTATTCCCTAACACCTAAAATTAGTTTGGACAAAACATAATTCCATATTTATTTCAGATTCAATAAATGGTTATTAATTTATCTTTATCCACTGTTGAGGTTGTTCGAGTCACTATTCCATTTCCAATGATGTTGGTTTTCAATTTTAGAATAGCCTCTGAATATTTGCTATATATCTGACATTTTAGCTCCTATGTTTGGACAACTTTCATATTCCACTTTCATTTAAATTTGAATTTGACTTAGGAGTTGAAATCAATTGTGATGCTAATGATGATTATGCACTGTTGATCATTCTAACATGTCATTATCAAAAGTGATTACTGTTGCTAATCACCGGGGGTTTTACAAACACTTTCCCAAGAATTTATTATTTGACAACATAAAGTAAATTCATTTTTCATTTCGGGCTGGGCATCCCTAATACCTTTGCCGTACTCCTCGTGCAATGACAAGTGAATAAACACTCATCGTGAGAATAACACATCTAGCATGGAAAATATCGGCCACCCCTCACCGCCTCGCGAGCGGTACGAGCACACAAAGAGAAATTTATTTGAAATTAGAGATGGCACATACAAATTTTCTATAAACGGCACGGAAATACCGCATATAGGTAGATATGTGGACTCATATGGCAAAACTGGTTTAAAGGTTTTGGATGCACAAGTAGTGATCATACTTAGTGCAATGAAGGCTAGCAAAAAGATTGAAAGCGTCCAACCAAGAAACGAAAATCTCGTAAGCAAGCATTAAGCATAATTAACACCGAATAATGCACCACAATGGATATAATTTCATTGCATAACTATTGACTTCCGTGCTTGCATAGGGAATCACAACCTTAACACAAATATTCTTAAAAGCATAATTACTCATCAACATGACTCACATATCACTATCATCTATCTCAAACTATTACTAAGAATCAAGTTTATTTTGTCCAATGATCTTCTGAAAGTTTTATTATATCCTTCTTGGATATCAATCACTTTGGGACTAGTTTCATATGTGCTTTTAATAAGCTCAAACAAATATAAGTGAAGAACATGAGCATAGTATTTCTTTCTCTCAAAATTAATCTAAGTGAAGCAAGAGAAAATTTCTTTAAAATTTACTAAAATCCAAATAAATCTAAGTGAAGCATGAGAGCATTTCTTCAAAAATAACAAAGCACATCGTGCTCAAAAATATATAAGTGAAGCACTAGAGCAATTCCATAGCTCATAAAAATTTAAGTGAAGCATAGGAGCAAGCATAGCATAATTTTTGGCTCTCCCAAAAAGGTGTGCCCAGAAAGGATTCAAGACTTAAAATAAAAAGAAAAACAAGCAAAGACTCATATCATACAAGACCCTCCAAGCAAACTCATAATATGTGATGAATAAAAATATAGCTCCAAGTAAAATACCGATGGTCGTTGAAGAAGAGGGGATCCACTCGGGGCATCCCCAAGCTTAGTTGCTTGATACTTCTTGAATATTACCTTGGGGTGCCTCGGGCATCCCCAGCTTAGCCTTTGCTAATCCTTATTCCTTCATCCATCGTAATCTCACCCAAAACTTGAAAACTTCAATCACAACAAAACTCAACAAAACCTTCGTGAGATCCGTTAGTATAAGAAAACCAATCTTTACTTTCAGTACTATAGAAAACCCATTCAAATTTTGTTCTTGCATTATATCTACTGTATTCTACTTTTCTATGGCAAAAACTCTCAAAGGAACCATAGATTCATCAAAATAAGCCACAATTCAAAGAAACAGAATCTGTCAAAAACAGACAGTTTGCAAAGATACGAATTTTTCTCATACTTATATAACTCTATAAATTCTGAAAAATTAGGAAAACAGAGGAAATTTGTATATCAATCTTGTGTAAAAAAATTAGAATTTTTCGTCTTTGCGGTGAATTTTAAAAATTGTTTTACTGGACGCAAAGTTTCTGTTTTCCAACAAGATAAATCAACTACTCACCCAATCATCCCAAGGCTTTGCTTGGCACAAAAACTAATTTAAACCACAAAAACACAATCATAACAGTAGCATAATTGTGCAAACCCTATAGAACAGAAAGAAAAAGACAAAAATTTTTATTCATTGGGTTGCCTCCCAACAAGCGCTATCGTTTACGCCTTAGCTAGGCATAAGATTTCATTGATGCTCATATGAAAGATATGATTGAAACACACAAGAGAGCATCATAAAACATGTGACAAACTCATTTAAGTCTAACATACTTCCTATTCATAGGAATTTTATAAGCAAACAAATTATCAAGACAAGCAAATTCTAGCATATGCAAAGAAGAAGAAAGAAACAATAGCAATCTCAACATAACGAAAATTTAGTAACATGAAATTTCTACAATCATATTTTCCTCTCTCATAATAATTACATGTAGGATCATAATCAATTCAACATATAGCTATCACATAAAATATTCTCTTCATGATCCACATGCATGCAAAGTTGACACTCTTCCAAAATAGTGGGATTATCATAAAATAAGTCAGGACCTCTCCAAGCCCTTTTATCCAAAATTTCATAAGATTGAACACTCTCCAAAGTAGTGGATCATTATTACCTAGAGTTGACACTCTTTCAAACCCGCTTTCAATATTTTGCAAACACTATTATTAATATCATGTTCATTCATGAGGCTTAATAATTTTCAAGATCATAAGAAGAATCACCCCAATCATGATCATTGCAATAAGTAAGGGACATGGCAAAATTAGCATCCCCAAGCTTAGGGTTTTGCAATGTTTTAATAACACATTGTCATTAATAGAATTTATAATAACATCATTGCAATCATGCTTTTCTTTCAGGAGCTATCATGAATCACTTCATAAATTTCTCTTTTTTAACACTTCATCACAATTTTCAAATTCTAAATCTCAAGCAAAACTTCATAAAGATATTCTAGTGAACTCAATCCACTAGCAATTGGTTCATCACAATTGGATCTTTTTGAAAAGATTAGCAAGTGGATGAGGATCCATAACAATAGATTTTTAACAAGCGAAGATGCAAGCAAATAGAAGGCACATGGCAACACAAGCAACATGAGATCTGACGAGAAAAAGGCGAACGAAAAGAAGGCAGATAAAACGGCAAATTTTTGTGAATGGGGGAGATGAAAATGAGAGGCAATGGCAAATAATGTAAATTGGAGGAGAGAGATTTGTGATTAGGAACCAGGTAGATGTTGATGATGTCTCCCCGGCAACGGCGCCAGAAATTCCTTTTGATGTTTGCTTGAACTACGTTGGTATTTCCCCAAAGAGGAAGGGATGATGCAGCACAGCAACGGTAGGTATTTCCCTCAGATGAGACCAAGGTTATGAACCAGTAGGAGAACCACGCAACACCACGTAAACAGCTCTTGCACACAAAGAACAAATACTTGCAACCCGACGTGTTAAAGGGGTTGTCAATCCCTTTCGGGTAACGGCGTCAGAAATGGCTAGTGGCCGGAGATAATATTGTAGTAGATTGGATAATGGATCGTGAATAAATAAAGTGCGCAAAATATTTTTGGGTTTTAGAAATATAGATCTGAAAATAAAAGATGCAAATAAATAAAAAGGCAAATAGCAAAATAGATCTGAAAATATATGATGAGAAAATAGACCCGGGGGCCGTAGATTTCACTAGCGGCTTCTCTCGAGAAAATAGCATACGGTGGGTAAACAAATTACTGTTGGGCAATTGATAGAACTTCAATAATTATGATGATATCCAGGCAATGATTATTTATAGGCATTCTCCAAGATTAGTAGACCGACTCCTGCCTGCATCTACTACTATTACTCACACACATCGACCGCTATCCAGCATGCATCTAGTGTATTAAGTTCATGGAAAAACGGAGTAATGCAATAAAGGACTGACATGATTAGACAAGATCTATTTATGTAGAAATAGACCCCATCTTGTTATCCTTAATAGCAAGTACATACTGTCGGTTCTCCTTCTTCACTGGATCAAGCACCGTAAGATCGAACCCATCACAAAGCACCTCTTCCCATTGCAAATAATAGATCAAGTTGGCCAAACAAAACCCAAATATCGGAGAAGAAATACGAGGCTATAAGCAATCATGCATATAAGAGATCAAAGAAGACTCAAATAACTTTCATGGATAAAACATAGATCTGATCATAAACTCAAAGTTCATCGGATCCCAACAACACAACCGCAAAAAGAGTTACATCATATGGATCTCCAAGAGACCATTGTATTGAGAATCAAACAAGCGAGAGAAAGCCATCTAGCTACTGCCTACGGACCCGTAGGTCTACAATGAACTACTCACGCAACATCGGAGAGGCACCAATGAGGATGATGACCCTCTGTGATGTGTCTAGATTGGATCTGTGGTTTCTGGAACTTGCGGCGGCTGAATTGATTTTCGTCGACTCCCCTAGGGTTTCTGGAATATTGGGGTATTTATAGAGCAAAGAGCGGTGCGGAGGTCTCTGAGATGGCACAACCCACCAGGGCACGCCTGGGGGCCCAGGCGCGCCCTGGTGTCTTGTGCTCACCTCGGGCCCCCTCTTCGGTACTTCTTTAGCCCACTGGATGTCTTCTGGTCCAAAAAAAATCTCCAAAAAGTTTCGCTGCGTTTGGACTCCGTTTGGTATTGATTTCTTGCGAGTAAAAAACAAGCAGAAAACAACAACCGGCACTGGCACTATGTCAATAGGTTAGTCCCAAAAAATGATATAAATTTTGATATAAAATGATTGTAAACATCCAAAATATAAATAACAACATGGAACAATAAAAATTTAGATATGTTGGAGACGTTCAGTCCACTCTCCCCTCCCGCAACCCGCTGTACCCTCTACTTGAACATGGTGCTTTATGTTTCATACTATTATCCAATGATATGTTGCCATCCTATGATGTCTGAGTAGATTTTTGTTGTCCTATCGGTAATTGGTGAATTGCTAGGGTTGGTTTAGTTTTCTTGTGGTTATGTTTGCTGTCCTTTGGTGCCCATCATATGAGCGCGCGTGTGGATCACACCATAGGGTTAGTTGTATGGTGATAGGACTATGCATTGGAGGCAAATGTGACAGCAGCTTCAGCCTAAACATAGAAATTGATACATACGGGATTGAAGGGGACCAATTTATATCTTAATGCTATGCTTGGGTGTTTTACCTTAATGATTGTTAGTAGTTGCAGATGCTTGCTAATAGTTCCAATCATAAGTGCATAGAATTCCAAGTAAGGGGACATGCCAGCAGAGGCCTCTCCCACATAAAAACTTGCTATCGGTCTAGCAACGTAGTCAATTGCTAAGGGACAATTCCGCAAATCCTACCACCACTAAACCACACTCGTTTTTCTAAATTTAATTGTTTCTTTATTTAAACATCCACCTAACTTTTATTTTCACTTCTTTATTTTCTTGCAAACCTTTCCACACCTACAAATACTTCTAGTTTTATTCTTGTTCTAGGTAAAGCAAACATTAAGTGTGCGTAGAGTTGTATCGGTGGTCGATAGAACTTGAGGGAATATTCGTTCTACCTTTAGCTCCTCGTTGGTTCGACACTCTTATTTTATCGAAAAAGGCTACAAACGACCCCCTATACTTGTGGGTTTCATGACCTTTTTCTGGCGCCGTTGCCGGGGAGCAATAGCGTGGGGTGAATATTCTCGTGTGTGCTTGTTTGCTTTATCACTAATAGTTTTTATTTTTCTATTCTAAGTTGTTCTCTATCTTTAGTTATGGATATGGAACCCGAAATACCAAAAAAATTAGTTGTACTTGCTACTCATGGAGATGGGGAACCTCCTAAAAACCCTCGATGCTCATATGCGAAGATATTAACACTACTTTGATAATCCTGAGAAACCCCATTCAACTTGATAATGGGAGACATGTTGATCAACATGAATACTTTAGGGATTATCGCTTGACACAAAAAGGGAAACTATTATGGTATCAAATTCATATGTTGCATTGGTATGCTTGGAATTTATGCTTGAGAATGATTATACTTGTTGCTCTAGGATGAAGGCTCCAAACCTTCCCTTTTAATGCAAATTTATTATAATGAACCTTAGCTTCTTACGCTAATGGTAGATATGATTACTATGATGTGGAACGAATAAAGAATTTTGTTGCTTTTAAGGGTGCTTATGAAATTGAATCTATGTTTGAAAAGTATGAAGATTTTGATGATTCAGTTTATAGACCTGAAAATTTTGCTATACTTAAATATTGCTATGAGAATTATAAATACAATTCCGATATTGATGTATTTATTGAGAAAGTCTCCGCTGTCCAAGAAGAGACTAATATTTTGCAGGAGTCTTTGGAAGAAGGAATTGATGAAACTGTGAGCTCATTGGATAAAAAGATGAGGAGGAGATCGAAGAACAAAGGAGGAAGAACGGATTAGCTACCCGTGCCCACATTCTAATGAGAGTAACTCTTCAACTCATACATTGTTTATTTTCCCTTCATTTTTACTGAAGGATGAATGCTATGATAATTGCTATGATCCCGTTGATTCTTTTGAAATATCCCTTTTGATGGAATTGATGCTTGCTATGCTTGTGGACAAGATGCCAATTTGAATTATGCTTATGGAGATGAACTTGCTTGTATAGTTCCTTATGTTGAATGAAATTGTTGCTATTTTGCACCCACACATATAGTCCTATTATCCTTTTGAATTCTCCAAACTACACTAGATATTGGAGAAGTTTGCATTTATTAAGGATTACATTGATGGTGGCCTTTTAACCGTTGCATATGATTATTTTGATGAACATAATAGCATGTGCTTGTTGCCCCTAGTTGCAATTATTATGAGAGAGGAACTACATCTCCGTCTCTTTATGTTTCCAACACATGAAATTGCAAGAAACTGCTTATGCTATGTATTGGCCTTTACTTGATTGTGCATAAATTGTTCTTTTATGACATGCCGATGCATAGGAAGAGAGTTAGACTTTGTCATTGCATGATTATGTTGCTTTGAGCTCACTACTAAATGCCAAATCATTGTTTAATTAAATTGGCTTTGATATACCTGGGATCCGGGTGATCCATTACTTGAGCACTTTATGCCTAGCTTAATGGCTTAAAAGAAGCGCTGCCAGGAGACAACCCGAAAGTTTTATAGAGTCACTTTATTCTGTTGAGTGCTTTTATAAAGTTTAAAAAAAAAAAATATAGATAGGAACTTAAAACTTCACAAAAAGAAAAATGAAGTGAGAAAACAGCACCATTGAAGTGGGGAACGTCCTTGAACTTTGTTCATGCCCATGGAAACTTTGTGAATCTCGATTATAGAAAATTTTCAACAAAAATAATTATCCCCTTGTACAAATCCATTGTATTATAAAAATAATGTGCCAAGATTTGCCTTTAGGATGATTAGATTGCTTGTTGGTATGTGCGGTGTAAAAACAGAAACTTTGGCTGTAGTGCATGAATTTACATTTTTTTACGGGAACGTCAAAAGTTTCTGAAATTTTTACACAGTATTTTTATAACAATTTTTTTATTTTTTCCTATTTTTTCCTAATTTTTGAAGTTACAGAATTATGGTGAATGTTCAGTTTTATGTAACATCCCAAAATTCTAAATTTTCGAATGTTATATTAAATAAATAGTTTTTGATTGATTGTTTGATTGTGGTGTGGTTGCTTGTGTGAATTGAGTGAAATTTGGAAACTTTTTGAAAGTTGAATGGAAGGGAATAAAATGACTTTCCCAAAACTTTCACCTTGCATTTATGATCTTCATGAATTCATATTCATTTCACACAACCCTAGAGTGAAGATAAATGACTTCTTCTATTTTAAAAGGTTTTTTTTGAAAAGATTTGAATTCCATTTGAAATATTCCAAATTCGAAAACTTTATGCAACTCATTGATTTTCATGAGAGGAGATAAAATGACTTCTTCTCAAATTATATGAAATATGAGTTTGGAAGTTTAAACAATCGAATTTAAAGTCCCTTTGAAATTATTTTCAATTTGGAGTTATTTGGTTTTTATTCAATTATTTTTACCAAAAATAAAATATATGGAAATTAGGGTAAAATGATTCCCTTCAATATAAATTAGAGGGAAATAAATTTGAAATCATTTTGGTATTTTTAAAAATGATTTTTATTAGGTTTTATTGCAGCAGTAGCACTGTTTGCTTTATTTAAATTTTTGTGAAATTTATTTGCCGCTGAAAATATTGTTCATCTTTTAGGAAATCTTTTCTGAAAATTTTGATATATAATATGCCTATGGAATTTTTCTTATTTTCCGTTTACCTTTTTTTTTTATTCTAAAAAAAAAAAACTGTACGAGCGACCACTGCTATCCTTCGCCAGCGGTGCGCAACATAGCTAGCAGGTCGGACATATTTTTTTTCCAGTTGTCCTTTAATTTATTTATTTTCTGTTAAAAAAAAAAAAAAAACTCCGCGCACGCACACATGCGCGCACACGCGCAGCCGGCCGAAGGCCCATGCGGCGTCGTTTCTTTTTCTTTCGTCTGCCTTTTGTTTACGTTTAGTCCCACATGCCTAGCTTTTGACCTCTAAGCCTCCTTTCCACCTATAATATAGACCCATAGAGCCTCCAAAATCATCCGATTCGGGTTAATCAATATATTTTGGTTTGACTAGATTCACTAAATAAAATATTTTTCTTCTCTCCGACGGACTTCTGAAAGTTGTCTTCTCTCTCGGAAGTCATCTTTTTCTACCTTATAAAGGTATCTTTCTTCCGTATTTTTTTTATATACTCACTCTCGTGCTTATTATTTCTAGACTAGTACGGTAGAATAATTAGATTTATATTAGTCCTTGTATTTACATTTTAGGACTAAATTCTTTAAGCCATAACTCTTTTCTTCCGTAAAACAGCTTGGCCCTGATTTTTCAAATACCATAACTTTTTACTCGTTTCATCCAAATTAGACGAACCAACGCCAATATTTTTTGTCTTGATTCCACCTTTCTAGTGAATCTATCAAATAACCTTTTTGCAACTTTCAAATTTCGAAATTTGTTCAGATTCATATTCAAACTTGTTTTGGCTATAAACTTGAGTTTCGTAACCCGATTTAATTGATTCTTTTTGCTAATTGAAGCTCTTGACCTAAACTTTCTGATAAGACCAAATCCACCAATTTTGGTACTGTTAGAAATTGTTTTCTGTTGCAAGAGTTAATTGCTAGTTTTTCGAAGTTTTTCGAGATCTTTTCTTCGATTCTTTGCATGAGTGCTTAGTATGCAATTGCTTGCTCACGTTAGATTGAACGGAGTGTGACGAGTAACACTTCAGGAATTATGAGTGCGAAAGGATCTTCATCAACAGTACAAGGGCAAGTTCACACTTTGATCATACTCTTCTATACCCACGTTTTTATTTGCATAGTTTTACTCCTCAAACACTACTGACTAGGATTGGTGATTAACTTGTTGGGTATTGGGAATAGATGATGAGGTAGAAACCTATTGCCCTTTTATTATAAAACCCTTGGGAGTTACTTCCACGCTATGCTTATGTTTGCCATCTATGCTCGTAGACGTGGATTGGGTTTTGATGTATCCATGACAGATGTGAGATTTTTAATTAATGGTTCAACTTAAGGTGGCAACTTTAATACACATCTGGGTGGATTGCTTGTTTGGCACCTGGGATATCCAGTGTGTCCTAGAAATCCCGGGGATATACCGTTGATCCTCCTATTGTCCGCCCACCCAGGCTCAAAGGGATCATAAGATTATTCATGCTAGAAACTCTCCGTTTGCAGCCACAAGCTATTATGGGCTCTAGCATAGTTGAGTATGTTACATGACCTCTTTCAGTGGTAGCTAGCAGATGTAGGGGAAGTAGGTGTAACGGTCTACCCGAGTAAAGAGTAATGTTTCTGAAAGACTGTTCCTCGGTCACTTCCGTTTTCCAAACACCATGTAGTGCGAGAAATCCAACGGAGGAGATCGATGTCTTTGGGGAAAATGTGCACAAACCTCTGCAGAGTGTACAAACTAATCATGATTAGCCGTGTTCCCCGGTTATGGACATCTTGAGTATCTGTTCTTGGATCATCATATTGAATCCCATCACTCTAAATTAATTTGTTGGGATTAATAATTACTTTTTAATTGGGATTGAGAGGGGGATTTACCTTCTCATGTTCAACACCCACCATGATAGTTAAATAAATATATTCCTTTGTTGTAGGGAAAAATTGGCTTTTCGCAAAACAGTATAACCACTAGAGCTTTTCCACCAGCCAAATATGCATGTAGTATTAGCATTTATTCTGTTCATGCTCTACTGTGTTATATGCCAGTATATTCAATGTACTGACCCTTTCGGGCTGCAACGTCCTCATTGTTGCAGGATTCTTACGACGAGTAAGTGATACGTTAGGTTACGATTTCTACACTCACTTTGCCGTTGTGTGTTGATGGGAATCCACAACCTTGTTGTTACTTCCGCTATTTTGGGATTGAGGTAATAGTATTTACGTTACTTTATACATGTGAATTTACCTCTGTTATAAATCCTCGAGTAGTACTGTGTGTGTCAGCTAACCGATCCAGGATGACACTTAACCACAGAGACTTTGATCCATTCGGGTCGGGGTCGCTACAGTTTACTACAGACTATTCTGTTTAAGACAATTCTGTTTTTGATGCATTTTTTGCTTGTTTTGAATGAAACTACAATTCTATCGGTGGTATAAGCCATGGAGAATTTATAATACAGTAGCTACAATGCAAAAACAAAATATGAATTGGTTTGCAATAGTACTTTAAGTAGTGATTTGCATTATTATACTAACGGACCTCACCAACTTTCTGTTAAGTTTTGTGTGGATAAGTGTTCAAAGATCGAGAGGTCTCGATATGAGGAGAAGGAGGAGAGGCAAGAGTTCAAGATTGGGGATGCCCAGGGCACCCAAAAATATCAAGGATACCAGACGTCTAAGCTTGGGGATGCCCTGGAAGGCATCCCATCTTTCTTCAACAAGTATCGGTATGTTTTTCCGTCTTCGTTTCGTTCAACGTGATATGCGTAAATCTTGGAGCGTCTTTTATGTTTACTTTCATTTTTATTTTATGCACCATGCTGGTATAGATAGTCCATGGTTGATTTATAGAATGCTCACTCACTTCATTCACTTATATCTTTTGAGTATGGCTTTATAGAATGCGTGATGTGCTCACTTATATCATTTGAAGTTTGGATTGCCTGTTTCTTCACATAGAAAACCCTTATTTGAGGAATGCTCTTTTGCTTCACTTATATTTATTAGCATGGTCCTTTTGTAGAAAGAATTAACTCTCTTGCTCCTTATATCTATTAGAGAGTCACAGGAATTGGTCATTTGCATGGTTAGTCATAAAATCCTACATAAAACTTGTGGATCACCTGAATATGATGTTTTGATTCCTTGCAATAGTTTGCGATATAGAGATGGAATATGTGGGATGTACTATTGGATGAATCGTGTTTAGTAAGATATTGGTGGTAAGGTTTGTGATTCCCGAAGCATGCATGTATAGTCTCCTCGTTATGCTATGAATTGGAGCTGATTTATTATTGATTGTCTTCCTTAAGTGGGCGGTCGGGGACGAGCGATGGTATTTTCCTACCAATCTATCCCCCTAGGGGCATGCGTAGTAGTATTGCTTCGAGGGCTAATTAACTTTGCAATAAGTATATGAGTTCTTTATGACTAATGTGAGTCCATGGTATACGCACTCTTACCTTTCCGCAATTTGCTAGCCTCTACGGTACCGTGCATTGCCTTTATCACCTCGTGAGTTGGTGCAAACTTCGCCGGTGCATCCAACCCCGTGATATGATACGCTATATCACACATAACCTTATTATATCTTCCTCAAAACAGACACCATACCTACTGATGACCCATAAGTATAGGGATCAATCATAGTCCCTTCGATAAGTAAGAGTGTCGAACCCAACGAGGAGCAGAAGGAAATGACAGCGTTTTTCCAGTCAGGGTAATGTCTGCAAGCACTGAAATTATAAGTAGCAGTAGTTTGTAGCACGATATTTGTAACGGGCAAGTAGCACTAATAGTACCAAAAGTGCAGCAAGGTACCCCAATCCTTTTGAGCAAAGGACAGGCCAAACGGTCTCTTATATAAGCAAAGTGTTTCTTGAGGTACACGGGAATTTCTCTAGTCACTTTCATCATGTTGGCTTGATTTGTGTTCACTCACTTTTGATTTTGATATGTGTGGGTGGATCGGTGCTTAGGTGTTGTTCTTACTTGAACAACCTCCTACTTATGATTAACCCCCTCTCAAGCATCCCAACTCACGAGAAAAGTATTAAGAATAAATTCTAACCATAGCATTAAACTTTTGGATCCAATCGGTCCCTTACGAATGCGCATAAACTAGGGTTTAAGCTTCTGTCACTCTCGCAACCCATCATCTAATAAACTACTCCACAATGCATTCCCTTAGCCCAATATGGTGAAGTGTCATGTAGTCGAGTTCACATGACACCACTAAGGAATCACACCAGACATATCATCAAATATCAACACATATCAAGTTCCATGGTTACTTCAACATGATTTCTCTCCGTGACCTCAAGAACAAAGTAACTACACACAAATAATAATCATGCTCAGATCAGAGGGGTATTAAATAGCATAATGAATCTGAACATATAATCTTCCACCAAATAACCATATAGTAATCAACACAAGATGTATCAACACTACTAGTCCCACAAGTACCAATCTATAGTTCCGTAACAAAGATTGAACACGAGAGATGAACTAGGTTTGAGAGGAGATGGTGATGTTGAAGATGTTGATGGAGATGCTCGCCCCAAGAATGGGAAGTTGTTGTGATGACATGACGATATGATTTCCCCCTCCGGGAGAGAAGTTCCCCCGGCGGAATCGCTCCGCCGGAGGGCAAAAGTGTTCCTGCCAAGTTCCGCCTCGAGACGGCGGCGCTTCATCCCAAAGCGTCCTCTCCTAAGTTTTTCTAGGGTCAAAATGACTTATATACCAGAAGATGGGCACCGGAGGTGGGCTGGGCTGAGCACAACCCACCAGGCGCGCCTGGGGGGCCTGGCGCGCCCTGGTGTCCTTGTGCTCACCAGGTGGCCCCCCTCCGGTGTTATTTGCTCCAGTATTTCTTATTTATTCCATAAAAATTCCTCGTGAAGTTTCAGCTCATTTGGAGTTGTGCAGAATAGTAAGCCTGACGTAGCTTTTTCAGGTCCAGATTTCCAGCTGCCGGAATTCTCCCTCTTGTGTGAACCTTGCATATTATGAGAGAAAAGGCATTAGAATTACTCCAAAAAGCATTATGATGCATAAAACCATTATAAATAACAGTAGGAAATTGATGCAAAATGGATGTATCACCTACCTATTATGGCCTTTTTTCATAGCCATTCCGAGATATATTGCCAGTGCAACTTCCACCGCCTCCGTTTTGATGACTTGAGCATTCATTGTCATATTGCTTTGCATATATAAGATAGCTAGCATGATATTTCCATGGCTTTCCATTTTTTGATATCTCTGCTGTGCTAGATCATTGCACATCCTGGTACACAAAACTGTCAAGGCATTCATAAGAGTCTAACTTTGTTCAGGTATCAAGTTTAATTTTTATTTCTTTTGAGTTATAAGTAAATAGAAGTGTGATGATCATCATTATTCATTATTAGAGCATGGTCCCAGTGAGGAATGGATGATGAGACCATGATTCCCCCACAATTCCGGAATGACTTCGACAAATATAAAAAAAAAGAAAAAAAGAAAAACAGAAAAAAGAAAAAAAATGAGAGAAAAGAGAGAAGGGCATGTAATTCCACACTTGTGCTTCAAGTAGCACCATGTTTTTTCCATAAGAGCGTCTCCTATGTTGTCACTTTCATATACTAGTGGGATTTTTTCATTACAGAGTTAGATGCACCCCACTTATTTTTCATATTGAGCTTTTCATACACTTATCTCTTTGCATTCGTTGCATGGCAACCCCTACTCACTCCGCTTGATATCATTGATGGCATCTCCATCGCCTTTGGTTAGCCGCGTCAGTGTGAGACTTTCTACTTTTTTTTTTGCTCTTCTCTATATTTACCCCTATCATCTTTTCTCTATTCCACACATATGTATAGTCCATGGCTTGTGCTCATGTATTGCGTGTGAGTTGAAAAAGCTGAGCGCTTTAAAAGTATGAACCATTGCTCGTCTTGTCATCGGGGTTGTGCATGATAAATACTTTGTGTCGAGAAACAGAGCATGACAAGAATATATGATTTCATAGGGATAAGCTTTCTTTAGCGTTGATATTTTGAAAGACATGATTGGTTGTTGGGATAGACCTGAGTATTGATGTCTTTTATGTCAATTATAGACTATTGCTTGAATCACTCGTATCTTAATATTCATGCCCATGATTAGTACCTCTGATCCAAGATTATTCTAGGTACGCATTCCACATCAAAATATCTTTTTTTACATTTACCTACTCGAGGACAGCAGGAATTATGCTTGGGGATCGCTTGATGTCTACTACTGCACTTTATCTTGTAGACTCATGTTGGGCCTCCAAGCCAGAGTTTTTGTAGGACAGTAGCAAATTTCCCTCAAGTCGACGACTCTAAGCTTTTATCAATCCTGGGGAGGCCGTCGGTAAGAATTGGTTTTCTCTCAAACAACCCTGCAACCAAATACCAAGACAACTCTTGTATGTCCCCAACAAACCCAATACAACATCGTCAGTCCAAATCTTATAAGGTGCACTAGTTCCCGGGGAAGAGATGGAGGATAAAAGTGTAATATGGATGGTAGAAATCATTTTTATTAAAGCTGAATAAAAAAAGAGTCAAGGTAGCAAACGATATAAGTGGCACAAACGGTATTGCAATGCTTTGAAAATGAGGCCGGGTCCGTGACTTTCCTAGTGCAATGCTCTCAACATGCTAATCTAATTGGGATTCTATACTACCTTCCCTCAACGTGCGATGAGACATCACTCCAAAGTCTTATTGCTAGCAGGAGACATAAGAGAAATTGTTTGGTAGGGTACTGAACCCCACTCAAACGCTATCTTCTTTCCGATCAATCTATCCTAGAGTTTCGTACTAAGATAACACACAGCTATTCTTCTGATCGATCTAACGCACTTAGTTTACGTACTAAACATAACACCATATGATACACATCAACCACAACTCGCACTGATTCACCTAGATACTCCAGTTGTCACCGGATAGTCCGCAGTTGAGTTATTATGCGATAATGCATCAAACATTTCAGATTCTAATACTAACTGTCCACCACAAGAACCTGCCAAAGAGTCGCCTCAAAGATTTCTACTCATAGGAAACAAAGACAAGAGATGCGCATCACCCCTATGCTAGACTTATACCCCAGGTCCACCCTCGGGAATCCGCGACTTTGAGTGCCAAGACATAGGATCAGTGCTCTCACATCCATAAATATTCAACTCCGATAAAATGAAAGTCTCAAAGGGAAAACTCATTCATGGCATCACCACGCAACGATTAAGAGATGGGAAACACCATATATCCAACGATCTTAACCCAAACGGGCCCCCACGATCCATCAAGATCGTGCCATCTCAAGACGCGAGAGAGAAGAGATTAAACACAGTAGCTACTGGTACAAACCCTCACACCCTGCCCCGAGGTGGAACTACTCCTCCTCATCATGGTTGGTCTAGCCAGGGATGATGAAGATCGCCAGCCGTGATTGATTTCCCCCTCCGCCAGGGTGCCCGGAACGGGTCTGAGTGCTTTTTGCATGGCTCACCAGAGCTGGCGGCGGCGGCACAGCGGGCACGGCGGGGCGAAGCGGGGCAAGATCCGCGAGCAGTAGCGAGGCAGGGCACGCGCGCGCGTGTGCGAGGCCCGGCGAGGCTGCGGTGCGCGCGGGCGCGTGCGCGAGCAGGCGAGCGCGGGCGGAGCGGCGGCACGGGGGCGCGGTGCGCGCGGCGAGGTGCGGGAGCAGAGAGGGGAAGGCCTGGGGCCTCACCGTGCTCGTAGGGACGGGGCAGCGGGGGGTCGGGGCGGTCGACGGGGACGACGGCGACGGAGACGAGGTGCAGGCCGGCGGGGAGGCGCGGGCTCCGGGCGGCGGCGAGGTCGTCGTGGCGTCGGGCGACGGGATCGGGGGTTTGCCCCGATCCAGATCCAGTCGAGGGAGGGGGCGACCGAGCGATAGGCGGCTGGTCGGGGAAGAGGAGAGGACAGGGCGACGTCGGCGTGGCGGCGGCGTCGGCGCTGGCCGATCGGCACGGGAGCGGGGTGGCGTCGGCGAGCGGCGTCGGCCTGAGGATGTCTTCGCGAAGAATACCCCTCTTTCTTTCAGTCTTCCTCTTAATTCTCGGGACGAGAATTCTTAATAGATGAGGAGAGTTGTAACACCCCCGGTGATTAGCAACAGTAATCACTTTTGATAATGACATGTTAGCATGATCAACAGTGCATAATCATCATTAGCATCACATTGCATTTCAAATCCTAAGTCAAATTCAAATTTAAATGAAAGTGGAATATGAAAGTTGTCCAACATAGGAGCTAAAATGTAGATATATAGCAAATATTCCAGAGGCTATTCTAAAATTGAAACCAACATCATTGGAATTGGATAGTGACTCGAACAACCTCAAACAGTGGATAAAGATAATATTTAATAAACCATTTATTGAATCTGAAATAAATATGGAATTATGTTTTGTCCAAACTAATTTTAGGTGTTAGGGAATAATGCACTGGTATTTATGAAATAGGTCACACTTTTTACAAAAACCATTTGGGGCCTAAACATTTAACAGTGGAGAAAAGAGAATAAAGAAAGGAAAAAGAAACAGAAAAGGAAAAAGAGCAACGCCCCCCCCCCCCCCGGCCCAACTGGGCCGAAGCCCCGCGGCCGGCCCACCTGCGTCGCCCCTGGCCTATAAGGCCCCGGCCAAACCCAGCCTCACCGACACCCCCTCCTCACTCGTTCGCCCCCCCCCCCCCCCCCCCCGATCCAGAAATGGATCGGGCCGACGCCGCTCGCCGACGCCACCCCGCTCCCGTGCCGATCGGCCAGCGCCGACGCCGCCGCCACGCCGACGTCGCCCTGTCCTCTCCTCTTCCCGACCAGCCGCCTATCGCTCGGTCGCCCCCTCCCTCGACTGGATCTGGATCGGGGCAAACCCCCGATCCCGTCGCCCGACGCCACGACGACCTCGCCGCCGCCCGGAGCCCGCGCCTCCCGGCGCTGACCTGTCTCCGTCGCCGTCGTCCCCGTCGACGCCCGACCCCCCGCTGCCCCGTCCCTACGAGCACGGTGAGGCCCCAGGCCTTCCCCTCTCTGCTCCCGCACCTCCTGCCGCCCGTCGCCGGCCGCGCACGCCCCCGTGCCGCCGCTCCGCCCGCGCTCGCCTGCTCGCGCACGCGCCCGCGCGCACCGCAGCCTCGCCGGGCTCGCACACGCGGCGCGTGCCCTGCCTCGCTACTGCTCGGGATTTGCCCCGCTTCGCCCCGCCGTGCCCGTGTGCCGCGCCGCCCTCGCTGCTGCTCCGGCCACCCCGCTGCCGTGCTACTCTGCTCCGCCGCGCTCCGGCCCCGGCGCGCCCAGCGCCCGCTCGCCCGTGCCCGGGGTCGCCCGACGGGGCGCCGCGCCGCACGCCTGTGACCCCCCCCCTGGGCCACTGCCCAGTGGGGCCCAAACCCCCTGTGACGCTGACGAATGGGGCCCACGGCCCAGAAACGTTTTAGGAAAAATAATGGAAATAAAAATAAAACCCCGGTGATTAGCAACAGTAATCACTTTTGATAATGACATGTTAGCATGATATCAACAGTGCATAATCATCATTAGCATCACATTGCATTTCAACTCCTAAGTCAAATTCAAATTTAAATGAAAGTGGAATATGAAAGTTGTCCAACATAGGAGCTAAAATGTCAGATATATAGCAAATATTCCAGAGGCTATTCTAAAATTGAAAACAACATCATTGGAATTGGATAAGTGACTCGAACAACCTCAAACAGTGGAAAGATAATATTTAATAACCATTTATGAATCTGAAATAAATATGGAATTATGTTTTGTCCAAACTAATTTTAGGTGTTAGGGAATAATGCACTGGTATTATGAAATAGGTCACACTTTTTACAAAAAACCATTTGGGGCCTAAACATTAACAGTGGAGAAAAGAGAATAAAGAAAAAGGAAAAAGAAACAGAAAAGGAAAAAAAAGCAACGCCCCCCCCCCCCCGGCCCAACTGGGCCGAAGCCCAGCGCGGCCGGCCCACCTGCGTCGCCCCTGGCTATAGGCCCCGGCCAAACCCTAGCCTCACCGACACCCCCTCCTCACTCGTTCGCCCCCCCCCCCCCGATCCAGAAATGGATCGGGCCGACGCCGCTCGCCGACGCCACCCCGCTCCCGCGCCGATCGGCCAGCGCCGACGCCGCCGCCACGCCGACGTCGCCCCTGTCCTCTCCTCTTCCCGACCAGCCGCCTATCGCTCGGTTGCCCCCTCCCTCGACTGGATCTGGATCGGGGCAAACCCCCGATCCCGTCGCCGACGCCGCGACGACCTCGCCGCCGCCGGAGCCCGCGCCTCCCCGCCGCCTGCACCTCGTCTCCGTCGCCGTCGTCCCCGTCGACCGCCCGACCCCCCGCTGCCCCGTCCCTACGAGCACGGTGAGGCCCCCAGGCCTCCCCCTCTCTGCTCCCGCACCTCGCCGCGCGCACCGCGCCCCGTGCCGCCGCTCCGCCGCGCTCGCCTGCTCGCGCACGCGCCCGCGCGCACCGCAGCCTCGCCGGGCCTCGCACACGCGCGCGCGGGCCCTGCCTCGCTACTACTCGCGGATCTTGCCCCGCTTCGCCCCGCCGTGCCCGCTGTGCCGCGCCGCCCCTCGCTGCTGCTCCGGCCACCCGCTGCCGCTGCTACTCTGCTCCGCGCGCTCGCCCCGGCCGCGCCCAGCGCCCGCTCGCCCGTGCCCCGGGTTCGCCCGACGGGGCGCCGCGCCCGCACGCCTGTGACCCCCCTGGGCCATGCCCAGTGGGGCCCAAACCCCTGTGACGCTGACGAATGGGGCCCACGGCCCAGAAACGTTTTAGGAAAAATAATGGAAATAAAAATAAATAATAAAAATAAATAGTTAATTAATCCTGATTAGGTTAATCTAATTAACTAATTAGTGTTAATTAAACAGTAATTAGTAATTAACTTAATTAACCGCTGACATCAGCATGAGGTCATGCTGATGTCATCATCAATCACTGTTTCGGATAATGTTGAATTAAATAATTAATTAAATTTCAGAAATTAATAAAAACTTTAGAAAATCATATTAAATAAACCGTAACTCCGATGAAAATATTTTATACATGAAACTTGCTCAGAATGACGATACGAACCCGGATACGCCTCCGTATTCCGTCAGACGCCCGAGCTATAAGAACATTGAACTTTTAGACCATTTCAGTAAATGAATAGTGCCCAACTTTAATTAAATAAATCCAAATAAATTCCTAAATTAACTAAATCGTTTAGTTAGGCATAGAGTAGTAGAACACCCCGGCATATCATTTAGGCATGTCATAAATATGTTTGCATTATTGCCGTGAATTTATTGTTTCTCTCCCCCTCCTTCTCTCTGATAGACGCCGAGACCGACGACGCTGCACCAGGGTACGACTACTCTACCGACGAGCAGCCCGTTGACGACCTCCCTCTCTTGCCAGAGCAACCAGGCAAGCCCCCCCTTGAGCATTCCAGATATCGCCCATTCTATTCTCCTGCTTGCATTAGATTTCGCTACTGTTAATGTATGCTCCTATTCTGATGCATAGCCTGTGTTGTAACCTGTTCATTGCTATCTTACCTGCCTATGATAAACTGTTAGTATAGGTTGGTATGACCCATCTGTGACCCCACCACCTTACTTTGTCGCCCCTGCTTGTTCATCAACGACTCGATCAACGTGATCGTCGATCAGAGACAGACGCCTCACTTCACACCCCCCTTAGTTGTACGACTCTGGAGTAGTAACTATCGAGTGCGAGGGTGATACCTCGTAACGCACTCCTGATGAATACTCTGCAGCATAGCTGTACGATCGTGGTCATCGAGGGTGATTCCTCCTTCTCCATGTCCGATACGACTCTGTCGTGCACCCCTCAGTGTGAACCTCGAGGGTGATACCTCTTACGTTCACCCTGATGATTATGACCACACGGTTACTTGACCTTTTTCACAGGCGGGTCCACCCTGGTGGGTACCGCTGGGGATCTATGATTTCGGGTGTGCCGGAAGGGCACTCGAGTGTGACTGTGGCGGAGCATCAGAGACTCTGATTGTCTCCGCTTGATACTAATATGAGCCTATTGGATTGGGTGTGTGATCTGAGTGGGTCGACGTGCCCTATACGCACTACCACCACGCGGGATAATGGTTATGGGGCCCTCTGCGATGTACGTTTCCGCGAAAGCTCTATCAGACGTCACGATTCACCGTGCGGGCTGATCGTCGGGATTGGGCTGGATACTTCACTGGCGAGTTCAGTGTCGCGCCTGCACCCGGCCAGCCACGCAACGCGCAGGGTGCCCAGGGCGATGGCCCGAGACCCCGGGTGCATAGGTTAGTCCGGCGTGCTGACCTCTCTGCTGAGCCTAGGTAGAGCGCTGCTTCGTGTTGATCTTCCGAGGACGGGCATTACCCAGCAAGTATGTCCGGCCAGAGTTGATCGAGCGTGTTGGGTAACAGTAGTGCACCCCTGCAGGGATGAATCTTCTATCGATAGCCGGTCCTACGGTAAAGGACGCTCAGTTTGTGTATCTCGATCTACTACTTAAACTGGATACTTGGTACTTAATTGAAGCTTCGGGATTACTTTCTCGCTGGGAGTCGGGAAGGATCTTTGAGCTGTACTTCAACATGTTTGCTAAATAAAATGCTATTCTACTCTCTTCTACTGCTGCAAGATGATGGCTTTGAGAAGATGTTTGAAGATGCTAGTCTTCGATAGGACTAGGCCTTTCTCTCTATTCTGGCATTTCTGCAGCCCAGTCCACATATACAGCCTTTTCTCCATTGATAATGTTGCTATGTAGTTAGTATAGTCCTTGCTTGCTGAGTACTTCGGATGAGTACTCACGGTGGTTGCTTTTTCTCTTTTCCCCCATATACCCCACCTTGATGATACACCAGACGATGGAGTCCAGGAGCCAGACGCCACCACCGGAGCCTACTACCAGGCGGGTCCAGAGGGCACGTACTACTGGATCGAGCCAGCTGACCAGGAGTAGGATCGGAGGCTCCCAGGCAGGAGGCCACGCCTTTCGATCTAGTGTCGCTGTTTGTGCTAGCCTTCTTAAGGCAGAACTTGTCTAACTATGTCTGTACCCAGATATATTTGTATGACTGACTATGTATCGGATCTTCGGATCCCTGGTCTGTAATATTTGGACCTCCGTTTGTTTGTGTTTAGAGTTGTGTGTGATATCTTCCCGTGAGTCCCTGGGCTTGATCGTACACGTTTGCGTGTATGATTAGTGTACGATTGAACCGGGGGCGTCACAGTGTTGCTATGGAGGCACCCGTGGATACGGCTAGCCATGGAAAGTGAAAGTATGGTGGAAAAATGAATAAACTTAATTTTGTTTGGGAACCGCCTATGATATATCTAGCATGGAAAGTATTGGGAACTTAAGTCATTTTTGTTGGTGGGAAAAGTATGCCTCTCAAAACGTTTTTATCTCTCAATTTAAGCTATTGAGCTCTGGCACCTCTACAAATCCCTACTTCCCTTCGCGAAGGGCCTTTCTTTTACTTTATGCATTTTTTTTACTTGAGTCTCCATCTTCTCTTATAAAGCACCAACTAAGGGGCACTATGATCGTACTTGAGCATTGGGTGTAGCTAATATTCGAGTGGTTTCATGAATGGATCAATGATTGAGCATAATGGGCTAGGGAAACTTGCTTTAGTGTTAATATTTTGAAAGACATGGTTGCTTGTTGATATGCTTGAGTATTAAACTCCTCATGTCAAAACTAGACTATTGCTTTGTACCATATAAAAGTCCAAATGTCCATGCTACAAAGAAAAGAATATGTGATGAACATGTTAGGCAGCATTCCACATCAAAAATTCTGTTTTTATCATTTACCTACTCGAGGACGAGCAGGAATTAAGCTTGGGGATGCTGATACGTCTCCAATGTATCTATAATTTTTGATTATTCCATGCTGTATATTATCATTTTTGGATGTTTTACAATCATTTTATCAACTTTACATCATTTTTTGGGACTAACCTATTGACATAGTGCCCAGTGTGCAGTTGCGTTTTCTGCTTGTTTTTTACATCACAGGAAATCAATACCAAACGGAGTCCAAAACGCAGCGAAACTTTTTGGAGATTTTTTTTGGACCAGAAGACATTCAGTAGGCCACAAGAAGTACCGAAGAGGGGGCCCGAGGTGAGCACAAGACACCAGGGCGCGCCTGGGCCCCCAGGCGCGCCCTGGTGGGTTGTGCCCATCTCGGAGACCTCCTGCACCGGCTCTTTGCTCTAAAATACCCCAATATTCCAGAAACCTAGGGGAGTCGACGAAAATCAATTCAGCTGCCGCAGTTCCAAGAAACCACAGAAACAATCTAGACACCATCACGGAGGGATTCATCATCCTCATTGGTGCCTCTCGATGATGCGTGAGTAGTTCATTGTAGACTACGGGTCCTCAGGCAGTAGCTAGATGGCTTTCTCTCTCTCTCTCGTTTGATTCTCAATACAATGGTCTCTGGAGATCCATATGATTGTAACTCTTTTTGCGGTGTGTTTGTTAGGATCCGATGAACTTTGAGTTTATGATCAGATCTATGTTTTTATCCATGAAAGTTATTTGAGTCTTCTTTGATCTCTTATATGCATGATTGCTTATAGCCTCGTATTTCTTCTCCGATATTTGGGTTTTGTTTTGGCCAACTTGATCTATTTATCTTGCAATGGGAAGTGGCTTTGTGATGGGTTGATCTACGGTGCTTGATACCAGTGACAGAAGGGGAACCGACATGTAT